>CM052550.1:40645128-40742822 GCA_028533065.1 Trachops cirrhosus
GGGGAATGTGGGTGGGGGAGGGTGTGCAGGGTGGAGGGGAATGAAGGTGGGTAATGGGACAACTGTAATAGCATAATCAATAAAATATATTTTAAAAAAACAGGAGCAGAGAGGTGACAAGGGCAGGGGGGATGCAGTTTAGACGGCGCAGATGGCATTTCAGAGGCGGGGACAGCACTCTGATGGCATGATTTAAGCAAGGTGGGAAGGATGAGAAGGGCCCAGCCATGGGCAGTGTGAGGGAGGGGCCCTGGACAGGTCACAGCGGCATCTGGCCTTCACTTAAGGACAGTGGGCACCGTCAGAGGGTTCTGAGGGTTTCGCCGACTCCTCTGGCTTCCATGTGGGAGGAGGCTGTGGGGTTAAGGGCAGAAGCAGGGGGCTGGGGAGGAGATTCCTACAGCCGTCTGTGGGAGGCTGGCTGGAATGCAGTGGCAACCTGGGAGGTGGTGATGAACCCAAATAAATAATTCCATAAATTAATTGTAAAGTAGTAATGATAACAAGGTTATAACTCCTGGGAGCTTAATGCGTGCCTGCCCCTAAGCTAATGACTTCCGGTAGATTATCTCTGAATTCTGGCTGCAGCCCTGAGGTGACAGCTACTCTCTGAGGCCTCTTACAGGTGAGAGCAGACAGGTGAGCTAAGTCACTCAGGGTCCCTCAGCTGGAAAGTGACAGGCTGGGATCAAACTCACGGGCTGGGTGGCACTTGCTGATGGGCTGTAAGTGGGCAAGCAGTGAGTGGGGAAAGGGTATGATTCATGCGCATTTGGCTGGAATAAAGAAGCTGGTGGGCAAGGAGGGAAGGTCTGAGGGAGCTGGGAGCGCAAGACCCACCTTGTAGTATCTGTTCGTTGTGTTGTTCTGGAAGAGCGTGATGCACTTGCAGTCCAGGCGCCAATAGTGCCGCTTCCTCTGTTGGAAGGGGCGTTGGAGAGGTGAGGTCGTCTCCTGCTGCTTGGGGTGCCAACCCTCTCCACCAACCAAAACCCTCCACTAACATTAGCTGCACCCCACAGGCTCCGCCCACCCCTGGACTCACCCTCTGCCCCGCCCCTCATCCCAGCTCCAACTGGCCTCCAGCACATCAGCACCTACCCCATCCAGCCCCACCTCCTCAAACAGATCCTGCCCCACCCCAAATGCCCCACACCACCCACTCACCAGCGTGTCCTTGTTGCTGTAATGAACCACCCAACCTTCATGCAGTGTGGTGCTGGATTTCCGCGTCGTGTGTCGCACTGACTGCACCACCCTCATTAGGGGGATGTACCCTAGGGAGCTGAGGAGGGGAGAAGACAGGGCGAGAGGTTACTACAAGCAGAAAAGAACCAGAGTGCCTGGGGCGGTAGGGGGCAACTCTGGGCAGCCTGGCAGTTGTGTTTTGGGGCACAACTCCTCCCCCATTTTATGATGAGGGAGGGGACTCTTGTTGAAAGGCTGGGTTCCAAAGTCAGGCTGCCTGGCAAATTACCCAACCTCTTTGTGCCTAGGTTCCCTCACCCAAAGGGGTTGCCGTGAGGAGTGAAAATCCTTCCAAGGAGCTTAGCAGTGCTGGGTGCACAGCGGACCTCTAATGAGTTCTAATGACTACTGAGCCCAGCGCTGTGCAGCCAGGGGTGCGACACTGGGCAAGTGACTGCCTCTCTGATGGGGACACTGGGGCTCAGAGAGGTTAATCTCTTGCCTAAGGCCACACAGCAGTCTGGCTCCAGAGTCCATGTTCTCACTCACACTGTACTGCCAGTCTGCACTGCAGACTGTTTCTGGAAAGACTCACGAGAAACGTGTCCCACCAGCACCCTCCAGGGAGAGGAACTGGGCAGCTGGAAGCAGGAGGATTTGAATGGTTGTATTACCAGTCCCCCCCCCACCCCAAATATAATGTAAATTAAAATATGCTTCTCAGAAAACTTTAAAAATGTAAATCAAGCCCTGGCTAGTGTGACTCAGTGAATTGAACACTGGCTTGTGAACCAAAAGGTTGCCAGTTCGATTCCTAGTCAGGGCACATGCCTGGGTTTCCAGCCAGGTCCCCAGTGGGGGGGCGTGTGAGAGGTAACCACACATTGATGTTTCTCTCCCTCTGTTCCTCCCTCCTTTCCCCTCTTTCTAAAAATAATAAATAAATAAAATCTTTAAAAAAATGTAAATCAAGGGGAAAAAAGGCGAAGTTGAAAAATAGTGTGTGGGTGCTTAAGATTTGCCTCAGGAACCTGGGAAATTTTCAAGTAGTGGGTGTTGTCAACCATTGTAGAGGGGGCAGGGGGGACCCGGGTACCTCTGAGCCTTGTCTCCCTCCGCTTCCTCCTCCTCACTGGCGTGGAGGGCATTTTCCGAGTGGGAGCCTGGGATGATGCCCGAGTCGTCTGACTCGTCCATGAGGGTGCTCTTGTCAGCCTCGCTGAAATCCGCGGCCTCCTCCATCGGCACGTCTGCGTGAGCGGGGCGGGGGGGGGTGGGGGGTGGGGGGGGTGGGCAGGGCATCAGAGAGGCCTCCGCCCAGTCTGGCCCACCCACCCGGCCTTCCGGCTCTGCCCACAGCCTCTTACCTCCATTGATGAGCACCTCCCCCAAACAGTCATTAGGGACACGAGTGGCGCAGCGCTTGTGGCAGTTAAACTTGCAATCTGGGGGGAGGACAGGGAACAGGTACACAAGAGGTGAGGGAAAGAGAGGACACCTGTAAGGGCTGAATCTTGAGCCCCGACCACCAGGTTGGAAAGACTCTGCTCTTGCTGTTTGGTGCGGGAAACCAGGCTGGCCCTTCCGCGGCTCTCCCCTTTGGAGCCCTTTCCCGGGTATGGAGAGACTTCATTAAATAGGTGGGTCAGATTTAGTGTCTTTGGCTGCAAAGCCCTATGATGCTACGCGTCTGAAGTTCAGTGGAAATATCCATTACTCCAGACTTCTAGAAGGCGACAGGGTCTAACGTTCCAGGATTCTAAACTTTGAAGACTCGAGGGCAGGGCTTCTCGACCTTCGGCACTATGGACATCTTGGGCTGGCTAACTCCTTGTGGTGGGGGCTGTTCTGTCCATCACCAGGTATTTAGCAGCATCCCTGACCTTCAGCCACTGGATGCACCATCCCCATGTGATAAACAAATGTCTCCCAACGTCCTCTGGAGGGCCAAATTGGCCCTGGTTGAGAATCATTGCTCTAGAGTGTGATTATTGTAAGGTTCTAGAATTACCATAAGATTCTATAATTCGACATAAACCTGTTCTTCTAAGATTCTATGAGTATAGATTTCTAAGTCTCCTAAGTTCCATGTCCAAGCTTCTAGAACTCTAGACACATCTCTGATTCTACGGTTCTATGCTTCTAGACTAAGGCTCCTTGGTGTCCAAGGCTTTATGGTTTTATATATCTAAACCCCAGACTTTGGTGATTTGAGCTCCACCATTCTGGATTTCTAGGTCTCCAGAAGCTGAAGATGCAGAGGTTCTAGGATTTGATACATCCAAGATTCTAGAACTTAATGTTACCATTGTTCTTTAGCTCTAGACATCTATAATTCTAGAATGACTGTGCCAATACATTTTAGAACTGGATGGCTCTGAGTGTTTATCCATCTAGACTTGTGGTATTCTAGAATTTGATCATTCAACATTCTGCACTTCCAGATTTCTAGAACTCTGAGGTCCCATGGTTCCAGGGTTCCACATTTCTACGACTCAAATTTGAAACTTCTAGGTTCCTATTATTCTCATATCCTGTGGTTCTAAAGTTATAATATCTTGAGAATCTACAATTTGGTAGTTCTAAGATTGACGAGACTAAAGTTCTGTGGTTCTTTTAGTTGAATCCCATGATCCAGAATTCTTGTTTTTAAGATTCTCTGATTTTAGAATTCTCAAATTCCAGTTTTAGAATTCCATGCTGTCTTATCCATCTAGATTTCTGAGGCTCTAGGATTCCCAGGTTCTAGGGTTCCAGAATTGCAGAAGTTCTAGAACAGCAGGATTCATGGCACAGCCCTTATAAGGCCCTGTGCTGTTAGGATTGGAATACGAGATTCTTGTGTTCTGGCACAAGCCCAGCTGAGATCCGAAGCGTCTGAGTGTGTGTATATGTGGGGGTTGGGGTTCCTGACCCTGTCTGTTCCCCCCATCCCCCCAACCCACTGACCTTTGCACTGCAGGCCCTGGCGGAAGAGGCCCTTCAGAAGTTTCTTGCAAGCCTGGCAGACGGTGGGCCGCGTGTAGCTGTGGATGAGGAAGGTATGTGGCACCTTGACCTTGGAGAGCAGCATCTTGTCCAGCTCGATGGGGCGACCCGTGTAGGATGAGGCAGAGGATGAGGAGGAGGAGGACGGGGGACGGCGAGGTAGGAGCTCGGTGGTGCTGCGGCTCTATCGGTCAGCGAGAATGGGAAGGACACATCGGCTCATTGCCCCATACCTGGGCCTCATCAGCCCCCACCCAACAACCTGCCCACTCCCCAGCCCCTCACCAGCTCATCAGCCGTGCAGGGCAGGGAGTCCGAGGTGCTGAGGCGCACGGAATGGCCACTGGCCAGAGACGTGGACGACAGGCGCCGCTTGCGGGCCCCGCTGCAGTTGTTGGGGATGCTGAAGGCGCAGCGCTTGTGGTAGTTCAGTCCGCAGCCTGCAGGGGGCGCCAGACGGTCAAAGAAACAGCCTCCTCTGCCCTGGGTTCCACCCCGCCTTTTTTCCTGCAGATCTGGAGTACTGTAGATCCCTGAGGATACCTCTTAGTGTGTAATTAAAGTCGATGGAAATCTACTAAAACCTAATTCAGGCAGAACTGCTTATGGCCCAGAAATGAAGGTTTGGGCCACCCCACCAGGTGAAGCACTGTGAGCGGGCGAGGCGCTGGCCCAGGGCAGAGGAAATCAGGTTGGGGAGTGGAAGAAGGAAGCCCCCACCGTGTGACGGGCTGCAGAAATGAGGAGTATAATTGCTAGGAGTGGTTCGTCCTTATTTTATGAGTATGTATGTGTATACCAAATACTTTCGTCTTCTTCCCTCACCGAACATAAGATACTGCGTCGTCTTCTGGGGAAAGAAAGGGTTCGCATGCTTCCGGCTGTACTCAGGGTGGTTGTATCCTACCAGGTGGAAGCGTGACGTTGTTATTGTTTTTTCTTTTCTTTAAAAATCCTCATCCATGACAGAATCAGACTCAGCTTGCGGTTTCCACTGGGCTTCCTGAGCCCTCGCCCCAATCCGTCTCCGGTGCTTCCGACATGATTCCGGGATCGCTGACTGCTCTGAGGGATGTTCCTCCAGCCACTGGAGGTTTCTTTCAGAATTCTCATGAAGCCCGTCTTCGGGTAAACAGCCTGTTAGAGACTTTGCAGCTCAGTAATTCTCCATCACAGCCACTGTCTCGGATGTGCGATGTCACACTGCAGAGGCACACCAACGCTGTCGATGACACAAGGAGGGCTTCAGGACAGCAAACAGCCATGGCATTGGCCTACGGGAACCACTTCCAGTCTTGGCCTTTCATGTGCTTCACGGAATCTCAAAATCTCTCCTGTGATTCCCAGGGTGAATACCAAGGTAGAGTCAAACCCCCACAGGAAGGTGACAGTGGCATTAAGTACAGTCATTTGGGCTTCTTTTGGAAGATATGAACTTGGACCACCATCTGTGAGGCAGAGCCAAGGAAGTCCATGCTAAGACCGCCCATTAGAATCTGATGATGCCAGGGTTGGGCCATGACGAAGGTTACATATACTGAGACATCAAGAGTTGGATGTGGCCCTGGCCCAGTGGCTCAGTTGGTTGGAGTGTCACCCTGTACATCAAAAGGTTGCGGGTTCGATTCCCGGTCAGGGCACATGCCTAGGTTGCAGGTTTGATCCCCAGCTGGGGTGCGTATGGGAGGCAACTGATCAATGTTTCTCTTTCTCTCTCCCTATCTCTCTCTGAGATCAATAAACATATCCTCGGGTGAGGATTAAAAACAAGAGCTGGATATGATGTGTGCATGATGGCAATATCGATAGCAGCTTTCAATGCACCGAATCAGTTTTCTGCAGGACCGGTACGGCTGTTATCCTGCATCCTTAATTAATGCCACAATATATTCAGGGCTACACGTAATGGATGAGGTAGGTCATCTGAGACACAGGTTATCAAAGACTGGATTTCCATATGAGCGTGACCACACTGAACAGGGGAGGTGCAGACTGTCACTGCAGAAGGGGCGGGCCCCGTCTTCTGTGTGTGGAGCACAGTCAGGGCGGGGCTCATGGGCTTCGGCGGCAGGCAGGCGGCACCTCACTCTGGAGCATCAGAGATGGAAGTGACTTGCTGATCCTGACGCTTGGGCTTAACCTTGAGACGTCTTGGCTGAAGAACACAATGTGTTCTTTATTTTGTTTTTTCAAGTGTGGTTTAAGAGCGTGTGCATGGGTGCTTGGTGTAGACTGAAAATCTGTGTGTCTCCACCCCAGATGTATATGTCGAAGCCCTAACCTGCAGTGTATTTGGAGACAGGGCCTTTAAGGAGGTAAATGAGGTTAAATGAGGTCATCAGGGTAGGGCCCTGATCCAAGGAGCCTGGGGTCCTTAAAGAGGAAGATGCTTCAGAAGTCGCACTCTTCACCCGCTATGTGGGCACACGTGACGTGGTGGTCACCTGTAGGCTAGGAGGAGGGTCCTCCCCAGGAACCAAACCCTGTCGGAACCTTGACCTTAAACTGTCCAGCCTCTGGAACTGTGAGGGATAAATGTCTGTTGTTTAAGCCACCCAGCCTGAGGAATCCCGTTATGGCCTCCTGAGCAGGCCGAGGTGCCAAGCTGACAAGGGGTGGACTCTGACGGTCAGCTCTCTATGTCGGCTCGGCCAGGGTGGCATCCCCAGGTATTCAAACACTAATTTGGGTATTGCTCTATAGGTATTTTGTAGATGTGATTCAAGTCCACAACCAGCTGACTTTAAATGAGGAAGATTATCCTAGAAATCTGGGTGGGCCTGTTTCCATCCGTTGAAAGGTCTAAAAAGCAGAGCTGAGACGGCCCAGATGAAGCAGTTCTGTCTGTGGGTAGCAGCTCCAGCTCCTGCCTGAGAGTTGCAGCCTGCCCTTACTGCAAACCAGCTTTCCCGTGGATTAGGAGTTGGCTAGCCAGTCCCCACAATCCAGTTAACCAATTCCTTCCAAAAATCCCTTAATATATACCCCCTACTGGCTGTTTTCTGGTTGATCCCTCTTCCCAGTGAACACTCCTTTTCTTCCCCCGAGCTCTGCCTCTTTCCTCTTCTTCAGAGCTCCAGCTCCCAGGCTCCCCCTCCCAGCTGAACCCCACCCTCGACACTAGCCCCGCCTCTTGGCCTCACCTCCAGCTCCTCCCCCAACTCAGCCTCTGGGTTCTCACCACTCCCTCCAAGCCCCGCCTCCTAGACTCCGCCTCCTGGCCCTTGAGCTCCACCCAAGGCCCCGCCTCCATCCCTTCACCTCTCACCATCACACTTGAGGCCCTGGCGCACCAGACCGAAGAGCATCTCCCCGCAGTGGTCGCAGAAGGCAGGCGCTCGGTAGGAATGCACCGTGAGTGCGTGCGGGCGGATCTGGAAGTCCTCGAAGGTGGCAGAAGCTGCAGGCAGTAGGGAGAGGCGGATGACTGAGCTGGAGCCAGGGAGGCTATTCCAGACGCCTCGTTACCGGGTTTCTTACAACCCTCCCAGTTGCAAGGTTTCCCTATTCCTTCCTTCATTCATTTACTCACATGTTACATTCTACCTGGATTCAAGCCCCAGCTCCACCACGGGGCAAAACACCTGCGTACTTATGCCAGGGACTGGGAGGAGGGGGAGGGGGGAACTGCTCAATGGGTACAGCGTTCCAGTTCTGCACGATGAAAACAGTACTGGGGATTGGTTGCACAACAACGTCAATGTAATTAACGCTACTGAACCGTTGACTTAAAATGGTTATGATGGTACATTTTACTTTATGTATATTTCACCATTAAATTTTTTTCAAGATTTTATTTATTCATTTTTAGACAGAGGGGAAGGGAGGGAGAAAGAAAGGGAGAGAAACATGTGCGAGAAAAACACTAACTGGTTGCCTCTCACACACCCCCAACTGGGGACCTGGCCCACACCCCAGGCATGTGCCCTGACCCGGAATCGAACTTGCAACCTTCCAGTTGGCAGTCTGGTGCTCAATCCACTGAGACACACCAGCCAGGGCACAATTAAAAATTTTTAAATGAAAAAATAGAGCTGCTGGATCCCACCCTCAGAGTTTCAAATCTACTTGATCTAGGGTAGAGCCTGAGCATCAACAGGAAAAAAATCAAACACCTATGTACCTCAGTTTTTTCATCGTTAAAATGGAAATCCAATAAAGATTTATTGAACATAGTTCTAAGCGGGAGGAACAGCACATAGAATAAAACAAAACAAACAACATCCCTGCCTCCAGTGAGGGAGGCAGATAAAGTAAATAAGATAAATATTCTCATTTAACAATCACCCAGTCTAGCAGTTACTCTGTGCCAGGAACTGCTCTAAGTACCTTTAAAAACTAACAAATTTAGACTTCCGGTCAAGATGGAGGCGTGGGTAGACACGCTTCTCCTTCTCACGCAACCACAGAGGGAATTACAATGAAATCTCAAAACAAGTAACAACCAGAATGGTCAGAAAATCAAGCTGTATGGAAGTCCCACAACCAAGAATTCAAAGAAGCCACATCCAACCAGATGGGTAGGAGGGGAGGAGTCGCGGAGACTGGGTGGAGACGTGGTGGAACTGGTGGTCCCACACTCACGTGTTGGACAAAAATCAGGAGGGATACCTTGGGAACGAGCGGCCCCAGGTCAGACCACACAGCACCAGGAAGATAAATCCCTATAACGTCTGGCTGTAAAAATCTACAGGGACCCAACAAGTAGGAGAGGACGAAGCCGAGAATCAAATCAACGATTTGGCACACAAGGAAGGTAAAAGCATTTAATCAGGAGAGCAGGAAGAAAAAAGAATTCAAAAAAATGAGGAGAGGCTTTACAACTCTGGGACAACTTTAAACATACCAACATCTGAATCATAGGGCTATCAGATGGAGAGGAGGAAGAACAAGAAATTGAAAACTTATTTGAAAAATAATGAAAGAAAACATCCCTGATTTGGTGAAGGAAATAGACATACAAGTCTAGGAAGCACAGAGAGTCCCAAACAAGTTGGACCCAAAGAGGGCCACACCAAGACACATCATAACTAAAATGCCAAAGGTCAAAGGTAGAGAATCTTAAGAGAAAAGCAGAGAGTTACATACAAAGGAGTTCCCATAAGACTATCAGCTGATTTCTAAAAAAAACTTTGCAGGCTAGAAGGGACTGGCAAGAAGTATTCAAAGTGATTAAAAGCAAGGCCGTACATCCGAGGTTACTCTATCCAGCAAAGCTGTCATTTAGAATGGAAGGGCAGAGAAAGTGCTTCCCAGACAAGGTAAAGCTAAAGGAGTTTATCATCACCAAGCCTGAATTATAAGCAATGTTAAAGGGACTTATTTAAGAAAAAGATCAAAACTATGAACATTAAAAGGGCAATAAATTCACAACTATCAACAACTGAATCTAAAAAAACAAACTAAGCAAACAATCAGAACAGGAACAGAATCATAGGTATGAAGATTATTTGGAGGGTTATCATCTGGGAGGGGGTAGGGGGAGAATGGGGTAAAAGGTGCAGGAATTAAGAAGCATAATTGGTAGGTACAAAATAAACAGGGGATATCAAGAATAGAATAGGAAGTGAATAAGCCAAAGAACTTATATGCACAACCCATGGACATGAACTAAGGGGTGGGACTGCTGAAGGGGAAGGGGGGTACCAGGCAGAGGGTGGGAAGGGGAAAAGTTGAAACAACTGTAATAGCATAATCAATAAAAAATATTTTTAAAAAACTAACAAATTTAGCCCTCTCAAGAGCTCTGTCAGGTACATCTTGTTATAGTCCCCATTTTCTATAGGAGGAGAGTTGAGTACAGACAGGTTAAGCAACTTGTCCCAAGTCACACAGCTAGCAAGTTGCAGAACTCATGTTCAAACACAGGTGAGTGTGGCTCTAGAGTTCATGTTTTAGTACCATACTTCCTGCCTCTGAAACTTTTCAGTAATAAAATTTATAGGTTTTAGAAGTCAATAAGTGCTTAGGAGAAAAATTAAACAAGGAAGGGAGATTGGGAAGGTTCAAGAGGTCCAATTAGAAATAGGTGGCCAGGGAAGGCCTCCTTGAGGTGACGTTAAGGCAAAGGCCTGAAGGAGGTAGGATATGAGCCATGCAGGTGTCTAGAAAAGAACATGCTAGAATCTCTTTCTCCTTCCCTTCCCCTTTCTCTAAAAATAAATAAATAAAATCTTAAAAAATAATAGTATCTCTGTATAGGTTCTTTGTTTTTTTCAGATTTTACTTATTTATTTATTGAGGGTAAGGGAAGGAGAAAGAGAGGGAGAGAAACATCAATGTGTGGTTGCCTCTTGAGCACCCCCTACTGGAGAACCTGGCCTGCAACCCAGGCATGTGCCCTGACTGGGAATCAAACCAGCAACCCTTTGGTTTGCCGGCCAGCACTCAATCCACTGAGCCACACCAGCCAGGGCTCTCTATAGGTTCCTTAAGAATTAAATGAATATATGGAAAGCTCTTAAAACAGTGCCTGGCACATAGAAAGTGCTCAGTAAATATAAGCTATTATTTTAGAAGTTTCGTTTCTGGACTGAGTCTCATTCCTCCCCCCCACTGCCAAGTTTCGGTCTAGCATTAAGCTAATTTTCTTTGTATTATGCAACAAAAAAGGGGACTCTCTTCTGTGAGCCAAGCACTATTTCCACACTCAAGATAAAGCTCTTAACAAGACAGATTTGCACCCCACTCTCAGGAAGCTGACATTCTTTCGGGGAGACAGACACAAAACATAAACACCTAAATAAACAGGGAAATTTCAGACAATGGAGGAAACGGCATTTAAGCTGAGCTCCCAATAACAAGAAGGAGCTAGCTGTAAGACCAAAGGATGTGGGCAGACTTCCAGACATCAAGAACAGCAAGTGCAAAGGCCCTGAGGTAGGAGCGGGCTTGGCCTGTCCAAGGGACAGAGGGCAGGCAAGCATGGCTGGAACCAAGGAAGGCGCACAGTGTGAAGAGATGCATTCAGGGAACTGGCAGGGGCCGGATCATGGGCAGGCTTGAGGCCATGCCAAAGAGTTCGAATTTGACTCCAAGGGCCATGGGGAGCCACGGGAGGATTCTGAGCAGTGGAGTGTCATGATCTGACTTAGGCGCTCCTGGGATATCTAGACAGGAGGTGACGGCGGCTTGAACCAGTGGAGGCAGTCCGAAGTAAAGTGGGAACAGATGTTAAAGTAGGACCAGTGGGTTTGATGACAGATGACGTGAAGGGGAGAAAGGAAAGAAGCAGTCAGGGCTGTCCCAAGGTTTGGGCCATGAGCACCTGAGTGAGGGTGGTACCTCTCCCCCAGATGCTGAAGAGCAGATTTATAGAAGAGGAAAATAAAATTTCTGTCTTGGACAGTCTGAATCTGAGATGCCTGGAGATGCCAAGCAAAAGTGTCAGGGAGCCCTGGCCGGGTGGCTCAGTTGGTTAGAGCATCGCCCGTCACCAAAGCGTTGCAGGTTTGATTCCCGGTCAGGACACATGCCTCGGTGGACAGTTCGATCCCCAGTCCAGGCACATACAGGAGGCAACCAATCGATGTTTCTCTCCCTTCCTCTCTCTCTAAAAGCAATGAAAAAAATGTCCTTGAGTGAGGATTAAAAATAAAGGGGGTCAGGGAGACAGCTACGTGAACGAGAAGACCTGGTTTCAGGGGAGAGACCAGGGTGAAGACAAAAATCTGAGTCGCCAGACTGTATGAGGGTATTGAAAACCCGAATAAGGTCACGAGGGAATTAAATTGAAACTCCTAATTGTCATCCATCCACTCAACAAATTTAACTGAGTACTGCAGTCTTCGAGGGTTGCTTGGGGGAGGGGGCAGGAAATACAGCCATGGGTAAGGCAGATAACTCCCACCCCTGCTCCTGTAGGAGCCAAGGGCCGTAGTCTGAGCAAGGTGCTGAGCGCTTGCCCATCTGTAAAGTGGGAACGGCCAGTGGGCGGGCTCTACTGGGCTAGAGCCCGGCTGAGATATGCTGGGCATACCTCATCTTGCAGAGTCAGATTTCATTTGACGTTTCAGTGGGACGGAGGCGTGGCCATCGAAAGACTTTAAACTGCCTGTCAAAGTCTAACATGCAGCTAGGGCTCTAGAAGTGCCAAACTGGACACACCGTGTCACCAATAACCTGACGGGACGATGCAAGTTTAAAGCAGTCCCCAGAAAGCTCCCTGGTGTCTCCCACCCCACACTATCTTCCCCAAAGGCACCCGGTCTCCTGGATTCTAACACCACAGAGTAACCATATCCATCTTCGTGCTTCATAAGTGGCATTATACAGAATATAGTCTGATGTCTGGCTTCCGTCTCTCAGCATGAGGTTTGGGAAATTCCTAGGTGTTGCAGTGGACGGCTTACGTTCCAGTCCCACTGCGTTCTTGCGCAACAGCAAATGGATCCACTCCGGAGAAGCGGAGCAGTCAGGCGTTTGTAAAAGCTCCCCAGGTGATTCTAATTTGCAGCCAAGGCTTAGAACCACTGGCTCCTAACTTGAAGAAGCAAGTTTCTGGACCCACCTCCCCTCCTCTCGTTCAGGTGCCCCGCCCCCGCACGAGGCTCCGCCCCTAGGCGGGCCAGGTCTCTCACCCGACAGCACCACCTCCACCAGGTCGCCTTCCTGGATGTCTCCGGCTGAGCGCACCAGCTGCAGGAGGTTAGCAGACGTGGGGTCATGTTTGAAGAGCAGGATCTTGTCGTAAAGGCCGTAGAAGCCACACTCGGGGAACTGAGGGGAGGGAGAAGGAGGTGGTGACGGAAAAGCAGCGGTCTGGAACCCTCCCAGCGCAGGGCCGCCTGTTTCCCCCGGAAACTCAGAGACCCCGCAGCCCCTCGCTTCCTGCCGCCTCGCTTTCAGGCCCAGCTTGAGCTGGGCAGGATGCTGGGGCCCCAGGTGTGTTGGGAGAGATCGCCCGTCAGAGTTTGGTGGCTGGATTGGCGCAATGGGGCAGGAGGGAGAGTGTCTCTGGGAGCCTGGGCACCTAGAATTTCCCGGAGATGGGGGTGGGGGCGGGGGTCCGAGTGAGCACTCCTTTCCTTTTGCCCACCCCCCTCCGGCTTCCTTCCTGGATCTATTGTCCCAGTTACCTGGCTCCAGGCCCAGCGCTGGGGCAGGGAGAGCAGAAAGGAGGGACTTTAAGACTCTCGGTGGGGGAGGGGGGTCAGGACTCTGCAAAGGCTAGAGCTTAAGGGAGCTGGAGGTGCAAGGTGCCCCCCACGCAACACTCAAAGAACCCAGGTGTCCAGGTCCCCAGCTTGGGAGGGTGGGGACAGGAAATGAAACTCGGTAGAACAGAAAGTGAAACAGCCCAGGTGGGGCTGCTGGAAGGAAAGAAACGGGCCCTACCACACCTGGATGGAGAGGCAGAAAATAAAACCGGGGTGAGGCCCGAGGAGGTAGCCTGAAGACCTGAGCACTGAACAAAGAATTTCACCCAGGGCACCATCTGACCTCCCCGCAGCCTGTTTTCCCAAGGAGCAGGTTCATTTGGGGGTGTGAGCCAGGCCTGCTAGTATCGGGCGGTGGGGGGGTTGGGGGGGGTGGGGTGGGTGTCAAGGAAGCCCTATCTCTTTCTGCCCACTGGGAGAGGGTCTGCAGGTGACCAGGACCGCCTGGGCCCTGGTGGCCTGGGAGGTCTTTCCCTAAGCTCCTGTCTGTAAAATGGGGGAGTTGGCCCAGTTCTGGATGTTTCTCAGAAGCCCAAAGAATTCATTTCCAGGGGACTGAGAAGATCCTGAAATTTGGAGACTTGAGGATTCCAACTTGCTCCCATTAGAGGATCAGACATTCTAGAGTTCAACATACTCTCATTCGTTTTAAGATTCTCCATAACCTAGATTAGCGGCAGTCTGTATTTTAATGTTCTAGGAGTCTGCCGTGCTAGGCACCTGGCCAGTGAGGATTCTAATATGGTATTTGACTATCTTAGCATTAAAGGACTCCAACAACCCAGGAATCTAATATTCCAACATTTTAATGTTTTCGTATTTCAACAACTGAGGATTCTAATGTTTGAACACTTTATATCAGAGGAGTTCTGACCCCCAGGCCCCCACCCTGATGACCCTGGTGTTGGAAGCCAGAAGTGAGATGGGGTTGGGGAAGGCCGGTTTTAATAGGCCAGCATCAGTCAGACCCAGGGGTGACGGGGAGGTGGGGTGGATGGACAAAGTCTCCAGAGCCTCTGAACTTTGGGAAGAGGTGCCTGCCCCTCCACACACATCTCAGGCCTGGGGGAGGGCAGAGATTGGGCTCTGAGACCTCACTTGCCCCTGGCAGCCAGCGCAAGCACACACACCTACACCTGTCACCCGATCTCCGCGGCTTCAATTTCTACTGTTTCCACCAAACGGGAGGTCAGGGATGGGCCTGCGCAGGGAGGTGTTCCCCCACCCCATCTGCTGTCTGCACCTGCCCCTTCCTCCTCCCTCCTTCTACACCTGGTGGGCCCCTCCCTTCCTCCCTGACGGCTGCAGAAAACAACAAGCAGGGACTCGCAATTTGGGGAGGCCTCTGGGGCACCGCACCCGTGCCCAGGTCTCCCTCAAACAGGTAGTGGGGTAAGGAGGCAACTGGGAACCAGAGCCCTACCCCCATCCCTCAGTCTCCCAAAGCTTAGATTCCCTTCTTCCCACTCCCATACACCAGGCTCCAGGTCACCTCTGTCAGGGACCCCCTCCATCGGACCCAAGCTGGATGGGGGAAAGCCTGCGCCCTTACCTTCTGGTCCACGATGGAACAAGCCAGCTGCTTCACGTGGGCCAGCTCCGAGGCAGCGGGCAACAGCACGAACTCGCGGGTCAGCCCGATCTGGATGTGGAAGGAGACCCCCGGGCCCGGCGCCGGGACTGCAACCTGGGGCAGCAGCGGTGGTGGCGACTGCAGGTCCAAGCCGCTGAGGGGCGGAGGAGACCCCGGCCCGGGGGAGCCCGGGAGCCCGGCAGGATGGGAGGGGGCGGCAGCCATGGGGGAGGCCCTGGACCGGCCGCCCGGCGCCCACCCGGGATCGGGCTGGAGGAGGTTGGGGAAACCCGGATCACTGTATCCAAGGGTTCGTGTAAACTGGTCGTGGGAGCGCGGGATCCCGGGATCCCAGAAGAGAAATCTGGCAGGTTGAGGGGACTCGACGATGGCGTGACCCTGGGAAATTAGAGAAAAGAAATCTAATAGACCAGTCGCCCGGGAATCAAAGGAGTACAGACGATCAGAAAGAAGGAAATGGTTTGGAGGACCCAGCGATTGAGAGATTTCAAGAAATCAAAGAAGAAAACCTTGTAGGTCGGGGTCGCAGAGATCAGCAGAGCCCCAGGATACAAAGGCCCCTTGGAAAGAGAAAGGACTGAAAAAGGAGAGGGGGCTCCAGAATCCAGTGGCTCTAAAAAAAGGATCTAATAAAGGGGGCCGAGAGATTCACCAGACCTTGGGGATGAAGGGCAAGGGTCTGAGTCGGGGATCGAGTGGATTCCAGAGTTCCGACGGGCCGGGGGATGTGCCGAGGGATCCCGAGGGCCGGGGTGCTAAGGAGGGAATCTCATGGATCTCGGAAGCTGGTAAAAAGTTCAGTCGGGGGCCCAGCGGGGAAGGGGGCGTTACCGGCCACGGTGGAGGTGGGGCAAGGGAGGGTCGCCCAGCGCCGGTGGCTCTTTTTCCTTCGCCAAAGTTTAACTCGGCTGCTGCGGCCCAGGAGGAAGTGTCCGGAGCGACGGCTTAGTCAGCCAATCGGCGCCGGCCTAGGTGACGACAGAGCGAGGGCGGGGCGTGCCGAGGGGGCGGAAGGGGAGGGCGGGCCCAGGACCTCAGAGTCTGGGGTTGGAGAACCCGGGTGGGAGATTAGAGACAGGAAGGTAGCACCGATCCCTCCTCCCAACACAACGGAGTCGGCAAAGTTAACTTTTCCCTGAGCTGGAGAGGGAGGGGCGAGCCAGCTGCTTCGTTAACACAGGTTGCCGGGGAGCGCGCGGAGGTGGCGCCTGGCCCTTTAAGGAAGGAAGGGGGACGTCTTGCTTGCATCCGGCGCCCACCGCAGGAGAAAGGGTGGGAAACGGGGTGTCAGGTCCGGCCGGCTGTCTGGGCTCCGCCTCCCCCTCCCCCGATCATCTGTTCTGCCCTTTCCGCCCCTCAGCCCTAGTCAAGGGGTGTTGCAGAGTACCCCCAAGCCCGTTAGTTCCACAGGTGGGAAGATCGAGACCTCCAAATGGGCAGAAGTCGTGGCCTCAGGACTGTCTCCAAGCAACTTCGGGCAAGGCGTACGGCGCGACCCAGACCCGGGCTCCTCTGCAGCAGAGTCAGGCTGAGGGCGGGTGGAGGTGTGGTTTCCTTCCCTCAGTTCCCCACTCCACCCCAGCCCTCTAGAAGGTGAAGAACCGGAGGCCTGGAGTCCCCAGAGGGTCCATAGGGACCAAGAAGGACCACACACACACAGTTTCCGTTGGTCTCTGGGTGACGTTAGGTGGGTGACTTCCCCTCTCCGAGACTCAGTTTCTCCGTCTGTTAATAAAATTTGACCCCAGAGGGTCTCTGCCGGGATTGAGATTGTGTAGTGGGGCCTGGAACACAGTTCAGTAAACGGTGGCTATCGCTGTCATTACAGGGGTACAGGGGTGGGCATGTTCAGACATCTAACGAGCATCAGCTGACAGCCTGCTGTGTGCCTGGCCTATCAGAAAACACCTCTTTTAGCTTCTTCAGAAGCAATTCAGCTGTGGCTGGTGTGGCTCAGTGGATTGCGTGCCCACCTAATAAACCAAAGGGTTGTGAGTTTGACTCCCAGTCCGGGTACATGTCTGGGTTGTGGGCTAGGTTCCTCTAATAGGGGAACATGCGAGAAGCAACCACACATTGATGTTTCTCCTCTTTCTCCCTCCCTTCCCCAGTCTAAAAATAATTATTTTTTAAAAAGAAACAATTTAGACTTAATTTCTCCTCCCCAGATAATAATGAGTGGCTACCACGTAATTTACATACAGGAAGCTAAACCCTCAGAGGCAAAATGACTTGTCCAACACCAAGCCAGTTGCTACCTACCACCCTACCCCATTCATCCTGGCTTGAGCTCCAAAGGCATCCGGATACACAGGCCATCTGCCTGCCTGGGTTCCAGACCCGCAGGACTGGTTGGGGGTGGGGGCCCTGGGAGAAGCCCCCCTTCCCAGGGCTGTTGGGGGCAGCGGAGGTAGGTGCAGTACCGACTGATTCTGTCACCACACAATTCTGTCACCACATCCGGGGCTGGCTAGGGCCGGGAAGGAAGTCTGAGGCTGGAGCGAAAACCTAAACCACCACCTGGGGAAGCTGTTGTGAGCCCAGAGGGATGAGGGGGAGGCCACACGGAGCCCACAGACCTGATGGCCGGCTGCCCACCTGCACCCTTCTTCCTCGACATGCTAAGGTCCCCAGCAAGTGGTTTGTAGGACTTCATTCTCAAGCGTTCAGGGGGCTAAGCCCTATCCTGGGTGCCCAAAAGCAGCCCTCGATAACCCAGGAGGTGCTGGGACTTGTGGAAGGACATTTCGCTGGTAGGCAGTGGGCTGAGCAAGCAGAGTGACAAGGGACAGAACACAAATTCTGATGACCTGCTGGAGGCCTTTTGAACCCTTTGAGGGCTCTCCCCCCACCCCCATCTCTCTCTAAGGCATGCGCAGCACTCCCCACTTTCTGAGGTTGTGCGGGCCCAGTGAAATGGCATGTGCTAACGGGGGTCTGGCTCCTGCCAAGTGGACAGGTGAATGCTGCCATCAGGCCACCTCGGAGGGACTCACCCGGACCCCACAGGCCCCAGCAGGCGGAGGTGCTCTCTGTGGGCAGCTCCCAGGCCCTCCCTTCCTGCTCCCTGACCTTGCAGGCGTGGGTCAGGGCGGGAAGGGGGCCAGCCCACACATGGGGAAGGCAGGCGGGGCGAGGGCGCTGAGGAGTCCCAAGCTACAGAGCTACACTGAAACAACGGGCCATCTGCTTGTGGGACGCTGAGGCTGCTGCTGTTGTGGCCCCTGGGGAGGCAGCGCTCAGGGACAAAAAGGAGGGGCACGGGGAGATTCGGTCCTGTGCCCCGACTTCCGTCCCTCCGCCCACACTCCGCCCAGGCTCCGGGCCCCTCTCTGTGCTCCCCGCCCTGCCACAAAACCCCAACCCCTCGGCATATGCCCTCTCTCCAAGCTCCACCCACCCGACAGAGCCAGTTACTCTGCCCCCAAAGTCCCCGTCCCCAGTCAGCACCGCCACCCATCTTACTCCAAAGGGTTTACTGAGGCGAGTTTCACATACAAGTCTAGGACAGAGGGGACAGGGTTCATTAACAAGGATCTGGAAGGGGCCCAAGGGCTCAGGGGGGACCCAAACAAAGAGTGAAATAAATAGAAGGAGAGAGCGGAGGGCCAGGAGAGGGGACTGAGACTATCACACGGTGATGACCACACAGGGGCAGGAGGGAGGTTCATTAAAATCCCACTTATTTATACAGATATACAGGGTGTTGTTATGGGGGACCCTGGGGACCCCACTCCACCCTCCATGCCCCAGGGAGAGGGGCAAGAGCAGGCCATCTCTCCCCTTGGGTGACCCGTGGGGGACAGGGGGCTGCCCTTGGAGAAGCATTGGGGAGGTAGGGGCGGGCACCTCCCCAGAGGGCCTCGCCTGCACCCCAGGCAGTTACTGGCCCTGGGGGCGCTGGGTAGTGTCTGGAAAGCTGAGTTGAGGGAACTGGAGGGGAGGGCAGTGGCCTGGGTGTGCTCCTGGGGTGGACTGGGCCCAGCACTCCCACTGTGGACAGCCTGGGTCCGGCTGGCTCCGTGGCTGCCCGCAGACAGGACCCACCACAGGGGCATGTGGGGCTCCTCCCAGCACAGCTCCCACCTGGTCCGGGAGGGTGGAGAGGAGGGATGGGGGTTCAAAGACAGAGCCTGGCACCTTCTGGCATCTTGGAAAAGCTGATTCCCAAGGACGCCCAGCCCTGGCTGCGCTGCCCCCAGAAGGCAGCCAGGAAACCAGGAGTGGGTGTGGAGCAGAGATGGAACTCCCAGAGACCATCTTGGAGGGTAATTCCTGAAGAGGGCAACTCCCCAGGCTGGGTGCTGGGGGACAGCCACCTGGGGAAAGGGCCTTTAGCACCACCAGGCTTGAGGCAGGCGGGACGAGGCCGGGCCTCCAGGCCTCCAGACCGAGGCTGTCACCTGCAGAAGACAGAAAGGAGGGGGGACTGAACCATGACTTCCAGGGGACAAGAGGTAAGGCAGCTGTGGGTCCCTCTAGGCCTCAGCCCCTCCTCTGAATGCCCAAGGACTACACAGTTTCTGCCATCGGGACCAAGCCGCCCTCTCAGCCCAGCTCCTCACCTCACTCCCACCTGCCAGGTGGGCATCATACAAAGACCTTGGCCAGGGCGTCGGCGCCCGCGCTGGCTATGAGGGCCTTGCTGGGGTGGCAGGCGACAGCATGGATGGCCTCCTCGTGCTTCTTGCGGTGAGCCGTGATCTCCTGCACGCACGTCTTATTGTCCAGGCTCCACAGACGCAGAGAGCAGTCATGGCCTGCACGGGAGCAGAGCGGCCTGTGGCACCCGGCAGCACCGCTCAGCCCCCACCCGGCCCCCTCTGCCCCAGCACCTCCTGACCCCCACCCCCCGTCACCCACCCATCTCAGCACCAGGTATTCACTGGACAACGGCTCTGTCCTGGGCCCTGGGCACAGCGCACCAGACAGGCCAATCTGCCGACCCGGTGGTGTTGCCGCCCCAGTGTGGAAGGCACTGAACAGGAAAATGGTGAACCGTGCCAGGGGGCCACACACCTCGGTAGGTGTGAGGACAGAATGGCCAAGGGGGGAATCCGGAAGAAGAGCCTTCCAAGCAGTGGGGACAGCTAGGGGAAGGCCCTGAGGACAGACAGGAGGCGGGCGGCTGCACCGGCCTGAGCAGAGGCAGAGGGGAGGGTGGGAGGAGGAAGTCAGAGAGCTGGGAGCAGAATGGGCCGGCCTTGGGGGCCATGAGCCACTGGAGGGAGATGGCCTGACGGGCATTGGGACCGTGTCAGCTGTGGGGAGGCCCGTTCTCTTTGTCCCTTTCTGGGGGACCGGGTCCTGTACTGAATCCCCTCCACCAGGGCTACACATCTCAGAGACCACGCCCTCACCCGTCTCCTCAGAGACAGCCACTATGGTCCTGGGCAGACAGAGAGCAGGACAGGGTGGGGCCGCAGCTGTCCACACCCCCCACCGCTCACACCTCTGTACACTCGCTCGCTCTCACCCCGCACCGGGCGAGTGGCACAGGCCAGTGGCAGCCGTGCCCCACGGCAGGCTCAGCACCCACCAGCACACACCCATCACCCCTTGGGGGAGCTCCGGCCCCTTCTCCACCTGCCCAAGTCCCACCCCACCCCTTCAAGTCTCGGCCACATGGTCGGTGGGCCTCAGTGCCCTCACCACCGAGAGCAGGGCGGCGACAACCGCTGAGAAAGCTGGTGAGGGCTGAGTCAGCAGCCCGCGCTTCCACGCCTGCAGGGGCAGTTATGTAAGCCTCCCCGTCTGTAGGACGGGCACGGGGACGGGGACGGGGACGGGAGTGCCAGCCTCTCGGGGTTAGTTAGACTCCATGAGGTCACGTAGGCAGGTGCCCACAGTGGGCCCCGAGGGCACCGTGCTTTGCTGTCACGACTGTGACCCCCTTTCTTCCCGCCACTGAGCAGCCGGTTCCCTGCCCAGCCCTCTGCGGCCCCAGGGCACTGCCCCAGGGCCGAGGCCCGGGCCTGCTGGGACTGCACATGCCCTTGCTCCTCAGGAGCCCCGAGGGTCCCAACTCACTTCCCGACATCAAGAACACGCCGTTGGGGTCCACAGCCAGGCAGGTAACTGCGTCCAGGTGGGCGACCATGGAGTGCACGCATTTCCCTGCATGCGGGAGAGGGAGGCAGGTGACTGTCCCACTCTGTGTCTTGCCTGGGAAGGTTAAGGGGCTGCAGGGGATGCTCGGAGCCTCCGGCGTGGACACCAGGGCTCCCGCGTATGAGCCTGGTCCAGCCCTGCCTCCCACAGGCGCAGGGGCTGGGGAGCCAGGAAGCCAGGGCCTCACCTGTCCGGTTGTCCAGGAAGCGGATGCCTCTGTCGTCATGGGCGGTGATGGTGAGGGGCTGGTTTGGGTGACTCACCACCTGGTTGATCTGGGTTGGGCCTGGAAGGAAAAGCCGGGAAAGGAAGGGACATTGGGGGAAATCAGGGGACCAGGACAAAAGCAAGAGGAGGACCCTGCCCCCACACCCCTGTCTCTGCCTAGATGAACAGGAGGTGGGGCACCCGGCCACACCCTTCTCTGGGCCAGTGCCATCTGCACACTGGGCCCTGGGGCCTGTCTCGGGGTGGGCGGGGGTGACGGAGGCTGAGAGGGCCTGCCCATGCCACCACGTGGGCCAACAGGCAAGTCCCAGTCATGCTCCCTCCTCAGCCCTCCCCACAGCAGACACCCTGGGCTGTCCGTCAGCGCAGGGGCTGGGCCTCATCTCAGGGTCCCCCAGGGGGCGGGGAGCCATCTGCGGTTGGCGGAGCTTCGGGAAGAACCCAGCCCCGGGCCCTCTTACCGCTGCTCCCCTGGGACTCCAGCGTGAGGAGGGCACCGCCAGCCTCCAGGTCATACAGGACGGTGTCACCAGAGCGGAAGGAGGCCACGACGTGGGCAGGCTCGGTGCTGGTGAAGGCCACTGAGGTGGGGATCCTGTGATCTGACGGGGCAGAGAGGGAAGGCCGCCTCAGAGACCAGCCCGGGGTGCAGCAGTCACCTCCTCAGGTGGCCCAGCTCCGAATGGTTCCTGAGTGAGGTGCCAGGGTCCCCACTGTCCCCGTGTCCCCCACTCACCGCTGGCTGTGGGGAAGGTACAGAGGCAGGTCGGGCTGCTGCTGCTGGGGTCCCAGATTCGAATGGTGCCGTCGGCAGAGCAGGAGGCCAGGCGCTGGGAGGCGGGACTGAAGGCCAGGCCCCACACGGCGTCCCCGTGGCCCTCCAGGACGTGGCTCAGCACGCTCGGGTCTGGACCCACCGAAGGGAGGAGACGGACTGGTCAGGGCCACCAGCCCTGTCGTGGATAGCCCGGAGCGTGAGTTCTGCCCAGCAGTGGGCCAGAATTGTCATACCCTCAGACCCGTCCCCACGGCGACGCGCCCTGGCCGCTGCTCACACTCTACCACTGGCTCTCCTGGGGAGGTTTAGGCTCTCAGCCAGCCCAGCATGGAGGTTCCAGAGGAGAGGGGTGTCCCCGGTCCCTGCCGCCCCTGGGTGTACAGTAGTGACTGGCCCAAAATGGACACTCCATGTGTACATTTTAAAGCTGAGTTAAAGGGAGAAGGAACAATGGTGACTCTGGCCTGAGACCCTGCTCGAAGCCTGGGCCCCGCAGGCTTTGCTGCCCTGGGCACCAGCCTTGCCCGATTTCTCTAAAGCCCTCTGCTCATTCCCTCTGCTGCCTCCCCCGTCACTCGTGTCCCACAGGCTTTGGTCAGGCCCTGCTGGCGCCCGAAGGGTGGCAGCTCATTTGGCCCAGCGCACATGCTGCTGGCGACTGACCCCTGACCTCTGACAGGGCAAGGTGCTCTTGGGAAGATGGTGCACGCTCCTTGAGGGAGACACAGGGCCCTATACTCTGCCACGACAGGATGCCCCACGGAGCCGAGAGCAAGGTTGACAGAGGTGCCGGACAGCAGGGACGCACTGACCAGAGGTCCCTTCTCCACCTGACTTTCAGAGGCGCCCCGAGGATGAAGCACAGACCCCCTGCATGCCGGCCCAACTAACTCCCCCCTGCTCACCGGCCCTCCCTCTTCCTCCCGGACTCCCCGGCTGAATGGCACGGAGCCCCAGGCAGAGCTCTGGGTGCAGAGTGCGCCAGGGCCCACCAAGCCCTCACATGGCCGGCCGAGGCCCCAGCTGATGCTGGGCCAGCACAGCCCTCATAGCCGACCCATCGTCGCACGCTGGGCCACGCTGTTCCATGCTTCCTCAGGCTGGGCGCCCCGTCGTCTGCCCCCCCCCCCCCCCCCCCCCCCCCCGTGTGGAGCGGAGGCCACCTGTTCATGCTGAGGGGATGAAGAGGCCCTGGTGGACAACAGGTCGGGGGAGGGAGGCAGGGCGAGGGAGCTGTCTCACCGTAGCCATCGTAGGGATCCATGTTGAGGTCTGGAATCTTCCAGCTGTGGATGCGGGCATCTGCCCCGCCGCTGTAACAGTACTCGCTGTTGCTGCCCACGGCCACCGCCAACACGGGGCCCCTGCAGGGTACAGAGGGGCGGGGGAGACAAAGCCTCAGTGCTCACCCCTCCCGGGTCTCCGGGGACCTTCAAGTTCTTCCTCTACCAGCATTTTTCAAGGGTAGACAGAAGGGATTCAGCCTCTGGGGCTCTTGCCATGCCCCGCCCTGCAAGTTGCCTGTCCTCCACCTTCCCCCACCCCCATGCCTGTCCCCTCGGAAGGCCGTGCTGAACACCAGCTGTGAGGGCACTGGCAGCGTCTGCGAGCAGCAGGAGTGAGGGAGGGGCATGGTGCCTGGGGATGCAAAGCTCCCGCCACCCTGCTTTCCCCCCCGTCAGCCCCTGGGGTGGCAGTGAGTGGGCCAGGAGCCGGCCCGCCTTTGGGGGCACCCTCTCCCTACCTGTGAGCCCGGAAGGCATGGATAGGCTCCACATCTAGTGCGGCATTCCTGTGGGGGGACAGGTGTCACCAAGAGCCCCCATCACCCCGTCCCTTGGGCCCAGATGCCCTCCCCCGGCCACCCCCCCCGGGCTGTGCCCTCACTTCTTGGCTGTGACAGCCTTCTGCAGGTTCCAGAGCTTGAGCGTGCCGTCCTCGGAAGCGGTGAGCAAAGCTGACTGGCTGTGGTGGAAAGCCAGGGAGCGGATGCCATCGTAGTGTGAGCGGAGGGTAAACTTGGGGTTCCACGTCTTCTTAAAGGCATCTTTGCTGTCGGACAGCTGGGGTGGGGGCGAGGAGCAGCCTCAGTGCCCCCTCTCTCACCCGGGCAGTCACACAGAGACATCCGGGACTCCAGTGACTCGTCCCTCCACCGCCCAGACCCCCATGCAGCACCCCCTGGACCAGCCTCCAGCCCCAGCTGCTCCCCTCTTCCTCCCGGCCTGGCAGCACCCCCCACTCACTCAGCAAGCCCTTCCCAGTTCAGAGGGGGTGGAGGCAGGCGCCCAGGCCATCCCGCCTCCGCACAGGCAGTGTTATAAATCACAAATGCACGGGGAGGGGCGCCCAGCAGCCTGCCAGCCTCTGTGGGGGTCAACAGGCCTTCCTGAGCAAGTGACAGAAATAAATAGGGCCGTCACCAAACGTGGAAAAGGGCCTGAGGAAGAAATCTACATGTGCCACGTCCCCCAGGCAGCGTCAGCAGGGTGGCTGCAGGGCTGGAGCGGAGGCCCAGGTGCAGAGAGCCAGAGGAGAGCGGCTGGGGTGTGGAAGTGGGGACAAGGACACACAGCGGGAAGCAACTGGGAAGCACACCCCAGAGACACCGCGCGTGCCCTGGGGGGCGGCGGTGCTGCGCTCTGAGGAGGGGCCTTGGGGAAAGAAGCTACTGTCAGGCCGGCCTCAGTGCCCCGGCTGCCTCTTCTGCACATTCTTTAGGGCCAGACGATCTGTCTTGGGTGGTGACCCCCGAACTCGCACATGCCCCAGGGGCGGGTGGCTGGGAGCATCACACTGGGACCAGCTCCCCTGCTCCAAGTTCCACTCTGGCCCCCCTCCCCAGCCTCCCACCCTGGCGCCCCTGACTGCGCTGGGACGGGGCACCAACCACCTGAGGCTCTGCTGAAAGCTCTGTGCACAGGGAGATGCGCTCCCCCCTGACTCGGGCATTCCCTGATGGCCACGGATCTCAGGCTGCGAACGCGGGCCCTATGGTTCCCTTTCACCGCAGCCCAACAGCCCCAGCAGCCCCCATGCACACCAGACCAGCCTGACTCTTTGGTTGTGGTGATTTGTAACCACCTTCCCTTCAAAGGCCGGCTCAGTGCCAACTCTCCGCAGACCGTCTGACCGGCACTGCTGCTGCCCAGAGCGCCCCCAACCCTGCCCCCACAGTGCTGCGTGCTGGACTTGAGGTGCGCCTAAGCGAGCTGGGCCAGGAGGGAGCGCCCCCGGAGGAGGAGCCGAACGCCCTGATCCAGACACAGGCCCCAGAGTCTTCAGGGCTCTGCCACGCACGGGCCCATCAGGGCCCCAACCCGTCTGCGTGGCACCCCTCAAACAGCGCACGCTGTTGTACGCACTCGAGTGCACTCGCGTGGTCCTCATGTGTAAGGGGCCAAGAGCGCAGTCAGTGGTCAGCAGGATGCCCGGTGAGGGCCGTGGGGGGGCAGGCACCCGAGAACTTACGTCACAGCTGAGGTCGTTGTCATTGGTGACGGTGAGATCTGCCAAGTCCCCCAGGCTCACCTCCCCGCCCCCGATAGTGTCCATGATGAAAACGTCTGAGGAGAAGCCAAAGGAACCTGGTAGGGGGAGGGGAGGGAGGGGGTAGAGAGGGGCCGGGAGAGAGCAAGAGGCAGAGAGAGGCAGAGAGAGAGATGAGGGGTGAGAGAGACAGGGAGAGGACAAGATCAAGAATCACAGCTGGAAAGAGAGAGACAGGGAGAGACAGACAGGGCAGGACAGACAAAAAGAAGGGGAGACAGAGACAGACAGACGACCTTTTGGGACAGGGAGGCTGCAGGCTAGGGGCTGGGCCAAGACCCTGAGGACACAGAAGCCCCAGGCTTAGCCCTGCAGCCTCCCTCTGCCGTGGGTGCCGGGGGAGGGGCCTCTTACCTTCGTGTGGCCGGGGCTGGGGTGTGCCAGGAGGCGGGCCGGTCACTTTGGGGGGCAGCCCATCCACATCTCGAAGGTCGGCCAAAATGCCCTGGAGTTTCACCCGCCGGCTTTCTGCAGAGACCAGGCAATGGGCAGGAGTCACCCCCCAGATGGACCCAGCCACACACAGGTGACTCCTCCCCCGCCAGCGGAAGCCACTCCTATACGGAGGCTGGGAAGCCCTGCCCCGGGGTGCAGTGTAGCTCAGGGTGGTGTGGGGGATGGAGAGAGAGACACTGGGCTGGGAGCCTCGGCAGCCCACCTGGCAGGGGCCTCGGTCTCCGGCCATGTTCCGTGACCTCGAGGGCCTCACAGCTCAGAGTCGCAGGACCAGAGGGAGATGCAGTACTGCCCCGACCGCCCCTCCCCCGCCGGTCCCCATCCTGTTTCCTCCCAGAGGTCGGCCAAGAACAGGCCACACGTGCACAGAAGGCTGGTGGCCCTGCTTCAGGAAGAGCTGGGCCCGCCTGCGTCCCCACGGGAATTTTCCAGGGAAGGGGTGCGGGCCTGGCTGCCTCGGCACGGGCCTCCTGCTCTCCCTGGGCCGCCCTCCTCTCAGGAAGTATGTCCGTCCGTCCGGCGGCAGAGACCCTGGGGCAGGATGCAGCTGCAGGTGGCTGAGTGTGCCCCTACCACCCTCCCTGAGGACGGCTGGCAGGAGCCCCCCACTCACCCAGCTCATGGTGGGGCCCCTCTCCAGCACATCGCCGAGGGTCTGGAGAGCCTTCCCCGTCCTCTCCTGAGCCCAGGAAATCGAACTCGTTGATGGCATCCTCTGAGTCGTCCTCCTCGTCCTCATCCTCCATTTCGGGCACCAGGGCCTTGGCTGGCAGCTGGGGCGTGGAGGACACCAGACAGGTTAGGGAACTCATACCCAGAGCCCAAGCCCGAGGGGTCTGCAGGGTCGGAGAAGCTGGGTTCCCTGTTCAGAACCACCAGGCTCCAGCCCCTGGCTCCCTCCACCAAGCCCTATGTTGGTGGCAGGGCTCCCCCTGCTGGCAGCCCTCAGCAGCTGCTCCTGCCTAGAGCCCGAGGGGCCAGCCGCCCCAGCCTGGCTTTGCAGACCCCTCCCCCTCAGCCACCTCCAGCTGTGACCCCTCCTCCCGCCTTCAGCTCAGGGCTCAGGCTGTTCCTGCTCCCCTAATTCCTGCCCCCCCCACCCCGGCAACACAGTGTTGCTCATGAAGAGAAGTCTGTGCAACAACCACTCCGGGGAAGGGACGACACATTCGTGTCTGAGTGTGTGGAGGCGCCCAAGTAAGTGAGGACGCACCCATGAATACGAGAGTAATAACAACAAACCCTCGTCAAAACCTGTGCTGGCCTCTGCCTTATTCAGTGCACCGAATTAAGACTCATGTCGGTGACTCCACAACCGACTCCACTACCCTCGACATGAGGAGCTATCACTATTGTAATTGTCACCTCACCATCACACACGAAGAAAACGCGGGCTCGCCGCCCGGGCAACAGGGCAAGCCTTACACACCGAGACAGCTCAGGGCTGTGAGCTTCCCTGGGCTTCTCCAAGGCTTCCTGAGAACTTTCTAGATGGGCTGAATGTTTATTTTCTTGTATAACCAGCACACGCTATTTTCAGAATGAAAGGAGACAACACAGTCCCCCCACTCCAAGAGCAGGATGCTGGACAAGTGCGTGCTGCATTTCCCACACTCCCCAAAGTTGGTCTGAACCAGGGGCAGGAACCAAATGATCGGTTTTCCCCGATTTACAGGCCTGGACACCACCCTGGACTTGTGAATGCAAGAGCAGCAGGGCACCTGCTTGACCCCCACAGGGACACTTGTGACACAGAGTCTCCTGAGATGACGTCTTGCACATGACTAATTCTCCGCCCTCTCGTCACACACAGTGCCATCCAGGGCTGCACACTCGGAACCTCAAACACCGCACTGGAGGCTGAGGGGAGGCCACAGAATTCCGGAAGACAGTTCCGAGGGCTGGGCTCTGTCACCCTGCGGTGCTGGCTTAAGAACACGCGCCTCCACTGGGACCCTCCCCACCTCGCGGGTCCCCATCGGTTGACCACACACAGCACTGGGATTCTGAAGGCCACCGCACCCCACTGCCGCCTCTGCCAGGGGGCCTTCTCCCTCCTGAGCGGCCCCTGCCTGGACTGTGTCCCAGGCACCCACAGGGCCAGCCTCACGCCCACGGCGAACTCCTCAAGGGTGCAGCTGGCCCCTCCCACAGGCCCCGCACGCCAGGCTGGGTTTGGAGGGTAGGAACTGGAGGCGATGCTGTTCGGGCGTCCTTGAGGGGCCAGCCTCCGGCCTGTGTGAGAGGACCAGGGGCATGGCACACGGGCGCCTTCCTCTTCCAGAATTTCCAGAAGACCTCGGGCCGGCTCTTAGCCAGCGTGCCCAGAGAGGCAATGGCGGGCTGGGGGTCACATGGCTGGGGCACCATCCAGGTGCTCTGAAGGGTCCACACTGCCTGCAGTTCTGAGTGCCCCACCACTGCTGAGTGCCACCAACACCGCCACCACCGCCGCCACCACTGCCAAGCATGCGGCACGGCAGCCACGGTGGGGCTTTCTACGCATGAACTCATTTTAGTGAAACCCCTCGACAACCCAGAGACAGGCACTGTTAGCCCTGAAAACTGACCTTAAAACCAAGAAAACCAGATACCCAAAGCTACCCAGCCAGGCCGGCAGCCACTCTGGGAATCACGGGCAGGCCTTTCAGATCAGTCCCATCACGGAAGGCCTGCTGTGTGGAGACGGGCCCGGGCAGGTGTGAAACCCCTACACAGTAAGCTACCGCAGGGCACGTGGGACGGGGGCAGTGAGTGGTGCAAAGGCCTAAGGGAACAGGAGAAACCCGTTTCTGACGGAGGTGCAGAGGGGCGTGGGAAGGTTCCCAGAGCGGGCAGAGGTAAGACTCGCACAGCAGTGACAGCCGGGCTGGGGCAGGAGGGACCCGGGCGTGGTGCAGGGCAGCCGTGCTCACAGGCCTGCCGCCAGTCTCCTGTGAGCCCGACTTGGGCTCTGGCTCCATGCACTCCCCTGACTCAGGTGCTCAACTGAGCTCCTAGTCCAGGCGGGGCCCTGGGCTGAGCCACACTGGGGACACTGGAGAGTGGGGGCCAGGACAGACCTGGCCCCTCACAAGGATGGGTGTGGAGGGATACAGAGCTAACGCCAGAGAGGGAGAACCCGGAGTGGTCCAGGTGAGGACAGAGGAGCCTCCAAGAGGCTCCTGAGCGTGTGGAGGAAAGAGGAGCACGGGTGAGTCAGGGAAGGCTCCCTGGAGGAGGGGGTGTCAGAGGTGAGCCTAAAGAAGAAAGGGTTGTCTGATGGGAAGCCAGGTGAATGAAAAGTTGTCCCCCACAGCACCCCCCGCCCACCACTTCACAGGCACGTGTCCCTGACCCCACTGTGGCATGCTCCTCTGCACGTGGCAGCTGACAAGCACGCCGTTGGCCACAAGCTCCTCCCCGTCAGGAACTGTGCCTCCGCACCCCTGCTGCCCCACACAGCCGGCCCACAAAGGCCCAGACTGATGCTGACTGGACAGGTGGCTACGCCGTGCTAAGGCCAGCGCTGTCGCCAGGGTGAAGTGTGGTGGCAGCCGCATCTTGCGGTCAAGCTGAGGGCACCTGGGCTCCACCCTGCGGGCAGCGTCCCTGGAACTGGTCCTGACAACAGCAGACTGGATGCTCGCACCCTCCACAGCTCCCCACGGAGCACCCTGACCTGGCTCCAGGCTGAGCCCTGGGCCCAGCCACACCCACTCAGGGTGCTAGGGAGGGAACAGTGGAAAGGCTGGAGGACCTGCCTTGTGGAGCCCACAATTGACTGGGGGGTCACATGAAAAACGTATCTGAGTATGACCACCATCGGGCTGGCCCAGAGCAGAGGGCGCTGGCACCGGGGGCTGGCCCGGTCCAGGGAGCTCAGGAAAGACCTCCGGCTGAAGAAGGACAGAGGGAGAGAACAGGGTGCAGGGCGGGCAGAGGTGGCCCCGACAGTGACCTGGCACCACTGAAGGTTGCTGAGGCAAGGAAAAAGGGACCCTGTCCTGGTACACCGAGCAGGGGGGTCCTCTGGAGGAGGGGAGGAGCTCTTCCTCCCGGCTCCCGTGCTCACCTTCACACGCTGCTTCTTGTGCTGCACACTGTCCAGCTCGTCATCCTCGTCGCTGTCCTCATCCTCGCAGTTCTGCAGGAAGGGGATCTGCTCCAGCACTGAGCCGCCCAAGCGCTCCTTCCCATCTTTGCCTGCTGCATTCCTGCCCACAGCAGGGGGCAAAGCGGGAATTAGTTCTGCCAAGTGACGAAGCTCAGGTGGGGGGCGCCGAGGCTTGGTGGCCAGAGTCTGGACCCGTGTCTCAGAGAGCAGAGCACCCCTGGCCCCAAGGAGTCTTGGCTGTGATTGCACACAGGGTTTCGGCCCCAGCGGCCACCTAACAGCTGCTCACCCAACTCACAGCCCCACCTGGACCACAGACCAGGCTCAACCCCTCACCGAGCTCCCACCCCGGGCTCCAGAGGACCAGCCCCTAACCCTGACCACACGTCTCCCACATGTGCTGAGTCGGGAATGCTGGGCGAGAATATGCCACTGACTCAGCAGCCCCGGGTCCCACGGCCCGGACAAACCACAAGTGTAGGCCAGGTGAGAGACAGAGAAGCACCCCGGGGGAAGGAGGAACTGGTCACTAGCAATGCTCAGGCCCCACGGCCAGGAGGGCCACGGCCGAGCCCGCGCTATCCTCACGGACGGTGGCACTCCTGGTCCCACCTCCTGGTAATGTCTCCAACTGAGTGCCAAGTTGTAACAAAGGGGGGGATTTGCCAAACCTGACTCCAGAGTAGAAAGGGGGCGGAATTCAGACAAATGGGAATACCCTCCCTTTCCACCACTGATGCTCTAGAGCAGTGGTGTCAAACTCATTGTCACCGGGGGCCACACCAGCCTCGCAGTTGCCTTCAAAGGACCGAATGTCACTTTAGGACTGTATAAATGTAACTGCTCCACGCTGCCACCAGGTGGAAACAAGGTGCCGGGCCAGGTAAAACGAGGTGGAGGGCCGGGTTCGGCCCACGGGTCTGTGTCTGCCACCTGTGCTGCAGAGAGTCTGTCAACAGCCTAGTATCTGCTCATGGCCCAGGAGTGAGGGCTGCTTCCAGGCGGCCACGTCCGCCGCTCTCCCGGCCTCCCCACGCACAGCTGCTGGCAGAACACGTCTGCGCTCCGCTGCCGGAACGCCGTCTCGGGGTTCCCTCCTGCCACGCTGGTGGCCTCAGCTCGGCCTCCTTTGCCGCTGCCTCTCTCTGCTTCTCTGCGGCCTCCAGATAGGGGAGGGCCCCGGGCTCAGTCCTCGGACCTCGTCTGTGTGCCCGCCACCTACCCTCGCTCCTCCAGAGATTGCACGGTCCCGGGACTTTCAAATCCCACCGTGTGCTGGTGAACTAGGGGCAAGTTTAGGAATCGAGTGCCTCAGCCCCAGGCCAGCTGCTCAGCACCTGCACCGGGGTCGCCAGGCGCCTTGAGCCCACCCATCCCAAACAGCCCTCGGTGGGCCGCGCCTGGTCACCCCCATCCCGGTCAATGCTGCTCCCAGCCGCACACACCCGCCCTGCAGTCAATCCCAGCCTCCTTCCCCTCCCTCCACACCCAGTCTTCTAAGTCGGGCCAACTCACCCTAAAAGCCCAATGAGAAGCTGGCCACTTCTCAGCCCTCCACCTACCTAACACTCCCAATCTCTCGCCTCAGGATGACGTCATGCCCCACTGGAAACCACTGGCTTCCCACAGCCCCAAAGTGGGATCCAAAGCTGCTTATCGCAGCCTGTGGGGCCCCGTGTGATCTGACTCCTGAGATTGCGGCCTCACCACAGACCACAGGCCCCACGTGCTCAGCCCACCGCAGCCTCGCTGGCCTTTCCGCTGGATCCTGAACGAGCCAAGTCTCCTCCCTCTCAGCACCTTCACGCTTGCTGTTCCCTCCACCTGGAACCCTCCCGTTCCAGCCACTCGTGTGGCTCACCCCCCACCACCCACACCCCTCTGCCTAACTGCCCCTCCACAAAGAGTCCTGCCTGCCCACCTCACCCAAAGCGGAGCTGTTCTTCCCATCCCCCCTCTTACTGCCTTTCCTCTCCTTCACAGCACCTAACGCCACCGAACACCGCAGGGCTCGTCCTGACCAGCAGTAGTTATGGACACGAGAAGGAACGAGAGCTCCTCCCAGGCAGCGGCCGTGTGCTGTGCTCCCCGCCCATCCCAACGAGTGGCCCTGGGGCCGGGGTCTGCTCTCAGCAGGTGCCCCTGTCTGCTGAGGGGTGTACAGGCTGGGCCTCGGGGAGATGCGTTATCAGCACCAAGGCAAGGCCAAGGGGCAGTAGGTACAGAGGGCCCAAAACAGAACCAGGGATCCACAATGAAGGGACAGAGGGCTCTGGGACGAGCAGGCCCCCCACATGCTCCAGGAGGGCAGAGGCCCGCAGGGCCCCGCAGCACCTCGGCCGTCCCCGCCATGGCCTCGGTCAGGAGGGAGGACGCACAGAGGTAGGGACCCGCAGGGCGCTCACCTCTTGATCTGCTCCTCGATCTGCTTCACCAGCAGCGACTCGCCTCCGCTGAGCCCCCCAGGGCCCAGGGTGGCCCTGGGACCCCCTTCGCTGGGCTCCGCGGCCCCATTGAGCTCCAACGAGCGTCCCAGGAGGGACCGCACGCGCTTGGACCGCATGTCCAGGATGGTGTCTGTGTAGCCCACCTCTTCCAGGTACCTGCAGGGAGAGAGAAGAAGCAGGGCGGCTCGGGAGTGCTGGGCGTCCGCACAGGCTGCAGCGTGTGTGAGGGAGCCCTCGATGGAGGAGCAGTGGAGACTGCACACCAGCGTGTAAATAAGCACGCCCCGGCCCCATGGTTGTCCTTTCAGGACGAGTGCCAGAGGCAGGGCTTCCACACCAGTGTTCCACACAGATGCTCACCACGATGCTGTGCGGGAGGCAAACACAGGGGGGCCAGGATACACGTCCCCTGACCGGGACAGGGGAGGCATTGGTCACGGGGACACTAGGCAGACACTACACGAGGGAGACCGCCTAGGAAAGATGGCCACAATAAATGGCTCAGCAAAAGTGGCTAGCTACATGTTATGTACAATTCCAGTGTTTAAAAAAAGTGTTACTGGCCCAGGCTGGTGTGGCTCAGTGGACTGGGCACGGGCCTGTGAACCAGAGGGTTGCCAGTTCGATTCCAGTCATGACACATGCCTGGGGTATGGGCTGGGTCCCCAGTAGGGGGTGCATGAGAAGCAACCAAAAAATTAAAAAAAAAATAAAAATTAAAAAAATTTTAAAAAATATTAGGGAGTATGTGACTATAGAACACACATAAGCTTGCCGTGTGCTTGCAGAATGCCCCCCAAGGCCAAAATAGGTACAGACTAAACTTAAGAGCAGGCAATGACCTCTGGAGAATGGGGTTAAGAATTTAAGAGGAAGTTTTTCTTTAAAAAATTATTAATTTTAGAGAGAGGGAGAGGAGGAGAAAAGAGAGTGAGAGAAACATCAATTTGTTGTCCACTCACTGATGCATTCATTGGTTGATTCTTGTAAGTGCCCTGCCTGAGGACTGAACCCACAACCCTGGTGTGTCAGGACAATTCTCCAGCCAACAGAGTGACCCAGCCAGGGTTAGGATCTTTTGCAACTTACTCTATTCACTTATACAAATGAGCATTTATTACTAATGCAATTAAAAAACTGAAAAAAAATAAAAAATAAAAAACTGAAGCCAGCCCTGGCTGGTGTGGCTCAGTGGATTGAGCACGGGCAATGAACCAAAGGGTTGCCAGTTTGATTCCCAGTCAGGGCACGTGCCTGGATTGCAGGCCAGGTCCCCAGTGGAGGCCACGTGAGAGTCAACCACACATTGATGTTTCTCTCCCTCTCTTTCTCCCTCCCTTCCCCTCTCTCTAAAAATAAATAAATAAAATCTTAAAAAAAATAAAATAAAAAACTGAAGCCAGCCCTGGCTGGTGTGGCTTAGTGGACTGAGCGCTGGTCTGCAAACCAAAGGGTCACCAGTCAGAGCACAGGCCTGGGCCATAGGCCAGGTCCCCAGTTGGGGGCACATAAGAGGCAAAAGATTGATGTATCTCTCGCACAATGATGTTTCTCTCCCTTTCTCCCTCCCTTCCCCTCTCTCTAAAAGTAAATAAATGAAAATAAATTAAAAATTCAAGCCAACTGGGACTGGGTTGAAAGCAGAAAAAGGGTGGAAATCAGTTATGGGTATCAGTGGCTTCAAAAAATGCGAGACCCCTGCTCCCCAGGAGGCTCCCTGAAAGCCTTTGTCACCCTGGCCCTGTCGCTTCAGGGCCCTGCCCCTGGCACAGGAGACAGCACCACCTCCACTGCCCTCTCATCGAGTGTGCGGCTCGCGTCTGCGACTCCCTGCCCCACCACAGGAGGGGGCAGCGTGGCGGAGAGGAAGTCGGGCTCTGGGGGTGGATGGCCAGGGTTACCCCTCGGACCCTCCCATTAGCTGTATGACCTTATGCAAACAGACCCCTCTCTGCACCTGGGTTCTCTCCTGAGAAAACAAGGGGGCCCAGCAGCCACACCCCCAGGGACTGTGGGAGCGAGCGAGCAAGCTGGGTGTCTAGCGCAGTGTCAGGCGCACACACGGGGGTAGTGCTGCCGACTGCCACCGTTCCGTCACCGTCTGCGCGCACTCTCAGTCAGCGACTGCTGTTGGACACTGGCTTAAGGAGATCAGAGACATGGACAGGTAACTTCCCGACGTCTGTCACACTGTCCACAGACACACCTTCGACACGACACACAAGAAGGGGCTGGCTACGGAAAGCGACGGCCACTCAGGTCACAAACTAGTCAGTTCTTCAAATGACGCGCTGTAACCAACTCATACGGAAAGACACCCACAACACTTGGAAAAGCAACGCATCACGAAACATTGCAGAGAAGCTCCTGTTTCTAAAACACACGCATGCGGACCCAAAAACACAGTCACGAAGAATCACAGGTGATTTCTATCCTTTTTGTGTGTGTTTCCCTGTATTTCCCATATTTTCTAACACACACAAATCTCTCTGACAGTAAAAAAATAACAATCCTCTTGAAAAGAGAAAGGCAACAGGCATTTGGGGTTGCTTTCCAAGACCCGGGGTCTCCCTCAGCTGCCTCCTGCATCGAATCTTCCCGCCCTCTCCGGGGTGGGGCTCCACCCACGTGGTGACAGCCAGGCTCAGCTGTGGCCAGCGGGGATCTTGATAGTTCAGTGTCCCCGACGGGGACAGGAAGTGCTGCGAGGTCTTCAGGCTTATCTCCCAAGCCAGGCATGTCCCTCGGTCCCCTCAGCCCCTCTGCGCACTCACTGTCGAAGCAGCTGTCGCCCCTCCTTCCACACCAGCGGGCTGTTCTCCAGGGTGACTGACTCCACAGGGCCGTTGGAGACTGGAGTGGAGAGAAAGGAAGCAGGCTGTCCTGGCCCCTGGCCGGGGACCGTCACCTCCCCCACATTCCCCACCCTCAAACCCAAACTGGTCACCGTCAAGGGTCTGGGCAGCCACTTCCTGAGCATGTGAAACCCGCTCTCCCCTCTGCACTCCTCGTCCCCTGTCTGACTGGTGGCTCCCCCAACCGTCCCCCAAACTCCCTCCAGACCAAGCTCAGTTTCACTATTCTCCTGCGCAGGAAGCTGGCCCAGTTCTCAGAGAACAGGCAGGCTTGACTGGGTCCAAGTCCGGCTTGGCCACTTCCCAGGTGTCACCTTGAGCTGGTTAGTCTACAATTCTGAGCCTCAGTTTTCTCCTCTGAGAAATAAAGTTACTGACAGCAGTACGTACACCTCTTGGGACTGCCGCACAGATTAAATGGGATCACCTGTTAATTTCATCCATCAATTATTTATTGTACCTCTGGGGAGAGGGGGTATAAGGGGACTAAACGGTAATGGAAAAATGCAATAAAGATTATATTTAAAAAAGAATGTATGACAATAATAAATATCAAGGCATGAGAAAAAAATATTTACGGCACACCTGCCGGCTGCCCAGACACACCGCAGGCAAAGTCCCTGCCCTGGAGACTCTCACACTCCGGTAGGTGGGGTCTGACAGAGGGAAGGGCCACCACCATCAGCCCAGCAGGTGGCCCTGACAGGTCACCCCCCACACACACCACTCCTTCCTGTTACACCCGGTGACTCCTCGTGCCCTGACGTCCCACACTCTTCTGTCCACCTGGAGCACCTGTCCACCGCTCTGCTGGCAAACTGGTCCCTCTCTGAAGGAGTCTGCACTGTAAGGGACCTCGTGTGCCTGTCTCCATTCCATGGAGGGACAGCAGGCATGCTGGCCTTCATCACCACTCTCCACCCTGTCCCCCAGGGGCCCCGCACAGCACCCAGCACCTGGCAGGGCAGCCTGCAGGAGGGGGGTTGGGGCGTTGGGAGGGAGAGGCAGCCCAGCTGACCCTGCTTTCTATGGAGCCTCCGTTTTGTTGGAGGAACATGGGGAGGATTGGCCGGGCAGGGGAGGGGGTACCTTGTTCTGACAGTTCTGGTTTCTTCTCTCCCTGGTTCGGGTCTGTGCCAAACTTCAGTTTATGGTATTTGGCCCTGAAAGAATAAATGAGTAACAAATGAGAGGCAAGAAGAGCAGACAGACAGCACTCTCCTCAGGAATCCCAAATCCCCAGCCCCACCTCTCTCCTACCTCTGGGGGAGCTCCTCCCCGCCGCCTTCCCACACTATGAGGCAGCCCCACGGGGGAGGCACCACACACGGCGCTGTGCAGAGCCCACCCTTCGGAGGCTGGCAGGCTGGGTTGCTACCCCAGCTCCAGGAGTCCTTAAAGAACCCCTCGCCCTCCGGAAGCCCACTGTACCTACTAGGCTACTGGGAGGGATGAGACAGTACGAAGTGCGGGGTTTGGCACACAACGGGCCAGCAGCACTACGAGCACCGCACTCGTGTCTGACTGAATCCGTCTCCTGTGGCTTGCTCTGACCCTGCTCCGGGAACCAGAGGGACGGAAGACCGCCTGAGCCCACATCTCCCTCGGTGGAGGGCAGCAGCGGCTTCCTGGGCCTCCCGACCCTCCCTCGGGGGGACGACTTCTCAGGAGGCAGGCCCAGGCCCGGCAGGACTCACCTCTCCTGCTTCAGCGCGTACTCCAGCATCTTGATCCGCCGCACCAGGTCTGTCTTGAGATTCTCCTGCCCTTTCCTTTCTCCCTGGAGGAAAGCCACCTGCGCCTGGGGGCACAGGGAACAGCAGACAGTGGGGTTTAGGTTCACCGAGGTGTGTCCCTCACTCGCTCAGGGACGATCAGTGCCAGCCCCTGCCCTGACAATGACATGCAGCGGCCACTTCTTCGGGCGTGGAGACCCTGAGCCAGGGTTCAGTGGAGCATGAAAGGGCCTGCCGTGTCACCCACAACAGGAGAGCTGGGGGGAGGCCCTAGCCCCTGAGATGGAAACAGGGCCAGCTTGGGCTAAGCCTGGAGTCTGTCCCTTCCTCCGGAGGAGCAGTCGGCTGGGGGATGAAGGTGGGGGGCCCTGGGCTCTGCTTCCTCCCCCACCCAAAGGCAGGTGCTGCTGGTGGGGACGGCGTCTCACTGCTCCCCGCAGAGCATCTGTCTCGGGGAGGAGGAGGACGCTACTTCTGGAGTTTAGGGACAGGAGTGGGTGGCTCGGCTTGGCTCCTGCTCCGATGCAAAAGCTTAACCACCCACCTCCCGTGGCAGGGACCAGTCGTCCCCTGGAGTCTGCCCAGAACGAGGGTGACATGCCACAGACGTGACTCGGGGCCCCTGCCAACCACTTCACACCATCTGCTGGCATGGGCTGCCCCAGTCTGTCAGCAGGCCTTCTGGAGACACCGGGCCAATGGCCCACAAGGCAGGATCCTGGCCCGACCACGTTCCGGAAGCCCTGTGCCAAGCCCCGAGTGTGGGCCCATCCCTGGCTTCTCCCCACGTGCTCCGCTGCTCTGGGCTGGGACAGCCGAGCCCCAGGCCTGGCTCGGCCACTCACTTGCGGCATGATCTGAGGCAGGTCATCAGCCTTCTCTGAGCCTCCATTTCCCCTTCTACAAAATGGGGCTCACAAGAGTACCTGCCCCTCATGTGTTAAGTTCTTCTCAGTCCAAGACCTAGCATAGAAGAAGGGCTAATAAATGTCAGCTCCCGCCTTCAACTAGTTTTATTCTCTGCGTCCACGCTTTCACGACGCTGACACGGGCCCCGTTCTTTGCGGGAGCGAAGTCCCTCTGAGACCCAAGCCCCATCCAGCAGGGACGTCTGTGGCTTCCGGGCCTCCTGCCACCACAGGCAGCTGCATCTGTGGGAGCCGATCCCCGCATGCCACGTGCTTGCTGAAAAGGGCTGCAGCAGCTCCCCCAGTCTGGCCCAGGACACCTTTTCCAGGCATCGCCCAGGTTCGAAGCCTGGCTCCAGGACTGCAGGTCCGGCAGCCTCTCAAACACCCACCCACACTGCTTTCTCTCCCTGGGGCTCGGAGGGCCCTGATCTACCTGCCCGCACTCGTGGAGTGCAGCACAGCCCTGCTACCACGCCTGTCCTCTCCAGGGAGCGGGTCTCCCCCAGGCCTCCCCCTCAGGCTGGCAGAGACCCAGGCACACGCTACGTACTGCCTGGCACAGACTGGGGGGCCAGGTGCACTCGCACACCTTCGCTGGGGCCATAAACTGATGCACTCCTGCTGGAGGGCAATCTCGCCAGACCTACAAAAATATTAAATGCACATTCCTTTTGTCCTAGCAGTTCTACCTCTAGGAATTATGGGAACGCATCCTACTTGTAGGAATTTCTCCTACAGGCTTAATGGCAATGGCAGGCTTCCTTTTGAAAAAATAAAAAGGGATTCATACACGTGCCGATGGAGGACAAAGCATCTTTCACTCGTTCATTTATCCCCAAATATTTATTGAGCCCCAACTCTGCACCAGGTGCAGCTGCAAACAGAAGACACAGCACTGGACAAGAGGTGGCTGACAGTCTCGAGGGGCTGTGGGGCAAACGCCAGGTGTGCCATGGCAAAGAAGCCGCATCTGTGCATCCAGAGAACGGAACTCTGTCCCCTCTCCAACGCTTTTCTCTCCACATTTAAACCAACACATACACGCATCAACATCCAAGTCCAGCCGGGGGACTCACTCACTGTGACCGCCGAGGTCTCCTAAGTCTGACTTTCTGCCCTTCGTGCATGTTCTCTGTGCCCCAAATCTACCCTGTCCACGAGTCGTTTTAGAGGGTGGGGGAGACGTGAAGAAGAAAAGGCTGACCGCCAACCACAAGCCTCTTCACGGCCCTCCCTGCGCCCCTGGGCTCCGGCAGGGGCCTTCCACCTCCCAGCAGCAGTCCAGTCTGCTGAGTGTTACGTCCATCCAACACCCGACACAGGCCGGCTGCGCAGGGCCAGAGACTGCGTGAGGCACGGGAGGGGTGACGGAGAAGAAGAGGGATTCCCATCCCCACAGAGCGCTCCGTCCAGCACGGGAGACAGGCACACGTAGCGACAGCCACCACAGCGCATGACTAGGGCCACCAAGGGGAAGCAGAGGCATTCTGGGAAGAGGGTCACCTAGCCCACTTCTGGACTGAGAAGTGACACCCGGCTACGACTGGAGGGCCGGTCAGAAGCCGTCCAGGGCCGAGGCATGTGCTGCTGGCAGAGGACAAAGACAAAAGTTGTGTGTCGGGCTCCAGGAACCCCAAAAAGCCAGTGTGTGCTCCCCTATGTTCACTGCAGCATCACTGACAATCGCCAAGATGTGGAAACAGCTCAAGTGTCCATCAGTAGATGAGTGGATTAGACAACTCTGGGACATTTACACAATGGAATGCTACTCAGCCATAAAAAAGAAGGAAATCTTACCTTTTGCGTCAGCATGGATGGACCTGGAGGGCATTATGCTGAGTGAAATAAGCCAGTCAGAGAAAGACAAGTACTATATGGTTTCACTCATATGTGGAATCCACTGAACAAGATCAACTAACAAAATAGAAACAGAGTGACAGAGACCAGGCAGACACTGTCAGAGGGGAGCGGGTGGGGGGCTGGGTGACAATGGTGAAGGGATTAAGCAAAGGCAAAACGCCCCCAGATGCAGACAGCAGTTCAATGATCACCAGAGGGAAAGAGGGGCGGGGGAGGCAGAGGCGGGTACAGGCAGGGATGGGAGGAGACTTGACTTGGGGTGGTGAACACACAATACAATATAAAGATAATGTAGTATGGAATTGTATGCCTGGAACCTAAATAGTTTTATTAACCAATGTCACCCCAATAAATTCAATATAATTTTTTTAAAAGAACATATAAAAGAAATCATAAAGAAAACTGAAAAATGAAAAGGCCACTCTGGCCACATCAGAATGTTACAAAGGTCGTTTCTGCTACACTGTGGCGAGCTGGTGGCTGGGGGAGGGGGCGGGAGGGGAGGATGGCAAAGCTAAAGGCCAAGAGACCCATCGTTAGGAGGCAGTCCCAGAAATCCCAGCAGCCCAGGCTGGGATCGGGACAGGGCAGGGAGAGGGTGAGGGAATCTGAGGTGATGAGGAGGGACTGATAACACCCGTAACTTTTGTCTGTGGGGGAAGAAAGTGGAGAATCTCGGTCGGTCCACTCAGCTCTGTGATCCCCTTCCCAGCTCTTCTGGCACAGAAGGGAGAAAGGAGAACCAGAACACGTGGTTGGAGGGTCCCAAGGCGGTGGAATCCACGGAAAGGGGAAGTGCCGGTGGCCGGTCCCTCCTACCCAGCAAAGGCCAGCAGGCCTGTGCCATGGCGGCTGGCAGGTCAGTGGGGGATCTGGAAGTTCTCTGCTTGCCAGACCCACCCACTGCCACTTCCCCCGGCCAGGCCAGGCTGTGAGAACACACCGGAGCCCAGAACCATTCCCAGACGCAGCTGCCGCCTCCCCTCCAGCTGTCCCAGCTCCAGCTAGGCAGCATCCGCAAACAAGGCTACCCGAGGAGTGCCTCAGTCCTCCCGGGACCTGATGCCTCTTTCCACCCCTCCGCCTCTCTCCACCCCTCCATCTGCCTTTCGGTCCCAGCCCCAGGCAAGGGTTCCCCGATGGTCTCGTTGGGCCCTGCATCTCCCACACTCCTCCTCCCCAGGCTCTGGGATGAGTCCCCAGGGGCCCTCACAGCCCCTGGTGAGCACTGAGGCTGGAAGTGGGGAGGGGTCAGCTCCACACCTCCTCTGCTGCCACCCCTCTCACCACGTCTCTCTGTCACTGCTCCTACGTGAATGTCCAATTCAGATTCCCCCAGGAGGGTGCCCCGTCCTCAAGGAGTTGCCCTCCCAGAAGTGCCACAGACTGTGGGCAGAGTCACATCATGGGGTCCTCTGTGGCCTCCTGTGCAAACAGCCTCCTCTAGCCTGGAAGTTTCTAAAGAGCGGAAACCACACCACCGACTTCTTGGAATCCCCCCACCTGGCAAAGCCCTGCTGAATATCAGACCGAGTCTACACCACTGCCCTGCTCCAATCTGTGGGTGCCCCCTGGGGGGGGCCCCAAGACAGGCTGCCTCTTCTGCCTTCCCACACACACTAACAGAGCCCTGACCGCACAGCGGGCCTGTGCCGAGAGCAGCTGTGCTGTCACTCGGAAGAAAGGCACTCGGAGCACACCAGAGAGTCGGACTGGCCTGGGCCTTGAAGAACCTCACAGGAGTCGCTCCTCTGGAAGCGCCGAGCGCCCCGGTCAAAGGCGTGTAGAGACAGGTGCTGCAGAGGGAGTGGGAACGCAGGACGACTTGGCAAAACCAACCCCACTTGTACACCCACCTGCTCGGCCACTCCACCGGTCCACTCTGCTTGGCGTCACGCGGACCATTCGGACACTCACTGCAGCCCTTTCGGATGGAGAGCGGTCGGGAGCGAGCCAAAAGCCACCAACAGGGATCAGACTAAATGAGTCACGATGCAAACGCCCAATAGCTATCACAGATAATAAAGGGCTCTCTGTGCTGATACGGAAGGAACGCCAAGACATGCGAGTGTGTGAAAAAGGTCACGGAACAATCCGTTAGTATGACCTCATGTCTCGCACACATAGAGCAGAGCTCCTTGTACAGCAGCAACAGTTGGGGAGGAGAGTGGGACAGGGACCAGGGGGACTCCCCCCGTCACGCATACTATCCGTACACACACGTCTAAGACCTGTGAATCTGTACTAATGCAACAGGGCAAAAGCACCAAGTCGGTGGTGCAGGAGCCGAGGCATGAACAGCCCACTGGGTGCCTCCTACGAGCTCCTCCCAAACTCCAAGAAGCCCACAAAGTGAGGGAATAAACACATCTTTCCTCTCTATTCTCCAAGATGACAGGTGGCGTGGAAGGTGCTGTCGGGGCCCTGGCATGGAGTTCCAGAGACCCAGGCTCAGTCCCAGCTCCACTATGCCTGTGTGGGTGACCCCGGGAGGCCGCTGAGCCTCCCCAGAGCAGCTTCCCATCTGTGCTGGACAGCAGAGAGGGACAGAGCCCGGGCCTGAAAGGCCACAGACCAGACCGAGCCTGCCGCCCACGGGCTGTGATCCTAGAGAAATCGCCCACCCTCTCAAAGCCTCCATTTCCTCTTATTATTATTATTTTTTAAAGGGGCAGAGGGACTAATATCATTTACTCTCCCAGACTGTGACAGGGATTAAATGATACCCTGTAGCTAAAGTGCTGAATGTGCCCTGCTGGCTGGTGACTCAGTGGACTGGGCGCCGGCCTGGGAAGCAAAGGGTCACCACTTCAATTCCCAGTCAGGGCAGTGCCTGGGTCTTGGGCCAGGTCCCCAGTAGGGGGGTGTGAGAGGCGACCATACATTGATGTTTCTCTCCCTCTCTTTCTCCCTCCCTTCCCCTCTGTCTAAAAATGAATAAATAAAATCTTAAAAAAAATAAATGAAGTGCCTGGCACATAACAGGTGCTCACTGAACAGCAGCTGCCATACTGTTGCTCAGTGATGGCAATAGCGCTGGCTCCGCCCACGTAAGGGGGGGGGACGCCGACTGAGAAACTCAGATGAGCTCTATGCCAGGGAGGAGCTCTGGAGGGGAGAGTGGGACACAGAAGCGACCAGCACTTACATAAGGATTCCCTCCCACCCAACCCCAAGCCTCAGCTACCGAACAACTGAAATCTCCAGTCGGGTGGAAGAATTGCGGGATGCTGTCCTCACTCATCCTGTGGACAAATTTCTGATCAGTTATTGATTCGGGTCCCCACCTCAGCTAGGGAGGAAACAGCCAATCAGAAGGAGAAAGGTCCGCAGAAGCAGACACTGACTTCTGCTAATAACACCGCAGCCGGCAGCCGAGGAACTCCCAGACTCCTCGCAGCCTGTCACTCGGCCCCTCAAAACCTCAGTTCTGATGTCCTGGCTCCTGAGGACACTGCAAATGAACCGCACTTCTCAAGGTCACAAGCCCCAACCCAGCTCCTCAGACCCTTCCGAACATCATCTGTGGGCACATCCCTTCTCCAAGCTACCACAAACCATGGGATTTCTCCCCAGAAACTCTCACAAACACGCCTCCCCTCAGGATGCTTCTAAGACGCTTCCTCCTGATGCCTCCCTGCTCTACAAAATGCTCTCCCTGCCACCCCCCAGGTGCTCCTGGATCCTCCTCACTGTCCCCATCCCAGGACCCCTGGTCTCCTCGTTGGATACGCCTGGCCCTCGCCCACTCCAGTTCAGGGCTCTCCACCTGCCGCCCTACACACACCTCCGATCTCAAGGCCATCCCCCTCTCTTCTCCACACCCCCAAACTGGAGTTTCTGCTCCCAAGCTCTTCCACACATGCTCCAAGGGCTCGTCCTTGGGACCCCTTTCCTGCAACTCGGTAGCCGCACATGCCAGGGCTTCCCAAAGTTTCCTCCTGAGCGGAGAGGGCACACACCATCATCTTGGAACCCTCGAGAGCCTCCTGTTATCCCCGGAGTTCGCGCACAGACATCTTTCAGTTCCCTCCGTCCACACACTCCGAAACGCACCCCGTGTCCCAGGCTCCGTGACTTCCTCTCCGTACTCAGGCCTGGTCCCGGCTGGAACGCTCTCGCCCTCAAGGGTCCCAAGTCCCCACCCCACCCCCCAGCTCGCACTCGACCGCCCCGACGCCGCATCTGCACTCCCCACCTCCCGCAGCCCATCAGCCTCCACCTCACACCCGCGCCTGGTCAGACGGGGGGTGGGCGTCACTCGACACCCGCCGAGATTTTGCTCAGTCCCACACAAGCCCCTCCAACAACTTCTCTCAGCACCCTTGGCTGAGTTCTCCCGGGCCCCCTCCAGCCCCCGAGGCCACTCTCCGGAACCCGCCGTCCAGTCCGCTCACTCTTGCCACTTCCAGCGGGTTCTGGTGCCCTGAGCCCCTTCTCTCCGCCGGCCGCGGTCGGGCGCTCCCGTCCCTGGGCCCCCGCCCGTCTCGAGGCGCCCCAGCGCCCCCAGGACCCTCCTCCGACGGCCCCTCACTCCAGCTCCCGGCCGGTCGCGGCCCCCTCCCGCCCCCCCGGGCGTCCCGGCGGCCATTGCTCCAAGATGGCGACGGCGGCGGCGGCGGGTGAGGCCGGGTCGGGCCGGGCGGGGGGTCGGGGGTGCGAGGCGGCGCTCACCTGCAACTCGGCGCGCTCGGCCTCCCAGCGGGCCTTCTCCGCCTCGAAGCGCGCCCACTCGTGCTGTATAAAGTGGAGGATCCCGGGCAGGCTCAGGGGCTCCGGTCCCGCCGTGGGCCCGGGGCTACCCCCGCCACCGCCTCCCTTAGCAGCCGGACCGGGCCCGGGGGCGGGGGCAGAGACCGGGACCGCCCCCGTCGGGCCCGGGCCCGCGCCCGGGCCGAGCGGACGGCAGGAGGAGGCAGCGGCGGCGACGGCTGCGGCCGCTCGCTCCTCCATCATGGAGGCCCCGGGCCGGCCCGCGCGCCCGCTGTGCCTCGCGCGCCTGCGCGGCCGCGCCAAGCCCCCGCGCGCGCTCTCGGCGGGGGCCGGGTTGGGGGGGCGGTGACGGGAACGAGGCCGGGCGCGCGCTTCGCCCACCCGGGTTGACCCCGAAGTCGCGCGGGCGCGGGTGGGTATGAATGGGCAGGAAAAGGGCGCGCGCCCCGAGGAGGGAGAGCCAGACGTTGAGAGGGGCCGCTTTCTGCCCTCCTCCCACTTTGCCCCCAAAAGAAAGACTCTAACCCTCTCCAGACCCAATGACACTTTCCTCAGCCATCACTGTCACTCCGAGATGAAGGGCGACCACCGGGGTTGGTTTCAGCTTTGGCCCCATCCTCACTGATTCCTGGCCCAGGTCCGTTGTCATGGTAACCCCTCCCCAGCCTAAAACACCCCCAGGCTCCTTTCCCCTACACCTTTGTGTCTATGGAGTGTCAAACCTTTCCTGTCCCTGCACCAGGAGGAGGTTACTAAGGCAACCTAGGTCCCTGGTGGTCCTTCTGCTCCTACCCTCATTGGTTACTATGGCAACCCCACCTAGCACTCAGGTAGAAAGGACTCCAGCCCCAAGGACACTGATATTGAAGGAAACACCTCTTTCCCAACCCATCCCCCCAGCCACCCAGTTGGCATTACCATGGTAACCATCTCCCCTCCTTTCCAATGGTGGGAGGTCCGTGGACCAAACCAACCAGGTATTTTTATTTAGAGGAGAAGATGCTCTGCTGAGGAGTGGTTGCTATGGTTACAGGGCCTGACCATCCCCCGGAAGGTGAGACACAGACAAGGCCAAGCCCTGGTTACTATGGTAACAGTGGCAGTCCCCCTTCCAGTGCCCCTAGGAACCAGACCCACAAAGGTAGGGGATGGTTTCAGATTGTCCCTCAGGATGGAGTGTGTCTAGGGAGGTGGTTGTCATGGTAATAGCTTCTGTCACTTCTAGCTCTACCTTTCTGGACACAGTCATGAGAGAGAGATGGTTGTAGGTTGCTATGATAACTGCCATCCTTCCTGCCCATTCCCGAGATGCTCCAGGTAGTGTCTGAATTAATGGGACTTGAAGAGAAATGATTCCCCGGCCCCATGCCACTTTCGTGGGTAAGATGAAATTGTGTTCTGCTACGCAAACTTGGCTGATTTGGGGTTTTCTGGTTCTCTTTCCTCAGCAGTGCAGCTGAGCTGGACTGAAACTGCCCCCCGGGTGCCCCCCCAGTCTGCAACATAGGAGGTAAGAAGTCTCTCAGTGTCACCAGCATTCATGTAGACACTGCCCTTTCCTGGCCCCCAAAGGCTTTCCCGCATACCTCATCTTCCCCACCCATCACAGTCCCATTCTGTAGGCGCAGCAACTGAGGCTCAGGCCAGATCACGGCTCAGACCAGGCAAGTTAGGCCTAAAGTGAGTCTGGATCCACTCACATGGCTTTGTGGGGAATGGAGAGACAAAGTCTCATCTTGTCTGCTCCTTCCCTGACCGCCTTTCCTTAAAGCAAGCCCCTGGTTTTGTCTGCTGCGCCCCGGCTGGTTTCTCTTCCCATCTGTACATTGTTTTCCTGCCTCTGGAGGTCGCGCTCCGGGACGGCCTGGGTCATCCCCGTCCCTGAAACGCAAGGTCACTCAATAAATAGCACAGAGGGCACTCAATAAATAGCTCTGTTGAGTTAGTTGAATTCATTTATGTGCCATATTCAGCTTTGAAAGCACTGGTCAGGTCAGAGCCGGGGAAGGCTCGTGGAAGGTAGGCCCGAGGGAGGCAGCAGAACTGACTGATTGGATTAGAGTGCGGCTCTGGAGACGGCTTCCTGGGTCCAGTCCCGGGTCTGGCACTTCCCAACTGTGTGACATTGAGCGAGTGACTCCGCCTCTCCATGCCTCAGTTTCTTCATCTTCTAGTGCGGCCGTACCTAAGCGATCAAACAAGTGAATATGTATAAAGTACTTAGAACAGGCTCAGGCGCCCCGTGAACCGCTAGAACCGCCGGACCTTCAAAAACCGCCCTTTCATCCGCCTTGCCTCCCTGCAGCGGTTTGCGCCCTTGCAGTTAAGGAAGCACGGCTAAACTTCGTCAGGGTTCTAAACGATTCCTTCCTCTGTCCTCCTTGGTCCCCTCACTCAGTAAGTGGCACCTCCCCATGGAGCCGCCATACCCTCTGGTCTCTGAGGACCCAGTTTCTGTCCCCTGTCCTGCTGGGGACCGCCCAGCCCACAAGCAGCCAGACGGAGCACGGCAAAAGCCAAGGTTCCGGTGCCCACCCTTGCAGTCTCTGAACCGTGTGTCCCTTATCCGCACAGTTGGAGCCGCTCGTTCATTCACAAATATGTGTGCAGTGCTGGCTGTGCACCAGGAAGCAGACCAGACAATAAACAAGATAAGCGACACCAGTGTGATAACTACCAGGGGAGGAAAATAACTCAGGGCTGGGGCAGAGGAAGAATGTGGGCGACAGGGAGATGCATTTTCACATGGGGTGGCCGCAGGAAGGGCTCACTGAACAGGTGACATTTGAGCAAAGACCTGAAGGCCGTGGGGAGGAGCCACGCAGATACCTGGGGGGGTGAGCATCCGGGCAGGGCAACAGCCAGTGCTGGGGCAGGAGTGGCCTGGGCTTATCTGAAGACTGGCCTGTGGTGGCCGGTGAGGCTGGAGCCAAGTGCGCGAGTGGGAGAGGGCAGGGGATCGCACAGGGCCTCGTGGGCCACAGTGAAGGCTTTTCCCGTGAGTGGTTTCTGGCCACGGAAGGGTTTGAGTGGACACAGGATGGGATCTACTTCAAATTCTAACCGGATCCCTCTGGGCGGGGAACAGCTGGTAGGGGCAAGGGTGGAGTGAGGATGACCTCTTTAGAGGATTCTAGAAGCATCTCCCATGCTTCTGTGTGCCTAAGTTCTAAGATTCTAAGCTGTTTAAGACTCTGAAGATTCTGTGGTTCCATAGGTTTCTTCCGCCCACAATATTACGAGTTCTGTGAGGTCATGGGTGTTGTGTGTCTCCGTGTGTTGTGTGTCCACTGCTGGGTCCCCAGCTCTTGAAACAGTGCCTGACACGTTGCAGGAGTTCAGCAAATGGGTGCTGGAGGACTGAAGGAGGGACCATTCCAGGGTTCTAAAGATGAAGAAATTCTTAAAGTGCAACTCAGATTCTTAAGTGGCATCCAAGTTGGTCAGAGAAGGGCAGGCAGGACTGAGACAGGTGGAGAGGGGAGGAAGGGGTTCCTGGTGGGAGAGAGGGGGGACAGGAAGACCAGCGCAGGGCCCCAGGCATGGGGCCACAGTGTGGAGCTTGGCTCCAGGGACTCGAGTGGGCTTTACAGACACACAGAAACCCTGAACCTGGCCATCACCTGTCACATGTGGCATTTTCAGTGCCACCTGTGTGCTAGGAGCGCAGTGGTAATGGAGACAGCCTTGGCTCTACCCTCCTGGGTTTAGTGGGGCAGGCAGACCCATCCCTAGACAGTGATGAACCAGAATGGGCAGGGCTGAGATGGGGGACCTAGAGGGAACCTCTGACCCAGCCCGGGGTTCAGGGAGGGCTTCCTGGAGGAGGGGCCATCTGAGCTGTGCCCTGAAGCACAAGTAGGAGCTCTCCAGCAGAAGACAGGCATGGGAAAAGGGGCCTGTTTGAGAGTTTGAGAGGAGACTCTTTAGGCAGAAGGAACAGGATATGAAAAGGATTAGAAAGATCTATTTGAGGAAAAGCCCAAAGCAGCCTAGACATAGACAGGGTTTGAGGAGGCATGACCAGAGATGAGGCTGGAATGGGGGGTTCACACAAGGCCTTGTGGGATGTTGTAAGAAACTTAAACTTTCTCCCCAGGGCACTGAGGAGCCTCTGAGCAGGGAGGGAGAGGTCATATTTGTGCTTTGTGAAGACCCCTCTGGCTGCCACGAGGAGGGGACTTGGTTAGGAGACTAGGGGCAGCTGGGTGGAGATCTGGGAGGACCCAGGGGCAGGGGGAGCTGTGGGAATGGGGAGGCGCTCGGAAGATTAGCCAGGTCTCTGATGTCCCCCTCCCTGGGAGGAGCAGACACCTGAAAATCCGTGGGGAACTATATGTAGAACCCAGAGCGTTAGTTACACCTCCCCGGCTGGAGGCCAGCCAAATCTTTCAGCTGACCGGGGACAGGGAGACAGCGCCACCTGGGGGTTACTTAAGAGTGTGGCCAGTGGCTGCTGGCAGGAGTCCTAAGACTGGCAGCCTCTTTCAATGCAGCCTTTCAACTTAAAACGACAAAATTTTTATTGTAATAAAATACATGTAACAAAATGTATCATCTTAACAAGTTTAAGTGTATAGTTTAGCAGTATTAAGAATTATTCACATTTTATGGAAACAATCTCCAGAACTTTTTCATCTTGCAAAACTGCAACTCCCCATTACCCACCCCCACCTCCACCCCAGCCCTGGGCAGCCACCGTTCTACTTCCTGTTTCTATTTACAAAACAAAACAAAAAAAAACTAGTGGCCAACATAAAAACTGAGATAATTCTGATTTAAGAAAGCATTTCTAACTTTTCTTGTAAAACCAAAACAATCTGGCTGGCCATCGGGAGCTAGAGGACCAGGTGGCACAGGATTGGAGGAAGTGAGCAGGGAGCAACAGGGGAGGGGCTGGGGGCCAGGTGGGGGGGTGGAGGGGACCGGAGAGAGAGCAATCAGGGGTGGCTTCCCAGAGGAAGGAATGGAGAGCAGAAGGCACAAGCTGGGCTCGGAATGGTGTCCTGGGTGTTCATAAGTGAATGAGAAGGTGACAGTGACTGGAAGGACAGGACTGAACGAAGAAGAAGGGAAGGTGACTTGTTTGATGAAAACTCACTGAGTATGTAATGTGTGCCTGACTGTGCTGAGTGGCCTTGGAGACCCAGCAGTGACCAAGATAGGCTCCTTGTGGGTCTGACAAATGGGAGGACAAAATGGATTCCTGCACAATAATAACTTAGAATGGTGGGGTTAGGGTGGGGAAATGGGGGGGCACTGAAGGAGTCCAGAATGGGGTGCACGACCCAGCCTGGGAGGTCAGGGAGAGCTTCCTGGAGGAGGGAAAGTCAGAGCTGAAACCAAACGGGGAACAGGCTGGGAGAGGAGGGTAAGGCTGAGGATGGGTTGGAGGGGCTGCTGACAGCCAGCTCCAGCCTCTCTCCCCTTTCATTCCACCTCCCCAGGATGTCCCGGAGGCCCAGCTAGGGCCTGAGCTCGGCCCCATGCGGCTCACCCGCTGCCAGGCTGCCCTGGCAGTCGCCATTACCGTCAACCTCCTGGTCCTCTTCTATGTCTCATGGCTGCAGCAACGACCCAGGAACTCCCGGGCACGGGGCCCCCGCCGCGGGTCTGCCGCGGGACCCCATGTCACCATCCTGGTGCGGGAATTCGAAGCCTTTGACAATGCGGTGCCCGAGCTGGTGGACTCTTTCCTGCAGCAGGACCCAGCCCAGCCGGTGGTGGTGGCAGCGGACATACTTCCCTACCCGCCCTTGGCCCTGCCCCACGTCCCCAATGTTCGCCTGGCACTGCTCCAGCCAGCCCTGGACCAGCCTGCTGCGGCCTCGCGCCCGGAGACCTATGTAGTCACGGAGTACGTGGCCCTGGTGCCCGACGGGGTGAGGGCTGAGACACCAGGCCAGCTGGAACGCATGGTGGAAGCGCTCCGGGGAGGAGGCGCCCGCCTGGTGGCCGCCCCAGTTGCCTCAGCCAACCCTGCCCGGTGCCTGGCCCTGAATGTCAGCCTGCGGGAGTGGACAGTGCGCTATGGCCCAGCCCCTTCCACACAGCGCTGCGACGCCTTGGAAGGGGACGCTGTGGTGCTCCTGCGCGCAAAAGACCTCTTCAACCTCTCGGTGCCCCTGGCCAGGCCAGTAGGCACCAGCCTCTTCCTGCAGACAGCCCTGCGTGGCTGGGCAGTGCAACTGCTGGACTTGACCTTCCCCATAGCGCACCAGCCCCCACTGACTACAGCCCATGCGCGTTGGAAGGCGGAGCGCGAGGGGCGCGCGCGACAGGCCGCGCTGTTGCGGGCGCTGGGCATCCGCCTAGTGAGCAGAGAGGGCGGGCGCCTTGAGTGGTTCGGTTGCAGTAAAGAGACACCTCGTTGCTTTGGGACCGTGGTGGGTGACACACCTGCTTACCTGTACGAGGGGCGCTGGACACCCCCATGCTGCCTGCGCGCGCTGCGTGAGACAGCCCGCTATGTGGTGGGCGTGCTGGAAGCCGCCGGAGTGCGCTACTGGCTGGAGGGCGGCTCCCTGCTGGGGGCCGCCCGCCACGGGGATATCATCCCGTGGGACTACGACGTGGACCTGGGCATCTACCTGGAGGACGTGGGCAACTGCGAGCAATTACGGGGAGCCGAGGCCGGCTCAGTGGTGGACGAGCGAGGCTTTGTGTGGGAGAAAGCCATAGAGGGTGACTTCTTCCGAGTGCAGTACAGCGAGAGCAACCACCTGCACGTGGACCTGTGGCCCTTCTACCCCCGCAATGGGGTCATGACCAAGGACACGTGGCTGGACCACCGGCAAGATGTTGAGTTCCCCGAACACTTCCTGCAGCCTCTTGTGCCCCTGCCCTTTGCCGGCTTCATGGCGCAGGCGCCTAACAACTACCGCCGCTTTCTGGAGCTCAAGTTCGGCCCCGGAGTCATCGAGAACCCCGAGTACCCCAACCCTGCCCTCCTGAGTTTGGCAGAAAGCGGCTGAAGCTTTGACTCACGCGCCTGCGGTCAGGGGGAACTGTCCTTTGTCTCTGGTGTCACTGGCGTTTGGTAAACGGGCTGGGGTTGCCAAGCTGCCCTGCAGGGCCCAGCACAGTCCAGCACATCCAGGTCCTGACGTGCCCAAGTTTTCCAGGAATCCTGAACTCCTGGGTTGGGACAGAGTTTTGGAAAGACAGGGAGAAAGAATGTAGGTTCTGAGGCCAAACTGCTGTGATTCTAACCCCGGCCGTTCCACTTAACTAATTAAGCGGCCCTGGGCGAGCGCCCTGGTTTCTCCGTTCCTCGTCCGCACCAGGATTCAGTGAGTGCCCTCCCTATGAGGCGCATAAAGACCCCCCAGGATACTTGGCTGCTCGGGTTGCTTGTACCACTAGAGGGCGCCTTAGCCCTACTGTGGGGCTAAGGAGACCGGAAGCGAAGGCTTCGGGGTTCCACAGCTTTTTTTGTCTCTTGAACCTGTTGGTTTTCTCTCTAAGCCCCTGCGCCTGGCTGGACAGGATAACTAGCTCCCCTTTTTTTCCAGAATGCGACTTCCTTCCCTCCTGGGAGAGCCCGGTGCGGTGCATGCTGCTCTTAACCCCATCTCGCAGAGGAGGAAACAGGCTCAGAGCTCTGAGGCGCAGCTGTGGTTTGGAGGGAGGTTCTGGGTCCAGGCCCCGCCCCTTCCGAACTGTTACCTCATTATTTTCGCTCTCTGCACCTGTTTCCCTACTTGGAAGGTGGGGTCGACAATAATCACTGCTGACATTTACTGAGCACTTACTGTATGCCAGGCACTGCGCCCAGTGTTTCACACAGATTAACGGATTCATCCCTCTCCTCATCCCTCCCAAGTGAGAGCTGCTATTATTTCCATTTTACAGATGAGGAAAATGAGGCCAGAATGGTAAAGTCCTCTGCGCAGGGCCAGACGGCATAGGAAGTGGCAGAGTGGGAACTTGAACCCAGGCTGTCAGTCTGGAGCCCACACTGAGGGCGGGGATGCCCCTCTCCAGTTCTGGTACCAAGAAGGCCTCCTGTCACTGAGCAGGAAAAGCGATGGCTGCCTTTCTTTCTTTCTTTTTATGATCATGCACCTAAGAATAAATATTGTTTGGGCATTACCCCAATATGTGTATTTATCAATGATATACAGGTACTACTAGCATTCTGTATGTTAGTAATAAGGCTTAAATTATTTCATTTTTAAATTAAAAGTCAATATAGAAGGTTTTGTGTACTTGCCTCATCCCAACGGCTTGTCACGTACACCCTCTGGGTTGTACACACCTGGGTTTTGAAACCACAGGCTCTGAAGTGGGAGACCTGGGTTCCCATCCCAGCACCGCGGCTTCCTCCCACTGCGAACCGATCCGCGGTGACTCTGTCTCTCCGCACCTCTGCCTCGCACCTGGGAAACGGGGTAACGAGCGTGCTCGCCCCGCCGGGGTGCTGTGAGGCACCGCAGCGGTAAAGGGTGGGGAATCAGGGCTGTGTTTAGATTCTGGCTTGGCCACCTACTTTCTTCTCGACCTGAGGCAAGTCACAGCCCCTCTGACCCTGTCGATTAGGTGGGGGGGATTGAAGTGTGGAGCCCTTACAGAAGGGCCAGCAAGAAAAGACAAATACAAATTTGGCCCAATCTCCTGAGCCTCAGATGTCCAAAGCCTGACTTCTTATAACGCAGCCTCGGATCTTAACGCACAAAAAGCTCACAAAGAGACTGTGGGGTTCCCACCCGCGGAGCACTGTGGGAACACGGTGATGATCTGGGCCATCACGTGTGGTTAGGTGGTGCTCTTGGCTCTTGGAAGGCATGGCCCATGGATGACGGATGTCTTATAATACATACAGGGCATCACACGCATTAATGTCCCTTGTCACTCACCATTTTCAAATGTCCCCTTGGACATTCATGAAGTGCAGGTGATGTTCGAAGTATTTTGCAACTGGTATGGTAATATAGAGTAATATATAAATCAGTATATGCGTCAGACATTTTAAATGTTTCTTTGTAATTCTAAGAATAATGAAAATGATCTGTCTATAGATTCATATTTAAGTTATTTACCAAGAACATAAGTTGAACCTCAACTCATTCTTAAATTATTTAATGATTTTATTTCATTTAAAAATTGACGTAATTTCTTAATTGACATAGCTATGTATATGTATATGCATAAAATAACATTTCATATATATATCTTGCCTTAGCTGTGATTTGATAAGGGAACCATATCAAATGCTTGTAGCAACTTCCCATTAAATTGCAAATCATTAGGTGACTTAAGATTTCAATAGATAAAGAATTTCTTAATATCAACCACAGTGTTTTGGTGTTTTGTCCTCTCATCACTGTTTCTGAAGTAATAGCAGTTACGTTAAAAACTTTTCTAACCCTGAGAATAAAAAACTAAAAAATTTAAAAGCCAAGCCCTGGCTGGTGTTGCTCAGTGGGTTGAGCAAACTGAAAGGTTGCTGGTTTGATTCCCAGTCAGGGCACATGCCTGGGTTGCGGGCCCACTCGGGGTCGTGCAAGAGGCAACAGATCTATGTATCTCTCTCACATGGATGTTTCTCTCCCTCTCTTCCCCCTCACTAAAAACAAATGAATAAAATCTTTAAAAATACTTAAAACCCAAAAACAAACTTTTCTAACCCTTATACCGTCCGATAGTTTTGTATAGTCAATATCTTTATCAACTAAGTAATGATGTGATAGAAAACCAATCATAACAATCGACTTGAACTAATGAGTTTATATTACAATTTGCATTATTAAATGTCACTGCTTTCTCAATTGTTCTCATACTATTAATCTGCCAGAACAGAAGTATTTCAGTGTTTTAAACGGCACAGCCATCCTAGCTCATACTAAGCAAACTCTAGCCTTACTCGGAAAAACCTGGTGAAGCATTATCCAAACCCAGAACCTAACTCTCTTTTCATGTGAACCCAGAGTCCTTTTTGCAAGATTTTAATAGGTTCTGAATTTTCCAGGAAGTGCATCTTCTATGTAAAATCAGGGAAGACTGTATCGTGTTTTGCCCAAAATTTGGCCAAAGATTGTCAACAAGTTCAGAAAATCATGTTCTGCACGGCTCTTGCTAATCAGACATCAACACCTCGTGCTTCCAGCCGGGCTGGGAGCTGCCTCCATTTCAGGCATAAACACCAGCCACCTCCTTTGTTTCTGAGGGCGGCTCCACATGGCCCCACACAGAAATGCGTGCTATAAATTACTGTCCTCTTACTTCTCCTATTTAGTGCAGCTAGAACAACAGCGACTGTTTTCTTTTTTAAGATTTTATTTATTTATGTTTTAGAGAGAGAGGGAAAGGGAGGGAGAAAGAGGGGGAGAGAAACATCGATCTGCAGGAGGAGGTTGCCTCTGGCACGCCCCCCGTGGGGGACCTGGCCGGCAACCCAGGCACGTGCCCCGATTGGGAATGGAACCGGCGACCCTTTGGTTCGCAGGCCAGCACTCAATCCACTGAGCCACACCAGCCAGGGCTAGCACTTGTTTTTAAAATCTGTGCAGGTGGGTTATATTATCTATGAAGTTTGTTTCAGGAGAGCCAAGAGGACTTTCCAAGAGCTGGCATTCAAGCCAGCACACGCACTGGTGTGGCCATGCGGGTGGTTTAAACATGAAAACTTGAAGCTGCTATTAATCCATTGGCAAATGGTCACCACCACCTGGCTCTCCCTGGAGCCTGCTGGACCTCCCCCTGACCCGGTAGCCACAGGACTAACACTGGACACAGTGGGAGCAGAGGGGCCCGTGTCCCAGGTGCTACTGGGTGGGACCACCACACATCAAGCTGTAAACAGGTTGTGTATTGCCCCGTACAAACCATGTGCCGTGGAAAGTGGGTGGCATCCAAAGACCTGTGTTCAAACACACCTTCATGCCCAGTCGCCCCAAAGTGGAAACTGCCATTAACGGTGGGTATATCCAGACCATGGAATAAGCCTCAGCGATTAAAATAAAGGGAAACAAGGAATGAACTGCCGACCACGTGCTGAAACAACTAACAAGAGCAGCATGCTAAGTAAAAGAAGACAGATGCAGAAAGCTACACACTGTGACTCTCCTGATGTGAAATCCTAACCCTCAGTGGCCAGGAGCAGAGCGGTGGGTGCCTGGCCTGGGGGTGGAGGGAGGCAAGGCGGCAAAGGAGCCTGAGGGAACGTAGGGTGGTGGGGATAGCACCGATCTCAGTGGTGGCAGATGTTCAGAATGCATGCATCTGTCCAAACCCATCCAACTGCCTGCTTTAATGGATGCGGTTTACTGTATGTGGTCTCTACCTCATAAGATTGACCTGCAAAAAAGCAGGTGTGGGGAGAGTGCAACAGGCCTGGAAAGACCTGTCGCCAGGAGAGACAAGCCTGAGTCATTCCCCTGTGCCGGCTTGCCCCCAAACTGCCACTCCGAGCCTAGAACCCAGGCCCCAGCTCAGTCCAGGGCCACCCTGAGCCCTCCCTCCACAGCCAGGCTCCGAGAAAGGAGCAGGAGGTCTGTCCCAATAACCAGAGGGTGGGGCAATGGAGAAAAGAGGAGGGAGACGGGAGCCAGGCCTGGAGAGGTGCCGTCCAGGTGCTTTTTCTTATGTAACCTGCATCTTCAGGTGAGGCAATAGCGTCTTCATCCCCGGAGGGCGAGACTCAGTGGCACTCGCCCGGGGTCCCAGAGTCGTCAGGCAGCAGAGGGGGATCTGAACCGGCCTGTTCCAGAGGGGCAGCGCTGGCACCCAGTTCGCTGAGTGCCTACCATGTGCCAGGTCCCGCGTACCGTGCCCTGGGCCGACGGCAGTGAAGGGGACTAAAGCTGCTCCCTCATGCAGCACACATCCTGACGGCGACCAGGTCTGGGAGTCGCCTAAGTCTCTGTCCACACCGAATAGGCTTGAGGTGGTCCCCGTCTTTCTCTATGGTCTAGATACAGCCAGCGTTTTAGGCAAATTAGTGGCATGTGCTCAGCAAGAAAAAAAAAAACATTAAAAAGTGGCTAAAGACTGTGTGATGGAACTTGGCCCAGTTACATATTCTTTATAGATACACATATTGTAAATGAAGATAGTATATGCAAAAAAGCATTAATTAGACAATGTGGGGATAAAAAAGGATTTTAAGCAAGGATAATAATGCATTCACTTCCAGCTCCCTCCAAAAACCCCACCGATTTCCCCAAACATCATTAAAACACTCTTAAACACTTCTATAACAACCCACCAAGGATTTTAGCATAATAAAAATCATTGGAAAAAAGCAATTACTTAACCATTCGACACTTAATGAACTCATTAGTTGCATGCAGTGCGCACATTCGCACAGCATCAGATAAGAGTTGTATTTCCGCACTGCAACAGTCTTGCGAGCAACAAAACTGAAAAAAGAAAGATGCCGAAGGTAATCAAAAGACTACCCACTGCACCCGGACTGGAGGCGCCCCCAGGCACCAGGCAGAAGTCTGCACAGGGTCCTGGGAAGACACCATCAGCAACGTGCGACACGCTCCAATAACGCAAGACGGGATCGTGTTGGAACGTGCGAGCCTTAACTGGTGTCATCCCAGCCTGGACTCGCACGGGACTCAAAATAGTTGCAAAGCAGGCTTTTGATTCAAATAGCACATTTTGGGTTAAAAGGGCGGGAGCAGGGGAGAGCAAGCCATTATGGGAACTATTTGCGGTGAGAGTTCAGATACCGGGGGCACCTGCGTTCTTACGCAGGTGGTTACAGTGGAATTTCTTCCCATAAGTGGTACAGCATTTTTAACTGGAAGAGAATAGACGGAGGGCAAAGTGCACTCAGCTTAAGTGTACGGGCTAACTAATGTTTCCAAATGTTTGCCTCCGTGGGAGCACCACCCGTATCAAGACACAGACCGTTTGCTGTCACAGAAGCTTCCCGCACGCCCCCTCCCGGTACAGAAGCGCCCCGACAGGCTACCGAGCGTTCGATCTCCCTCACCGCAGAGCCGTTCGGCCCCGCCTCAGCCTTCACAGAAATGGAACTACACAGCACGTGCTGTTTCAGGCTCCTTTCACTCAAAATAGTGCCTGTGGGATGCTGCCAAGTTCTGTACACTTGATCCTTGAATAACACAGGGTAGGGGGGTTAGGGGTCCTGCCCCCACCCGCCCCGCCACAGTCAAAAACCGATGTATAACTTTTGACTCCCCCAAAACTTCAGTTTGTCTGTCAGTATTCACAGCAGACTGCTTCCAGGATCCCCTTGGGCTACTCCAACCCTGGACGCTCAAGTCCCCTCTACATTATGATAGAGGCAGAGCTCAGCACACAGTAGGCCCTCCGCACTCACACTCCCAACCAGACCGAAACAGTTTAGGTATTTATGGAAAAAAACCCACACATTGCCCTGCCTGGTGTGGCTCAGTGAGTTGAGTGCCGGTCTGTGAGCTAAGGGGTCCTGGGTACGACTCCCAGTCAGGGCACAAGCCTGGGCTGCAAGCTAGGTTCCCAGCAGGGGGAGCTCGAGAGACACACATTGATGTTTCTCTCCCTCTCTTCCCCTAAAAATAAAATCTTTAAAACATAAAAATAAAAATAAACCCCACAGGTAAGTGAGCCTCTATCGTTCAAACCCGTGTTCAAATGTCAACTGTTGTTTCAATCCTTGCTTTTTCTTGCTGAGTACCCTTTGATCGCACAAATAATTGTCCTATAGGGACTTGTGAATGGATGTTGGCGGTTATATAGACAGCAGATGTAAATTTTGTGTTGTTTTTTCTGTGAACAGGTTCTCATTTCTCCTGGATAAATCCCTAGCAGTGGTTACTGAGCTGTATGGTGTGTAGTGTGTGTGTGTGTGTGTGTGTGTATATATATATATATATATATATATATATATATATATATATATATAAAATTTATTTTTAGACAGGGGGTCGGGAGAGAGCAATGTGCTGTTGCCTCTCATGTGCCCCCTACTGGTGACCTGGCCCACAACCCAGGCCTGTGCCCTGACTGGGAATTGTATGGGCAACCCTTTGGTTCACAGCCTGCGCTCAGCCCATTGAGCCACACCAGCCAGGGTCTAGCGTATATTTTAACTGGATATGACTGCCTAGCTATTTTCTTTGATTGAGAAAGGAACCTCACTTTGTTGTTTCACTTATTTATGTATTCATTGGCTAACTCTTCTACATGCCCTGATGGATCGAATCGGCAACCTTGGCTTATAGAGACACTGCTCTAACCAACTGAACTACCCAGCCAGGGCCTCACCCAGACATTTCCGGGAGTGACTGGACCACGTGACATTGCCACCAGAAATGCATGGGCTCTGTCCAGCTGCTCCACATCCCCATGAGCACATGGTGCTATGTGTCACCATTCGGGCACATGTGGGCAGTGGCATCTTGTGGTTGCCTAGGGTGTCGATAGACAGACATTTCCATGAAGTGCAATTTATCCTGTTTGTTGTTTATTTCTACGTGGCTAATGCTTTCAGTCAAATTCCTAAAAATATCTGATTCCAGATCCCCGACAATTTTATTGCTAAAAAATGTCCTCTGGAGTGACAGCAGTATTTGTCATCAGTATCCCCCTACCCAGAGTTCCTGGACAGGGTGGAATGTACCGTGGAGTCACAGCACATATGCGTCACACACTCACACACACACACACACACACAGCACGACAGCCACCAACACAGCCAGCAAAGGAGCCAGCACATGGCGTCCTTCCTCTCAAAAAGGGCAAAATTCCATGTGGTGACCTGTGCCCCCTGCTCTGAGAGGGGGCAGCCAGGCAGGCTCCCCAGACGAGGCGTGGAAGACACTACTTCTCCATCTTCCTAAAGTCCTAGCCTCGGGTGGGGGCAGGAGTCAAGGATCAGGGAGATTTGGGGCGACATTCACACTCACATCCACATATGTCCCAGCAGCGAAGCTCCCAGATCTGGGGTTGGGGAGGGAGTCTGGGGGCCCGGCTCCCCGGAGCGTGTGAGCGGGGCCCTCAGAGCCTCAGTTTGCCCGTTTATCCACCCTTGTGATCCAATGTCCAAAGTGCCCCATCGGGGCGGGGAAGATCGTCACTGGGGTTTACATGACCGATTCCTTCTCGAAGGTGTCGGCATCCCCAGCAGGTCCTGGGTAGTGTTTGAGGAAGGGGTTCACCTCCTCCGCGGGGACTGGCAGCGGGTCCAGGGGCGCCTCGCTCTTCACATGGATCAACTTAGGCACTGAGCTCTGAGATTCTGTCCGATTCACGTAATATTGGAGGAGTCCCGCCCCAAAGGCATCACCTTCCACGTTGAGGACAGTGCAGGACCGGTCCCTGACGGGGGAGAAGTGATGGGAAAATGAGTAGGAGGGGAGGGGTCAGGGCCCACCCCTCCCCCAGAACCCTGAAGTCCCTCCCCATCACTCCTCCCTACACAGAAAGCACCCTGTTCTACAACGCAAGACCCAGGTCACCCCTCCTTCCTCCCAGGATGCCAAGTCTCCCTTCCTCCTACCTAGATCCTCAAAGACCTCTTTATCTGGACCCCAGAAACCCCCTACCTCCCCTCTTTCCCCTGGAATCTGGAAGTGTCCCATAATATTTCCTCTGCCTTTGATCCCCAAAGATGATCTCCTCCCTTGCTGCACCCCAGTGATCCTTTTCCCAACAAAACAAGATTTGTCCCCTCTGGAACCTCAAAGTCACGTCCTCCTTTTCTTGGGGCCCCAGAAGACCCCCCTCTTCCCCCTGCAACACTGAGTTCTCCTAAGGCCTTCCTCCTCCCTAGATTCCCAAGGGTCTTCTTTCTGCTTTAAGCTTCCTGTATATGTGAGTGTGCAGATGTGACATTCTAGAAAATGGAACTACAGTTCACACACCATAAAATTCACCCTTTAAAAGTGCACAGTCCCGTGGTCTCCAGTGTAGTCAGTCTTGTGCAACCATCACCACTATTTCATTCCAGAGTATTTTTACTGCCCCAAAAAGGAAGGCCCACACCCATTGGGCGGTCACCCCCCCATCTGCTCCCACGCCCCGGCCCCAGGCAACCACTAATCTACTTCATGTGGAGTTAGTTGCCTGTCCTGGACATCTCACAGAAACAGAACCACAGACTACGTGGTCCTTTGTGTCTGGCTTCTTCATCACGTTTCCAAGGCTCATCCACATGGTGACCCACCTGTGTCAATGCTTCATTCTATAGTCCATTGTGTGGACAGGTGACATTTTACTTATCTGTTCATCGGCTGACAGACACGTGGGATATTTCTACCTGTTCTCTATTATGAACAGTGATTAACAGAATAATGTACTAGGAACGTGTGTGTACAAGTTTTTGTGGACATGTTTTCAACTCTCTTGGGTGATATTGCTAAGACACACAATAATTCTACATTTAACTTGAAACCAGTCTGTTTCCAATCCTGTATGTTCTTAAGAGCTTAATCATGACAACTAACAATTACGTACACAGCATTTACTGCTTACTAGAGGCTCCTAGAAGGGAATTGCAGGTATAAAGTCATCTAGTGTCAAGGAGAGACTATTCTTTCCATTTTACAGATGGAGACACTGAGACAGAGAGAAGAAATACTTGCCCAAGGTCACACTAGCTAGCCATGGTGCCTGGGGTTTGAACACCAGCAGCCTGCCCTACGAGTCCACTCTGTTACCCGCTGTGGCACTCAACCTTTCTGGGGCTCTTTTTAGAAGTTCCAAGAACCCTTCCTTCCCCCCCACTGGAATGCTCAAGGTCCCATTCCCTGGCCCACAGAACGCCGGCCTCCCTCTCCTCAACCGCCCAGAGACTCTCAATGGCCCTCCTGCTCATCCCCGTTAGCGGGAGTGCCCCCAGCCCCCTGAAGCCCCAAACCCACACTCACACTAGCCAGTCCACGGCCAGGATCAAGGAGATGTCAACTGGTAGGTTGACTGCCTCGAGAATGATGGCCAGGGTGAGGACACCTCCAGCAGGGATGCCGGCTGCACCGACGCTGGACGCTGTGGCCGTAACCCTGGGGGAGGAGAAGGGTGGTCAGGGAGGGGCCTCCGCGTGGGAGAAGCCACTGCAGGAGCTCTGTTTCCCTCCGGGCCTGTGTCCATTCTCAGGGGAGGGGTCAGCTGGGTCAGGGGTCCTAGCCACAGCCAGCCCACACTCACAGGATGGTGATAATCTTCACAAAGTCCAACGATGCCTTGTAGAGCTGTGCAAGGAACACCGCGGCCACACACTGGAAGAGGGCAGCGCCATCCATGTTGACAGTGGCACCGATGGGCAGGATGAAGCGGCTGATATGCTTAGAGACGCCATTCTTCTCTTCCACGCACTTCATCATCAGCGGCAATGTGGCAGAGCTGTGAGGGACCACGCATCTGAATGAGCTCCACCGCCCACCCAGGCCTGGCCCCGCCCACAAGCCACGCCACGCCCACTCCACCCTGCCCCCAAGCTCCACCCACCAGCTTAGACACCACCACCACCACCCCCAGGCCTCCACCCACAGCCCTCCCAGTGATCCGTGCCGGCTCTCCCCAGAGCCAGAAGGTACTAGGAATTCAGCAGACTGCAATCATTCCAACCTGTAGGCTCCTAAGCGACCTGCTACTCAAAATACACACGAAAATTTATACCTAAATTCTAATGTCTGAGAGCTCACCTACCCACACCGTCTGCTATCTCCACCAATAACAGACCCCAGCTGAACTTTCTTGGGGGTGCTGCCGCAGGGAAGGTCCCCAGGGCCAGCAGAGATGGCTGAAACACCCAGAAATACCCGGAAAGAGCTCCCAGAGGTGGGATCCAGTGTGAGGTGCCAGAGTCCCCCAAGGCCAGGCCATGGCGGGGAGGAAGAAATCTCTAAGGCTATAGTTTTCCTAATTTTAGGGAGGACTGGTTGGTGGATGGGGGGTAGATCCAGGACTTTATGAAAAACTTAGGCAAGTATGGCCCCTGTTCCCAGATCCAATGTCCCCAAACACAAAAGTTCAGGGGTCTCAGACATGCGATGCCCACTCCAGCCCCCTTATAACTTAAAAATCCCACCTAGCCTGCCCCGAGGTCACACCTGGAGGAGGTCCCGAAGGCGGTGGCCAGCGCCGTCACGATGCCCCACAGGAAGCGGTAGGGGTTCTCTCGAGTGAAGAGGAAGTAGATGAGGGGCAGCACCGCGAGCCCGTGAATGGCGTGGCCCAGCAGACAGCACAGGATGTATTTGCCGAGACTGGTGAAGAGGGTCCCCACGTCCTCCATCTCCATGATCTTGCTGGCCACCAGGAACAAGATACCCACAGGGGCGTACCTAATTACCCAGGAGACACGGCAGCGTCTGACCACATGCTCACCCAGGGCCAGGCACGGAGCTCTGCACACAGCCTGACCACAGCCTCCCTCGGAATCAGGAGGCGCCCAGGGCAATGGGTGCAGAAATCCAGCACCTCCACTGCCCTCCTCCTGCTCTCTCCCCGTGCAGACAGTATAGCCAGAGATGAAAGAAGCCTGGGTGCCTCCATCGCCACTTGGAGTACAGTCACCAACCAGATTTGGACTTAACACATGACTGAGAAAGACGCATGCACCACGTATGAGTCATTTGCGCTTTCTGGGCTCCTTTGTTACAGCAGCTATTATGACTTAAACCAATACATTCTCTCACATCATGAAAAACAGAGACATGGCTCAGGACTTAATAATAGCTCCAAGGCATCATGCATTTATGATGTGCTGAGCCCTAGGTGGTGTGGCTCAGTGGGTTGAGCACTGGCCTGCAAACCAAAAGGTCACCGGTTGGATTCCCAGTCAGGGCACATGCCTGGGTTGCAGGCCAGCCCCTAGTTGGGGGTGTGCAAGAGGCAGCAAATGGATGTTTCTCTCCCTTCCCCTCTCTCTAAAAATAAATAAAATCCCTTTAAAATTATGTATTTATTTTGATAAAAGGTACTCTTAAAAAGATTTATTTATTTTTAGAGAGAGGGGAAGGGAGTGAAAAAAGAGAGGGAGAGAAACATCAATATGTGTTTGTCTCTCACACAGCCCCTTCAAGGGACCTGGCCTGCAACCCAGACATGTGTGCTGACTGGGAATCGAACTGGCAACCCTTTGGTCCGAAGGCTGGCACTCACTCTACTGAGGCACACCAGCCAGGGCCAAAAATTTTTTTAATTAAAAAAATATATATGGTGTGCTGAGAGCCCTTGAATGTGATTGAATCTTCATCACCACGGAGCTCCTGTTTCGAGGTTCTCACAGCTGCCGTTGCATTAACAAAGTGTAACAGGTCTGTAAAGCAAGGACCACAATGCTCCCAACCTCATAAGAATGTTGGGAGGCTGAAATGAGGTGCCAGGGGATGTGAGCTGAAAGCTTTTTTTTTAAAATTTTTTTTAAAGATTGTATTTATCTATTTGTTTATTTTTAGAGAGAAGGGAACGCAGGGAAGAGGAGAGGGGGGAAAGCATCAATGTTCGGTTGCTTCTCATATGCCCCCTACTGGAGACCTGGCCCTGCAACCCGGGCATGTGCCCCATCTGGGAATCGAACCGGCAACCCTTTGGTTCACAGGCCAGCACTCAATCCACTGAGCCACACCAGCTAGGGCTGAAAACTTTTGAATAATTCATCTATAAACTTTAGCACTCTCTCCTGGAGTGCCAACCCCCGGGGTACTTATGCTTCCCAGCCAGGAGGCTGCCCCAGACTGCTTCTGTGACTGCTTGATCTCTGTGACCACTTGTCTCACAAACCCCTTTCCTGTTTGGTAAGAAGGGCACCACTTCCCAGGGACCTGCGCCCCTGGGTTTGGCCAGATGCCCATGTTCTGGCCAGTGGGATGTGCCAAGAAGTTATACAAGTACTTAATAAATATTAGCTAATACTGTTTTCTGTAAGTGTGTTATAGGTCAGGCACTCTCCCAAGAGCTTTATTCGTATTAACGCATTTGTGCCTGGTCCGATCAACCCCACTTTCCAGATAGGGAAACTGAGGCACATAAAGAGAAGTAACTTGTCATAGGGCACAGCTAGGAAGCAGCCGTGCTGGGATGGGAATCCAGGTCACCCAACAACAAAGCCCGCTCTTACCCACACATCACATGCCCCTCCAGTAAAGCATTTTCATTAGTCAAGACGCACCTGATTCTACCTTGACTGGTGGGACTCGGCTGGAGTTTCGTCCAGCAAGGCAAAAGGTCATGAGTTTGATCCCTGGTCAGGGAATATGCCTGGGTTGTGGAGTCAGTCCTCAGTTGGAGTGCGCACAAGAAGCAACTGATTGATGTTTCTCTCACATAGATGTTTCCCTTCTTCTCTTTCTCCCTCCCTTCCCCTCTCTCTAAAAATAAGTAAATAAAACCTCTCTTTTTTAAAGATTTTATTTATTTTTTTTTAGACAGGGGGAAGGGAGAAAGACAGGGAGAGAAACATCAATGTGTCATTGCCTCTTGCACACCCCCTACTGGGAACCTGGCCCACAACCCAGACATGTGTCCTGACTGGGAATCGAACCAGCGACCCTTTGGTTTGCAGTCCAGAGCTCAATCCACTGAGCCACACCAGCCAGGAAAATAAAGAAAATCTTTTAAAACATGCACCTGATTCCAGCACAGCAGCTTCTTAGATGCTGGCTGCACTGGAATTGGGATGGGTGAGGGTGTTGAGATTTGTTAAAGATGCAGCAATCCTGGTCCCCCTGCCGGTTTCTGCCCTTCTAGATCAGGATGAGAATGGAGAGGGGACAAACGTGGAAGCCAGAGGTCTCTGCACATGATTTTTCTCATTAGGTCACTTAACAAAGCTCACAGTGGTAACAGTCTTCGCTGACGTTACCGAACTAGGCTCGGTAGGTGCCAGGCATTTAAACCACTTTCTAGGTGCTTTCTTTACCTATTATTGCCCTGTTCCCTTGTTTCATCTTCATGATAACCCTATAAAGCAGGTACAATTTTGAGACCCAAAGGCGAATGTTCGATCACCTTCAAATCTCTAAAATGGAGTCGTGTTAGACACAGCCTGGCTCTTTTTGTCACCTCCCAGTAAGATCAAGAAGGTGCCAAAAAGAAACAAAAAACAAAAACAAAAACAAAAACTGCAGACTGTCCTCATTGGGTAGATGAGGAAATTGAGGCACAGAGAGGGCAAGTCACTTGTCCAAAGTCACACAGCCAAGGAATGGTCCATGCTGGATTTGAATCCAGGCCACCTGGCTGTAAGAAGCAGAGGAAGGGTCGCCCCCTCCTACACCCCCAAGCCCCTCCCACCACCTACCACATGATCCAGGAGACCAGCACCATGGTGGCGTCGTTGAAGGAGTTGAAGAAGCGGATGAGCGGCTCTCCCTCCGGCCCCAGCTTCCGCAGGGCCAAGCCAAAGGCAATGGCAAACACCACCAGGCCCAGGATGTTCATACTCTCCACCTCTCCCTCCACAGGCACCTTGGGGCAGGAACAGATGGAGACAGCAGGCGATGCTCAGTCAATGTGCACAGTCACTGAGGGGCTATCCTGGGCAGAGCTGGGGCCCATCCACTCGGGCCCCTCCCTCCCAAGTCTCACTGTCCAAGTCCAGGGGAAATAGACTTGTGGCCAGGGACCACCCAGAGAGAGCAGAGTTGAAACTGGAGTGGAAGGGTTGAAGAGGGGTGTGGGAACCGAGGAGGGGGTGCCAGCTCAGCGGTATGAGTAATCAGGTAGGGCTTCCTGGAGGAAGGGTCTGAGACCTGGAGAACAGAAAGAGTGAATGAGGTAAGAGGGGTAGTAGAAGGTTCTAGAGAGAGGAAATAAATTGCAGTAGCCTAGAGACGAGAGCAGCGTGGGCATTCCACGAGCAGAAAGAAATCCATTGTGGCTCTGGGAGGTGGCAGAATCACACGATGAGACTGGGAGGGCAAAGAGGCAGAGGTCCGACCTTGCAGGGAGGAGCCTGGGCTTTCTTCTGAGGACGCACACTGTGGAGCGTGTCGGGGCTGTGGGCAGGGGAGAGGCAGAGTCAGGTCTGTGCTTTGAAAAGACCGTTCCAGCTGCCAGGCCTGGGGCAGGTCAGGGAGGAGGCCTGGTCAAAACAGGGTGGGGGGAAAAGAGGAGCCTGGGCCAGAGTGGGCAGTGGGGAGGGGTGGAGAGGAGAGGTCAAAAGGGAGATACCAGGAGGCAGAAAAGCCAGAAATGGGGGAGGGGGCTGCACCGAGGGAGTTTCAGACAAACTGCACACCAAGTGTCGGAAGACCGAGTGCGTAAGCAAAGGCTGGAGAGGGAGCAAAATGGAACGACCACAATAAGGGGCCAAGAAGTGGGGTCCCCCCATCCTTCTCCCACTCTCACCTTTACCTTGGTTCCATTGGAAATGTCCATTTCAGAGCCAGGCCCCTGTGCGGTAACAGAGGGGGAGAAGAGGGGTCAAAAGGGAGATTCCAGGTGGCAGAAAAGACAGAAATTGAGAAGGGGCTGCCCGGAGTTTCACACTGACAGCACACCATATGTCAGAAGACCCCGTGGGTAAGCAAAGGCCGGGGTGGGAACAACCACGGTAGTGGGCCAAGGGCTGGGGTGCCCCCCGCCCCCGCCATCTCCGGCTCTCACCTGGGTTCCATTGGAAACTTCCACTTTATAGACGGTGTTGTACTGCAAGAGGCGTTGGGAAGGGTCTGTGTCAATGGTCATCAAGGCCCCCCCACCCCATACTGGCACCCACGATGCTCGAAGGCTGCCCCCAGCATGCCTCTACCTATCATCTCGTTCCATCCCACACCAGCCCCACTACGATTAGGACTATTCATCTCCCGTTTTCCGGAGGCAGTAACCGAGGTTCAGAGAAGTAAAGGCACTTGCCCAGCATCACACAGCTAGAGCTGGAGGCCAGCAGGGGCTGGGATCCCATTTTCCCATTTGCGGGTACAGTGTGTGGATGGGTTTCGGAGGTCACCTAATAACCCTGCAATCCCACCTGTAAATATGCGGACAGGTGCGCCCAAAAGCAGACACCAAGGGGCTCCCACTGGCTGTCTTCCTCCCTGCCCACCTCCCACCCCGGGACACCCGAGGACTCACTGAGCGGAAGGCTGCGGACACCAGGTTGGCAGGGAAGATGTTTCTGCAGAGATACATGGCAGGGGGGAGCGGTTATTAGGTACTGCCCGGGGAGGTCAGAGGGTGTCTCCTGGGGTGGGGGGAGCCTTGGAGGCCCCCTTTGCACCCAAATATGGCCACCACCCATGCCTCAGGCAGGTTCAGTCAGGCAGATTTGGACTAGCCTGCACACGTTTGCAGGGTGTGGGAAGCCTGAGCTGGTTTCCTAGGGCCCCAGCAGGCTGGCGTCCAGGCCCCAAAGGATCGAAAAGATCGCAGATGAAGGGGAGGAATGTTAGCTTCCCCAGGCAGGGTCACCTCAGCCCTCAGCTCCACCCCCAGAAACAAACTTCACACCCTGCACGTCTTGCATCAGCTACTTCCTCCTAGAGGGCCGGGGAAAGGGCAGGCTGCCTCTGGGGGCTGGCTGGTGGGCGGGGAAGATCTGGGTGTTAGAGGGAGGCGGGGAGGGAGACAGGAGATGCAGTGTGTGTCGTGAATATGCATCTGTGTCCACCCGGCTACAGCGTCCAAGTGTGACTCAGCGGGCAGCAGTGTGAGTGAAACCCACAGAGTATGTTGGACAGTCGGACATCAGCCTTGTGTCTCAGGGTGAGAAGAAAATAATACCGAATGTAGCTACAGGCGCTGCAATAAGGGTTTTAAATCAACTCACGACAGCCCTCAGGGATGATCACTATTATTCCACTTTATAGAAAAGGAAACCAAGGCACAAAAAGATGAAGAAACTTGCCTGACTAGGAAGTGGCAGGGCTGGGGTCTGAACCTAGCCAGCTGGCTGCACGGTCCTACCCCTCCTTCTCCCCGGTAACTTGGGTGTACGGCTATCCTGTGGGTCTCCATCCAGTTTGCCAAGTGTTGGAGTGAGGGCTGGCGTTCAGACAGGTGAGATGCTGCGGTGTGCATGTAGGGGGGGAATATGTTTGTGCTGAACAAGTGTGAGTATCCAGTGACGTGTCACCGTCGGTGCAAGCCCATTTGTCAGTGTGCATGTCGTGGCCGGGGCTGAGGGTCTGTGTGCCTGTCAGTTGATTATACAATTTGTGTGGCTCGAGATATTTCAGCTAAGGCAGGGAGTGGCTGGCCACGTGTGAGTTCTATCTGTTCTGACACATGGGGGGAAAGCCTGTACAAATATAAACAGCCCTGGGCAGGTCGGCCTGTACCCACCCAGGTCTGACCCAGCTAATCTCCCCCAGCCAGGAGGTGCCCACCCACTGCAACTTCTGGGTGAAGTTTCCCATTCCAGGAGGCAGGCACTAAGGCCCCAAGACGCTGGGGGAACCCAGTTCCGTGACTCATCATTTCCTTCCACTTCCAGGAAGTCCCCAACTAACATGGAAACACTGAATCAGCAGGCCCCAAAGCAAAGCCGTATGGACCCAGCCGTCTGTGTCCTCCTTAAAAGGGGGGAGCACCATTCTTGGGGGTAGGAGGACAGGAAGCAGAGGCCAGAAGGAAAAGAATCTGCCCCCTTTCTGGGCAGCCTGGCGGGGGAGGGGAGTGGAGCACAGAGGGAGGAAATGGAATGGAAACTGGTGGAGGCCATTAGACTTCTCAGGAACATGTGTGGGGAAGCCACCAGGGCCCAGCTTAACTGGGAGGGGAAGGGGGCTTGGTGGGGATCACTCGGCCCTCCTCAGGTCCTCCACAGGCTGCTTGGGTTGCAAATCTTCTATCCACAACCTAGACTCAAACCTTTGTCCAGAAGCCCCATCCTGGGGCCCTTGGCCACCCAAAGATCCCCTTGGAAACCCTCAGAATCCCCTCCCCTACCAGGAGAGCCCCTCTTACCTCTCCCAAACCCCGCAAACATTACTCTCCCCTCACTCTGTAAGACTTCCTTGTTTATCACCCTTATGTAGGGTCCCCCTTATGCCCCCAGGCCCCACATTTAGAAGCCCCCTTCCTCAGAGTCTGACCTCACCCTCTGTACCCTGATCCTTGAGGGACCAGAGCTTCCCTCACCATCCCCTAGGGGGTGTCCAACCTTTTGGTGCCTCTGGGCCACACTGGGAGAAGAGTTGTCTTGGACCACATACTAAGTACACAAACACTAACACTAACTAAAACTGATGACCGAAAACAAGGTTTTAAGTAAATTTGCGATTTTGTGTTGGGCCGCACTCACAGCCATCCTAGGCCCCGCTTTGGACACCCCTGCGGTGAGATTTTCGGAGGCCCTGGGGATGTCCTGGTTCTGGTGGACCCTAAGCCTCCCCCCCCACCCCACCCCTGCTTCCGGTCCACGTGGCCACTCCCGCCATTCCAAACACCATCCCCCTCCCCACGTGTCTGAAGTATGCTCTCCCCCACCCTTCCCTCCACCCGGGAGCGGGGCCTGACCTCACAAGATCCAGGAAGGAGTCCAGCACCTCCTTGCTGGGGAGGTTTTTCGTAGGACCGGCAACCTTGAACGAGGCCTCGATGGCAGCGCCGGGCTGCAGAGCCAGCGCCAAACCCACGCCGAGCGCGGACGCTAGTAGTGTGGTGACCAGGAAAAACAGCATCGCCCAGGAGCCCAGGCGGCCGAGAGCGCTCGGGTCCAGGCTGGCGGCGCCGCCGATCAGGCTGCACACCACCAGCGGCAAGATGATCATCCGCAGCATGCGCAGCAGCAGCTCGCCCGGGAAGGCGAAAGTCGCCAGATGCGCGCGACCCAGGGCTTTCGCGCCGCCGGCCCCAGAGACCCCCAGGCCCAACGCCACGCCGGCCACCACGGCCACAACCGTCAGCAGCACCAGCAGGTTGGCGCGAAGAAAGCTGCGCACCTGGTTCGGGGAGCTGCAGCAGCCGCCTCCTGCCGCGCCTCGGTCCTCTCTGGGGACCAATGTTGAGACCCCGTTCGCAGTGGGCTCTGCCGCCCCCAGCAACTTGGTGTCTCCCTTAGGGGGATCGGCCACCATGATGAACGCCCTGGGGTTCCTTAGAGCCTGGACGCTGGGAGCGCTTGGAGCTCCTTCCTAGGACACCGACGTTGCTTAGAACTGAGAGTTGAGTAACAGCCTGGAAGTTGGAACTCTGAGGGTTCTTTGGAGTGTGAATTCACAGCGCCTAAGTGCCTGGCTCTCGGAAGCGGGAGTGTCTGAGATCTGTACTGGGCGCTGGGGCTCCTCTGCTCTTCTAGGTGGTGCTCTTCCCGACGCTCGAAAGCTGAGAGTTGGGAGCCCCGGGAGGGGGAAAACAGGAGTTTCTCAAGCTGGGACCTGGGATCCTTGGCTCTGGAAAGCTGGCGGCACCAACGCGGCCGCAGTCTTCAGGAGGCGAGGTCCTGGTGGTGCCGATCCCGGACGCCTGGATCCGGGAGGCGGGAACGGGAGTACCTGGGTCCTGGAAACAGAGGACTCGGGAGCCTGAGTCTGGGGGCCCGAAACGGAGCTCCGGGAAGAAGGGAACCAGGTTCTTGGGTCTGAGAGGGGAGGTCCAGACCGCCGGGCGCGGAAGGCGTTGGTCCGGGATCCCTGGACGTAACAGCTGTCAGCCTGAAGATACCTTCCCGAGAGCGCGGAGTGACTCTAAGCAAGCTGGCGGAAGCTGCCAGGAAGAATTCAGGAGGCTGACACCGCGGGGTGGGGCGGGGTGGGGGGGCGTCGACCTGAGCGCGCCGATTGGCTGCTGAGCGTTCCGCGCTCTCCCCTGCAGAGGAGAGGAGGAGACCGAATCTCCGTAGAAGGTAGAATAACAACAGTGCCTGTATCCGGGGGTGGGGCCTGGGTGGGGAACTGGTCGGAAGGGGGAGGGGCGTTGGGGAACACGTTTTCCCGCCAAAGGAGTTGTGCTGCAGTTTGGGACAGTTAATCCTCAATAGCTCCCAGGGGCGGGCGAGGATCTCTACAAAGTGCAGGGAAGCTCACTCAGAATATTGTCCCGATATGGCAAGGTTGCGGGTTCGATCTGGGGTCGCATACACGAATCAATGAATGCATAAATTAATGGAACAACAAATCGATGTTTCTCTCTCCCTTCCTCTCTCACTCTAAACCCAATAAATAAAACTTTTTTAAAAGTGCAAGTGATCTGCTAGTGGCTCATTTGAAAATCAACTCCGCCTGAAACTCCTCCTTCAACCTAAATTCGGTCTTTTTAAAAATATATACGTATATTGTTTATAGATTTTAGAGAGAGAGGGAAGGAGAGAGAGCAAGAGAAAAACATGAGTTTGTTGTTCGACTTATTCATTGGTTGATTCTTGTGTGTGCCCTGACCCCTGGGCTGAACTCACAACCTTGGCCTCTCGGGACAATGCTCTAACCCACTGAGCTCCCCGCCACAAATTCAGTCTTTCACCGCCTCCCTGAACTTCAGTTCCTCCATTGTAAAATTCAGATCCCTCACACAAGTGGTGTAAGAGTTTAATGAGATGGAGTCATATGGCAGTCATTGTATATTAGGATTGTAATCGACTTTCTCCTAGGTACATAATTTGCAATTTATCCATCAAAAATTAAATTTCTACTTAATGTGTGGGCTAATGCTCACGAATGTTTTCACCAAATAGCTCCCCCCATATTTTATTATGAAAATTTTCAAACATACAAAAAGTTTAAAGGATTTTACAGTGAACCCCATATACCCAGCACCTAGAGTCTTCAATTTTTTACCTTACTTTCTGTATCATATTTCTAGCCATTTATCTTATCTCTCACCATCTATCCATTCACCTTCCTTTTTAAAAAAACTATTTTATTTATTTATTTTTAGAGAGAGGGAAAAGAAAGAGGGTGAGAAACATCAATGTGTGGTTGCCTCTCTCACACCCCCTACTGGGGACCTGGCCTGCAATGCAAGCATGTGCTCTGACTGGGAATCGAACCAGCGACCCTTTGGTTTGAAGGCCTGTGCTCAATCCACTGAGCCACAACAATCAGGGTTTTTTTTTGTTTGTTTGTTTTGTTTTTTTAGCATGACAAAGTGAGTTGTGGAGCTCCAAGTCTGGAGCTCCGTGAGTCTCCCCCATTGGCCAAGATGGAGGCAGGGGGAGGTTCTTACACTGAACCTGCCCAAATCTAGAAAGATGAATGGGTCTCTAGAGTCTCCGCGGGCTCCAGAAAGCTAGAAAGGTGAATGGATAGGGCCCCCAGTGCACCAAAAGCTAGCAAGATAATTGGATAGAAGAAAAAGCCCTGCCCTCCCCTCCCTATCCATATAAGACCTGCAGGCTTGAGCAGGAAGGGGGATGGTCTTGGGGATGGGAGTCCACCTTTTTTCCAGGTCCTGGGGCACCTGAATAAATCTCATTCCTTTTGCACCAGCACCTGCCTCACAAGTTTGGCTTTCATTGCGGGAGGCAGCCACACCTCCCGTTGTCCGACTCCCTGCTCCTGCCACGGCTCCCTGCTCCTCCTGGCTCTGCTGAAGTCCTAGCTCCTTCCTCACCTGTCCCATTCTCTGGCAGCATTTCAGGGTTTCATACTTGCTCAAAGCTAGCCATCACCTCCAAGCTTCCCCCTGCAGCAGCTGTGGGGCCTCAGGCAGTCCCCAACCTCTATGGGCCTCAGTCTCCACGTCTGTATAATGGGAAGAAGAATAGCAGATAACTCGTGTAGACGGGGTACAGGTTAGATCTTAATAAAGTTGCCTTATACTACTATTGTTGTTGTTGTCATTATTTTTTAACATTTATTTTTAGAGAGGGGGGAAGGGATAGAGAGAAATATCAGTGTGTGCTTGCCTCTCACATGCCCCCTAATGGGGACCTGGCCCACAACCCAGGCATGTGCCCTGACTAGGAATCGAACTGGCGACCTTTTGATTCACAGGCCAGTGCTCAATCCACTAAGCCACACCACCCAGGGCAAATTTACTTATTTTTAGAGAGAGGGGAAGGGAGCAAGAAAGAGAAGGAGAGAAACATCAATATGAGAAAGAAACATCAATCATTCGCCTCTGGTACTTGACTGGGGATCAAACCCACAACCTAGGCGTGTGCCCTGACCGGGAATCAGACTGGCAGCCTTTCACTTTGGGAGGGGGTGACACCCAACTGAGCCACACCAGTCAGGGATATTGTCATTGTCCTTGAAGAACATGGTTTGGGCCCAGATCAGCGCAGGATGGGCTCTGTACGCTGCTGGGCCCTGGTTGTAAGCTCTCCCTGCTGGTTCCGAGACTTAGACCTGCTTGGGAAGAATCTCCGAGGGCTTGTGGTGACGCCCTGCAGGGTGTGAGGCACCCGGGCCAGGCCGAGCCGAGAATTTGCCCAGGGTCTAAAGGACCCACCACTCAGGCACATGTGGCCTTGTGGGCCTCCTTCCTGTGTCTCTCAGACACGCTCCCTCCCAAATCCTGCCAACCTCGACACTGTCTACTTCAGAAAGTCCCTGTCTCCCATCCCACCCTTCTGGTCTAACATCATATTCATTCAACAAACTCACGTTAAACTCCAGTGAGCTTGGCTCTGAGCTAGATGCTGAGAGTGTGGGCCCTAAACCCACGCAGACATGGGTGTGAATCCTGGCTCTGCCACGTTCCCACTGAGCATCAGTTTCCCCATTTGTCCTAGAATCGGCGTGAGTGTAAATTCCATCGTGCACACAGTGACCCCCCAGACAAAACACAAGGGGACAATTCCCAGGCACTCTATTCATTCAACGAATAGTCCTTGAACCTTTACTCAGGGCCAAGTGCAGTTCAAGGTGCTGGGGATTCCACAGCGAGAAAAGAATTGAACATTAAAAAGAACAAACTTTTTTGCCACATTCTAGTGAGGGGAGACCAGGAAATCAACTTGGATGTCAGGCAGGGAGGGAGCTGAGGAAGCTAAAGCATTGAAGGCAGACAGAGGGAGGGGTCACAAGGGGGGAAGTGACATTTGCAATGACACCTGAGGGACATGAAAGAGCCCACCAGGACAGCGCCCTGTGAAAGGGAAGAGAAATGCAGAGCCCCGAGGCAGCACTGGGACACACCCTTACCTTGCACCCACGATCCTTCAGAAGTCACTCTTCCTGTTCACTGATTTAGATGCAGACACAGGTAGTGAGGCCTTTTGTGGCCCCAAACCCCTATCTGGGCAGGGGATTTGAACTCAGGTGTCTTTGACCCCAGCCTGCGCCCTCAACCCCTGAAGACCCCAAAGCTGCCCCTACAGTTGGCTCCCCCTCAAGCAGAGACATTTCCTTCGAGGGTCCACCATTCTGAGCACATCGTTGGGCCCTGTGATGGGTGGTACCAGGTATCCAGCGATGACCAAGCTTGTCCCTACACGGTCCTCGAGGGAATTATCGTCTGGGGTAGCACACAGACCCACCCCCAGCCAATGCTGATGCAGCGTGTGGGATGGGGTAACCCAGAAGGGGTGCTTGACCCAGCTTGGAGATCAGGAAGGGCTTCCTGGAGGAGGAGGCATCACAGCTGGAGTAGGAAGGAGTTGCAGACTTCCAGACAAAGGGAACAGTACATGCAAAACCACAGAGTTGAGAGGAGCCCAGAATGTTCCCAAGCACAAATCTAACCTAGTCACCAGCCCCTCACCCCCGCCCCGTGGCCCCAGTGACTTCCTTCGGGGTAGAGTCCAAACTCTTCAACCAGGCTTCGGTCAACTCAGTAATACATTCCTTCAATTGCTCACCAAACCACATCCACAAAACAGAATGCTCAGAGATGTCACATAGACTGAGACAGCAATAAATCAGGTGGTCAAAGAAATATGAAAGGGAGCCCTGACTGGTGTGGCTCAGTTGCCTGGGCGTCGTTCTGCAGGGCGAAAGGTTGCCAGCTCGAATCCCGGTCAGGGCACATGCCTGGGTGGGGGGTTCAGTCCCTGGTCGGGGAGCATACGAGAGGCAATCGACTGATGTTTCTCCCTCACATCAATGTTTCTCTCCCTCTCTTTCTCCCTCCCTTTCCCTCTCTCTAAAAATAAAAATTAAAAAAAAAAAGAAATATTAAGGGTGACGATACAGGTACAGGAGAAGGCGCATAGGATAGGGCACCATGTCCTCTACCGGGGGGTGGGGGGGACAAATACAGTCCAGCCTTTGTTTCAAGTGCATTGACTATCTACAGAGAACAAACAGTTGTCGCCAGAGGGGACAGGAGTGAGGGGCTGTGTGGAAAAGAGGAAGAATATTAAGACATACAGCCCTGGCTGGTGTGGCTCAGTGGACTGCGTGCAGGCCTGCGAACCACAGGGTCGCCAGTTCAATTCCCAGTCAGGGCACATGCCTGGGGAGTGGGTCAGGTCCCCAGTGTGGAGCACGGGAGAGGCAACCACACGTTAAGTTTCTCTCCCTCTCTTTCTCCCTCCCTTCCCTTGTCTCTAAAATTAAATAAATAAAATTTTAAAAAAAAGAAGTGCAAAGTTCTCGTGATAGAATAAGCAACAGGGATATAAAACGCAGTCCACGGATTACAGTCAATATTGTGATACGATCTGCAACGACAGGTGGTTACTAGACTTTTTATGGCAATCCCTTTGTAAGGCATAAGTGTTGAACCTAATGTACATCCAAAACTAACATCACCTGGTAGCTTAACTGTAGTTAAAAAGACATTTTTCAAAAGGCATTGGTACCCTGGCAGGTGTGGCTCAGTGGACGGAGCGCCGGCCTGCGAACCGAAAGGTCGCCAATTTGATTCCAAGCCAGGGCACAGGCCAGGGTTGCAGGCCAGGTCCCCAGTCAGGGGCGTGTGAGAGGCAACCAATCGACGTGTCTCTCCCTCTCTTTCTCCTTCCCTTCCTGTCTCTCTAAAAATAAACAAAATCTTTCTTTATAAAAGGCCCCTTTTCTGCGTTCCTGTAGACACATACTCACAGACCAGTGCAAAGGGAGCCTAGGAAGCCCCAGGTGGGGCTGGGACCTGGCAGCTGGGTTTCAGGTGCCGCAGCAGCAGGTGGCCAGGCTGGGGGCCAGGGAACCACCTGGTAGTTCTCCTGGTCATCAGGGCCAGTTGGGCAACACGCGGTCAGCCAGGCTCAGCCTGGTGACCGCCCCCTGCCCGAGCACAGGGCTGCCAGACGGGAGGCAAGGTGGAGGGAGGAGGCTCCAGGAGTCAGTAACCCCAGAATCCCAGAGCCTTCCAGGAGTGTGGGGGTGAGTCCAGGACAAGAGGGGAAGGTTTGAGGGTTTGGTCCAGGATTGGCCAGAAGTGTACCACCCCTCCTGCCCTCCCCAGACTTGGACAGGAAAACACACTCAAACTGGTCTCAACCAGCTTTCTTCCCACTCAGCAAAACCTCTTACCCAGATTCAGATTTCATCATTTGGGGGGCAGGGGGTGGAGTTGGGGGCAGCCAGCCCTTTGAGACTACAAGAAAAAAGAGAGAGAGGTCGGAAGGAGGCTGGACTGCACGTAGGAAATCTGGGTCTCACAGAGCAGGGCGGCCCTTCCTGGCCTGAGTTTGCTCCCTGTGAAGTGAGTGTTGTTCCAAGTGGGGTCTTCCCGGCAGGACCCTGTATCTGGCAGCTGGAGGGCTTCAGCCACCTCCAGAAGGCACAGCCTCACCTCCTCCCTCAGATAAGCATTCAGCAAACTTATTCTGAGCACCTACTGTGTGTCCAGCCCTGTGGCTGGGGTGGGCTTAGCTCCTGCCCACCTGGGCTCATACTCCAGTGGGGGAGACACTGAGCAGGGCTGGGATGGAGGAGCCCAGGGGGATACCCAACCTGGGAAGTGGGGTCATGGAGGGCTTCCTGGAGGAGGGAGCATCTGAGCTGAATTTTGAAGGATGTTAGGGCTGGCCGGTGAAGGGAGGGGGAAAGGGATACAGGCAGAGGATGCCTCAAAGACAAAGGCCTGGAGGTGAGAAATTTTGGAAATTTAGGAAATCCAAGAATAGTTCCATTTGGTGGCAGTGGAAACTGCTGAGGAATGAGGCTGGAGCAGTGGGCAGGAACCAGACCAGGTAGATAAAAATAAAAAGGCTAAAGTTAAAATCATTCTTGGCCCTGGCCAGGTAGCTCAGTAGGTTAGAGTGTTGTCCCCATACACCAAGGTTGCTGGTTTGATCCCCGGTAAGGGCACGTGCAAGAATCAACCAATGAATGCATCAATAAGTGGAATAAGAAATTGATGTTTCTCTCTCCCTTAGAAAAAAATCAGTGTAAAAAAACATTCTTTTAATTCATTTTACCTCATGGAGTTTATCACCTATGACACTGTTTCTTAAACTTCCCAAGTCTCATAGCTCCCATTTGGGTGTTAAAATGCAGATTCCTGGACTCCAAAGGCTGACTTCAAAAGGGAGGGAAGTGCCCTGGCTGGTGTGGCTCGGTGGGTTGAGCAGCAGCCTGAGAGTGGAAAGGTCACTGGTTTGATTCCCGGTCAGGGCACATGCTTGGGTTGTTTCGGGCCCCGCAAGACGCAACCCATGGGTGTTTCTCTACCTCTTTCCCTTCTCTCTAAAAATAAATAAATGAAATATTTTTTTAAAGGAGGAGGGAAGTAAAATCCCACCGCACACCCAGAAGGAGAGGAGGCTGGGCAGATTGGTGGACATGCTTGCTGTTTCTGGAATTCCATTCTTCGATTGGCATCCAGGGGTTCTATATTTTCAAACCTCTCAAGTGTCAGCCTATTCATGGGGCATAAAATAAATTAGCAAGGTTCAAGCAGTTAATTTTTTAAAACTAAATATCACAGCATATTATATAAGTAAGTATTGTTTCGTGCAATTTTCATTTAATTTACTGAACTCCTGTACATATACGTATATGTTGCAAGTAAAATACACATCCCCTCGAGTATCCCGTGTCTCAAATTCAAAACAGCTGGAAAAACACTATGTGATCTACCGCATCCCGACCTTCCCAGGCCTAACGCCTCACCTCTTTTCCTCATACACTTTTCTCTTCACTGACTAAGCCCTTCGGATTTTGCCCCAGGGTCCCCTGAGTCCTCCAGACCCCCAGGCTGGGTCAGGTGTCCCTCCAGGCCCCTCCAGCCCTCTGGGCCCCATCCACTCTGGGTGGACACTGAGGATGGGTCTGTCCCCTCTATTGGGCTGGGGGTCAGGGCAGTCTGGACCACTGTGGTGTCCCCAGCATCGCCCTGCTCAGGTCAGGCCTACAGTGGGGACTCTGGGAATGTGGGGTCGCTCTTTGAGAAGCAGGAAGGGAAAAAGCAGGCTGGGCCCTTGGGTCCACGGCGATGAAGAGGCAATGGAACTTCACAAGTTCAGCCTGGCGGGGAAGCTGCACCCTGGGGACTGGAGACAGGCTCAGAGCGTCCCTTGCAACCCGTGTAATGATTTATTTAAGAGCCGGCTTGTCTGGCCTGCTCCACCCCGCCTCCCCCGGCTGCAGGCTCGCAGGGCCCTGTGGTTTGTGGTCCCACGTAGCTCAGGTTTCTGGGCCTGGTGGCCCAGGGCGGGGTGTCAGGCACCACCCACCCCTCTCCCCACAGATCCAGCCAAGACTAAGGGAACTGTGTTCAGCGCAGCCATTGCGAGGCCCTGCCCTGGGACCCCACAGGTGACCTGGGGCTCAGGTGACCTGTATTGAACACGCATGATGCTTTCAGCGAGGCAGGATAGGATGTTGGTCAAGGGCATGGTGGGAGGGGGGCGAGTAGGGACAGAGAGATTGACCTTCCCACCTCCTTGCTGTCCTTGCGCCACGGATGCCACCTCTGAGACTCATGTCCTCACCTCTGACATGAGATGAAAGTAGAATCTGCCCCTGAGGTGGCAGAAGGATTCAACAAAATCACACGGCCAAACTCCTTAGGGTAGGCCCGGGCGATCTCATACGATCAGAATATTGAGGAAGGGCTTTTATTAGTGTAATTAGTAGCTTTCCCTTTAAAGAGACCTGGTTAGAGGTGAGCCAGGCCTGCCTTGGGGTTCTGAAGGCCCCCGTGGTCCTGCCAGGGGCTGATGGTAAAAGTAGATAAGCACACAGCCCCTTTGTGGGACTGTGTGGGCATCATTGTCATCGTCATTGGCTGGCCTGGAGGCCAAGGACATCGTGTGTCTGCCACGTCGCTGCCTCAGACCGCCTGAGGCTACCGGAGTCCTTGAGTGAGCAGTCATTCCCCTGCACTGGTGCAGCCAGCTGGATCCCAGGTGAAAAGTCCAAAGAGCCCCTTGCCTGCTTTCTGGGAGAAGGGGGCGCTGGCGGCCTGGCTCCAAGAGGTGTTCGAATTTGCACTTCGGCCTGAGATGAGGGGCAGGCTGAGTGCTGATTAACAGGCCCTGGGCAAAGTTAATTTTCCCCGTTCCAGAGCTGGGGAAACGAGTCAGCGTTTCAGGGTAGAAGGGTAGGGTGAACCCCTTGAACTCAAATAAAGCAGGCCCGTGAAATATGAGGGCCTGGTAGAAACCAACGGGCCCAGTCCCCTCCTAGTACAGAAAAGGAAATTGAATCCCCAAGTCCCACAGCAAATGACCGAAAGAGCCAGGGACGAAGCCGTGCGTGACGCCAGCTAAGGCCCGGGGTGCGGGTGAGGTGTCAGGCCTGGAAGGGGAGCAGGCACAAAGCATCCAGAACAACAAAGCCACAGCCTTCACAGCCTGACAAGGACATCAAGATATATTCCACCTCGTTGGCCGGGTGGCTCAGTGGGTTAGAGCATCATCCCCATACACCAAGGTTGTGGGTTCAATCCCTGATTGAGGCACATACAAGAATCAGCCAATGAATGCATCAATAAGTGGGAGAACAAACACCCTCACCTCCCTTTCTCTTTCTCTCTGTCTCTCTTCCTCTCACTCTCTAAAAAAATCAATAAGTACATTTTTTATAAAAGATATATTCCAAATTTTTTCAAATTACCAATTAAACAAATTTTGAGATGAAATTCACATAACATAAAAATTAATCATTTCAGCCCTGGCTGGCATGGCTCAGTGGATTGAGGGCGGGCCTGGGAACCAAAGGGTCAGAGGTTCGAATCCCAGTCAGGGCACATGCCTGGGCTGTGGGCCAGTCCCCAGTGGGGGGCATTCCAGAGGCAACCACACATTGATGTTTCTCTCCTTCTTTTTCTCTCCTTCCCCCTCCTGTAAAAGTAAATAAGTAAAATCTCTTTAAAAAATTAACCATTTCAAAGCACACAGTTCAGTGGCATTTAGTCCATTCATGATGTTGTGTGACCACCACCCCTTCCCCGCCCCAAATCATTTCCGTAACCCCAGGAGGAAACCCCGTTCCCCCTAAGCAGTCACTCCCCATCCCCTGCCCCCAGGGCCTGGCAGCCACTTGTCTGCTTTCCGTCTCTGTGGATCTGCCTATTCTGCACTTTTCATATAAATGATGGTCCGAATGCTTGTGCCCGCCCCCTGCATACGTTGAAACCTACCCCCCCCACCCCAAGGTAAAGCTATTAGGAGGCGGGGCCTTTGGGAGGCAACCAGGTCATGAGGGTGGAGCCCTCCTGCGTGGGATTCGTGCCCTTATAAAAGAAACTCCCGAAAACCCCTCCCCCTTCCGCCACGTGAGTCTGCGATGCAAAGGAGGACCCTCACCTGGCCGTGCTGGCGCCCTGATCTTCGACTTCCAGCTTCCGGACCTATGAGCTATAAATTTCTGTTGCTCATAAGTCCCCAGTCTATGGTGCTGTGTTACAGTAGCCCGACCGGGCGAAGTCAGCGACTTCCTGCATTTGGCGTCTTTCACTAAGCAATCCACACAATAGTTGGATTTAGTAACAGTGGCTAATGTTTACCGAAGACCTACTGCACCCTGGGTGCCGCGCTGCGCGCCCTGCCCGTGTTAACCTGTTCAAACGTCTCAACCACGGTGAGGAGGTCCTGTTTTTATCCTCGGTCTACGCCCTTGTGAGCAGAGGTACAGAGAGGTGGCCTGGCCTGCCAGGGTGTTTTTCTTTCTCCTTTTTATTTGTATTTTTTTTTAAGATTGATTGATTGATTTTTAGAGAGAGGGGAAGGGAGGAGAAAGAGAGAAACAGCAATGTGTGGTTGCCTCTCATGCGGTCCCCAACTGGGGACCCAGCCTGCAGCCCAGGCATGCGCCCTGACTGGGAATCGAACCAGAAATCCCTTGGTTCACAGGCTAGGGCTTAATCCACTGAGCCACACCAGCCAGGGCTGTATTTTATTTTATTGTTATGTTTTGCATCTTCAGCTTCCTTGTATTTTTACTGTGGTAAATAGATATAACAGGATGTTGACCATCTTTAAATTGATTTTAGGGAAAAGAGGGGAGGAAAGAAAGAGACGTCAATTTGTTGTTCCACTTATTTATGCATTCATTAGTTGATTTTTTAAAAAGATTTTACTTATTTATTTTTAGAGAGGGGAAGGGAGGAGAGAGGGAGAGAAACATCGATGTGAGAGAGAAATATTGATAGGTTGCCTCCCACCCATGCCCCGACTGGGGATTGAACCTAGGCCTGTGCCCTGACCAAAAATCAAACTGGCGACTTTTCAGTGTACAGACCACACTCCAACCAACTGAGCCACACCAGACAGGGCCATTGGTTGATTCTTATATGTGCCATAACCGGCAGGCCCTGCCAAAGGGGGCCGGCGTGCAAGAGAACATACGGATAATTGGTCAAGCCTGGCTGTATGCATCACTTAAAGCTCCTAGAGGCAGCTGTGCCTGAAGCCATCCACTGTGGTGACTTCTCACTCAGAGGAGCCAATCAATTCCCGCTTTTTCTGAAGACAGTTATGATGAGGTTTTCAGTCTCTTGAGACAGGAAGGGGTTGGCTGGATAGAGTGGGAATAGGCCTGGCGAAAAGGCCCTGGGAAGTAGGCTCCCTCCCATAAAGGGGAGAGGCACCAGCAAGCAGGAGTGGGTGGGAACACAGCCCATTTCAGGGGATAGACAGCAGGTTAGCAAGGTGGCTGGAATGTGAATTTGTGAGGGGTGCTGGGTCCTGGTGCCACGTTCTGGTTGCAAGCGAAGGGACAAGGCCCACTTATGGAGGGCTTAAGCCTTGGAAGGGTCCGAAGGCTTTGTCCATCCGGGAGCAGCACGAGCCACGACGGGCTTTAAGCAGCAGAGCGACTCCATCAAGCTGCGTCTTCCCAGGAGGCCTCTGCACTCTGACCCGCTGGCCGGGGGACATGGAAATTACTTCTCCTCCGTGCAAAGGCATTAACGTTAGAACTCCCGTGCCCTTTCACACGGCACTTCTTGTTTGTGGGGTTCATTCACAAGGACAAAATCACCAAAGCCCTGTTTGCATTAGTGAAAGACTGGAAACCAGCTAAGCGCCCCTCAGGAGGAGGCCAGGGTTAAACAATGAAATGCAACAGAGAGCGTTTTAAGATCTAATTGGTTTTATTAAGCAACTCACAAATTGGGCAACTAGAAGGGCAGAAGTCTTCATAGGAAGCAAGGCAGGGTAAGGCAACTATTAACAAAAGGGAAAAGGGAATTATTTTTCGACCAGGACATCTTTGGGGGCAGGGAATAATAATAAAGGCTTTTATCATGCAGACTGCCTCTTCTTTCTAGGGGGAAGGGGAGATGGAGAGAGGGTCCACATTGGCCAGAAAATTTATGTTTCTGGGAGATTGAAACAGCTGTTAGGTCAGGTATTAAATCTAGGTTTGGTGTCATGAGTTTTGGCACAAGTGACGCCAGGCACTGTTTGGGGCACGTGATCTTCTGTTTAACACCAGCAAAATCTCATCCACACAATGAGATACTACACTGCTTTACAAAAGAATGAGCTAAATCTCTGTGTATTGCAGTGCTGTGCTGGTAAATATTTAACCACTGGCTCTCTAGGGAAGGACATGGTGCTGATCGATAGTATCTGTCAATGCCTGTGGTGTAAATACTCCCACCTCAGCTGATTTTTAAAGTTTTTATGTATTTATTTTTAGAAAGAGGGGAAGGAAGGGAGAAAAAGTAGGACAGAAACATTGATATGAGGGAGAAACATTGATTAGTTGCCTCTGGAACATGCCCTGAGTGTGGACCGAACCTGCAACCCACACATGTGCCCTGACTGGGAATCGAACTGGCAATCTTTTGCTTTGTAGAATGATGACCCAACCAATTGAGCCACACCAGTCAGGGCCGAGCAAACATCCTCTTACTGAGCTTTGTTTTATTGCGTTTCATGGATGTTGTGATTTTTACAAATCGAAGGCACGACCCTCCACCAGCAAAAAGATTTTGATTCATTTTATTGTGGTGGCCTGGAACTGAACCCGCTGCATTTCTGAGCTATGCCTGTATACACTTTAGTTTAAAGACAAGGTGCAGAATCATCTTCTCAACTTGAGGAGTACTTCAGCTTCTGTGCTTACGTGGGAGAGACGACCTCTGGGAGAAAACCAGAGGGAGTGGGCCTGGCGCCCCCTGGACGGGCCCCAAGCGGAGGGGAGACGGGCGGCGCTCACAGTGCCCTCTCCTGTGCCTCCAGAACTCTGTGCTCTGTGCCCTTAATTACCTATTAACATTTTTGAGCTGTTCTATAAAAAGTACTGCCTCCAGCTGCTGTTGGGAGCAGGAACTCAGAGAACCATGAGCCTGGGCCATGTGGAGGCCTGGGCAGTGACCCGGGCGTGGACTGGACAGGGCTGCCAAGACATCACAGCCTGTTCCGGAAGGTCTTGCCATGGAATGTTCTGAGCTTAACACTTACAAGGTTCTGGGAGGCCAGGCCAGTCCCTCAGGCCCAGCCTCTGCAAGCCAGCCAGCCGGGTAGCTCTCCCAGCCAGGCCCCTCGGCCCCTACATAAAAAGATTCCAGTGAGATCAGGCCGGGTCCACCTGTCCAATGGATCAAAGCTCTTGGTCCTTTGTACCCCATCTTGTAAGGGTACAGCTGACTCCCACACTGCCCCACTCGCCAATTCTTCCCCCTCTCTTCTCCTGCTCTGTCCCCACTCCTCTTCCTCCTCTTCCCCCCTCCCTACCCCAGGTTTTTCCTTCCAGTCATGCATCTTCTCCCCCAGGGTCTCTGAAACATCGGATCTCTCTCTCTCTGCTCTAAGCCTTTGCCTGTGCTGTTCCCTATGCTTGGAACTCCCTTCTCCCACCTCTTCACCAGACTGTGGTTTGTTCCGGGGATCTTGGCTTCCTTCCGTCTGGTAACAACAATTTGCCAGGCACCAGCTCTTTGTTAGTCACCCTGCCAGCATGAGGGAGTGGGGCTGAGGGGAGGTCACATCCCAGTTGGGAAGACAGGAAGTAAAGGAGTTGACAAAAACCAGAAGCAAGGGAATTCTTTCAGAGTAAAATGCTTCCACAATAACTGATCTGCAATCTGAACACACGTGGCAAGTACAATGGCTCAGAGGCTGGGAACCAGCTCCGAGAATTCAGGAATCAGAAAGGCCAGTGCAGCCGCTTGATGTGGCCAAAAACATTGATCTCCATGGGTGTCATAGACTCTGTGAGCAGCGTGACCTCTCCTCCTCCAGGAAGCCCTCCTTGACTTCACCAGAGTTCCCATCCCAACACTGTTCACTCTAGGTTGTCGCTGGCCAGCCTCCGTCACTGCCCCATGAGGGTCTGCCACCACTGTGTCCCAAGCACTGTCCGGCAAATATCTGGGTACACAGCAGGTACACAGTGAATCCCCTGGCCACCTCCAGAAGGCTAATTTTCTCTACCTTCTTGTCTCTCCAGCCTAAGCCTCTTCCCAGCCCAGCCCTAGCATTCCTGAGCATCCCACCTGGTCACTCACACTGGCTGTGGCCCAGATGCTTTCATCTCACCTTCAAAGGCCCATCTGGGGAGGATCCCCAGCTCCACCTGCCTCTGATGGGCTTCGGGCCCAAGGGGAAGGCTCTGAAGTGGTCAGATCAAACACCTCGAGGGCTGGTCTTCAGCTGGGCCAGGACCGGCGTGGAGGAGGCTCTGAGGAGTCACGGGTTCCTGACATGAGTGTTCAGGGCAGAGAATGGAGGCGAGCCGGGTAGGGCGTGGACCCAGCAAAGGCACTCATACTATTCCTCCTCATCATAACAGTATGACTCCCGATTGCTGGCTCATTCCATGCCAGGTGCTGAAGTACTTTTTTACAATAATATTATTTATTAATTTGAATTGGCAGCATATGGACAGGGTACAAAATGCAGAAGACCCCAAAGGCTTATGGGAAAGGGAAACTATCCTTATTTCACAATTTTAAAAGGTTGGCAAAAAGCACCCCTCACATTGGGTGAGGGCAGCTCAAAAATTTTTTAAAGATTTTATTTATTTATTTTTAGAGAGAGGGGAAGGGAGGGAGAAAGAGAGGGACAGAAACATCAATGTGTGGTTGCCTCTCACATGCCCTCCACTAGGGTCCTGGCCAGCAACCCAGGCATGTGCCCTGACTGGTAAAAAAAAAAAATAATAATTTTATTTATTTTATCCTTCCCTGAAGACATGCTTATTGATTTGAGAGAGGGGTGTGGGAGGGAGCGAGGAAGAGAAACACTGATAGGTTGCCTCTCGTGTGCGCCTGGACTGGGGACAGAACCCACAACCTAAGTATGTGCCCTGACTGGGAATCAAACCCACGACCGTTTGGTGTGTGGGACAACACTCAACCCAGCTGAGCCACACTGGCCAGGGCTCAGCTGCTATCCTTCTCTGCCACCATAATGCTGGTGTGAGTCTCCTCAAGAGTTCAAGAGCATCAACAATGCCAGAAAGAGGCACGTGCCAAGATCTTATCAGGCTGAGCTCCAGAGTCATTTTCCAGTTTGTAATTATGTTAATGAAACACAATTCCCCTGGTGGTTTTGAAATCATTGATGATCACAGGGCTGAGAAAACTGTGGGAACTTCACAGGCCCCTCCCATGGCTTCCGCCTCGTTGTACTGACGACCACAGCGGGCGTCGTGGACCACGAGGAAGCAGGACAGAAGCACCCAGGAAGGAAAGCCCTGGGACTCTCTCTAGGAATGCGACACATACCCACAAATAAAACGCCTCGGAGTGAAATGAAATTCTGACACCGGATGAACCTTAAAAATGCTGTGCTCAGTGAAATCAGCCAGACACGGAAGGACACATACTGTATGAACAGACTTAAGTGAGGTACCCAGAATCGGCAGAGTCATAGAGATGGAAAGTAGAATAGAGCTTACCAGGGGCTGGGGGCGGGGGGCGGGGGGCGGGGGGCGGAGCTCAGGTTTAATGGAAACAGAATTTTCCGTGCTGATGAAAAGTTCTGGGAATGGGTAGAGGTGATGAGTGCGTGACATTGTGAGCATGCTTAATGCCACTAGATTAGAGGTTCAAAAATGGTTAAAATGGCAATTTTTATGTTACGTACCTTTTAGCACAATTTTTTTAAAAATAGGGATACCTGAAGAGCAAATGGGCTAGGGCTCTAAAAGCGAATCGTCACACAACAGTAGCGCTGCCTTGAGGTTCACGGTCACGAAGTTAAAGTGAGACCTGTCCACGTGGGTATGTATGGGTGTTTCTACCTCCACTCAGCAGAGCGGCGCCGCCCACGGTAGGCAGGTACTTGAGGGTCCGCCCTCTGCGGCAGGTGAGTGACAGCGATCAGGGCGTTGAGGGCGGGGCCAAGGAAAGGATTGCGTTGATTCGCAGGGCTCTACACTGGGTGAGGGCGGAGCCAATGGGAAGCGGTTGGATTATTGAATGGAGGGGTTCCCTGAGGGTGCTGAAAGAGTGTTGGAGTCTAGACTCCCAGCTGGAGTTAGCTGGGAAGGCCCACACGGTGGTGCTGGTGTGGGAGGCTCAACGTTGGGATTGTGGAGGGAGCTGGTGTGGCTGCTGGATGTGACCAGGTGTCTGCTCTGGTGACAGAAGAAGGGGAGGGGATGAGAGCAAGTTGGGGGCAAGGTCTTTGCGGGAGAAGAGGTCTAGGCACTGAGGAGCCAGCGCGGTGGAACAGTCACCTGTGTGAATCTTGAAATGCCCAAGAATTAGAGCGGGAAAAGTAACAGAAGTTGAGAAACTGAGGGCCCAAGAGCTGGGCGGTCCTCCAGCACAGTGGCTGGTGCAGCGCGATTGGCAAGATTCAAAATGGAAGCTCGAGCCCCTCCCCGAGCTGCTATTCTTATCCCACATCACCCTAATTCCACCCAGAAGGTATCTGGCTGCAACAGATGTGGCCATCCTGAGGATGTGGGGTCGTCATGGCAACCACATCTCCATCACTCTGGGCATGGGGTGGGGCCTGGATTCATTTCCATGGAAACAGCCAGGCCCAAGTCCTGGAGGTGGAGGGTCACCATCTGAAAGATGTTTGCTGGTCTGGGATTCCTTCTCTTACCAGCCTGACTCCCTCCCTCTTCCAGGATTGTTCCAAATCATTCTCCCGCCCTCGCCCCCGCCCCCACCCGATCTAGCTTCTGCCCTGGATCCCTGATCTTGGGAGAAAAGGAGGAAGCCACGGGGCTCGTGTGGGAATGGGTGTGGGGGAGGTTGTCTGAGAGTTCATGAGAGAGACACATCATCAGGAAAACCATCCATAATATTTATTCAATCAACAAATATTTATTGAGGGCCTACTATGTTCTGGGGACTGCACTAGAGCCAGGGATACAGTGGTAAATAAACAAAATCCCAATCTTCTTGAGTGTACATTGTATTCCTAGGAGGGAGATGGAAAACAAATGGAGCAGCAAACATACAGAGCGGTGGGATAGAAATAGCTGGAGCCCTGGTGGTGTGGTTCAGCTGACTGGAGCATCCTCCGCACACCGAAAGGTTGTGGGTTCAGTTAGTCAGGGCACATACCTAGGTTGAGGGTTCGATTCCCAGTCGGGGAGCATCCCAGAGGCAACCGACTGATGTTTCTCTGTCACGTCAATGTTTCTCTCTCTCTCCCTTCCTCTCTCTCTCTAAAATCAATAATAAAAAATATCCTCAGATGAGGATGTAAAAAAAAAGAAATAAAATGGGAGCCACATAGGTCAGTCTTCATTTTCTGATAGCCATATTTAAAAAATAAAAAAGAAGCAGGCAAAATTCATTTTAATCCAATTTCACTGAATAACCCAATTTTGGTAGGCAGAATAATGACCCCTGAAGATGTCCATGGCCTGATGCCCCGAATCTGTGACTGTTTGTCCCAAAGGACAGCAGGGACTGCAGACGTGACTAAGGTAAGAAGCTTGAGATGGAGAGATTATCTTGGATCGCCTGTGGGGGAGGGGCGGCAATGGAATCAGGCGCCCTTATCAGGAAAGAGGCGGCAGGAGAGTCGGATGGAGAAAGATGTGATGCCAGCAGCAGAGGTTGGGGCGACACTATAAACACACTTGTGGCTGTTACATCCTAGGAACAGATTCCTAGGAACGGATTTCAATCTATTGCTTGTATAATTATTACAGAATTTGCTACTATCATCCTACTTAGATGTGTGCTTTCTAGGTGACAATGTGCCCTACCTTTGACTTTTCACCTGTCAGGCCCCCAGGCAGTTAGTGTCCTCTCTATTACTTGGGGGCATCGGCATCACAGAGTAGAGTGGAGTGTGGGCTCTGTTTGCTTTGCTTTGTGATGCAAGCTTTTCTTTTAATGTTTTTTTTAAACTTTTTTTTATTGTTGTTCAAGTACAGTTTTCTGCCTTTTCCCCTGATGCAAGCTTTGACCACAGGACAGACTGCAGAGCCAAGCCACGCCCCCTCCCGCTCCCTCGGGCGCTTTGTGTTAGAGATCTTGATTGCTTTCAATAGCTGACATTTGTGCTACTCGTTTGTTCTGTGCTTTAAGTTCCTGCTCTTCTCTTTCCAATTCTCCGGTAAGGAGTGAGCCTGAGAAACCTAGACCTCCAGCCTGCACCCCAGTGAGAACAGAACTGCGGGCCCTCGTGCGGCACTCTCTCCATCTGGGACCTAGCTGTGTGGCCCCATGGGTGCTATGCGATGTCCGGGTCCTGTGAGTTATAAACCTGCGTCTTATTCCTGGTGGCTATTGCTGAAGGGTGTGCCTTGCAATCGTAATAAGAACCTCAAGGGTTGGTCTAGTAACATTAGTTACTGATTGACTGAGACCAGCCTAAAACATCAAGACTTCATATAATTAAAATGTGAGTTCTCTCAACATTTAATATATAAATTAAATGCAAACATTATCATTTTGAAGTGTCAAAAATATCAAAATATCAGCCCTGGCTGGTGTGGCTCAGTGGATAGAGTTCTGGCCTGAGAACCAAAAGGTCACTGGTTCAATTCCCCGTCAGGGCACATGCCTGGGTTGCAGGTTTGGTCCCCATTTGGGGCATGAGCAAGAAGCAGCTGATTGATGTTTCTCTCGCACATCAATGTGTCTCTTCCTCTCTTTCTCCCTCCCTTCCCCTCTCTCTAAAATCAAAAACAAATATATATAGGCATATATGTATGTACATATATATACATATGCACACATTTTACATAAACATATATATGTAAAATAGCCCTGCAGCTGCCACCCCAGAGGACCTGCCTTGCAAGACTTACACCTCAACCCTTTGGAATGTTAAAACTGAGCAAAATTACCTTGGGCTGGGCCTAAAGCAACACTGTGATGTGTTTGCACAGGTAACAAGAAAGCAGATATTATGATTAACGACTAAAAATTCAAAACATTGTTTAGAATGAACATCACTGTGTTACGTTATCTGCACCAATAGCAATGCCTTCTGTTGATGCCATTGTTCCTCTCCCCTTTCTCATAAATCCCTGGTCAGAGCACTGTTGGGGCTTCGGCCTGCATCAGTGCATCTCAAATAGCTATTCTTATTGATCTCAAATAAATGCTTGTTACCTCACTTTGAAAGACCTTTTAATTTTTTTATTTTTATAATATTTTTATTTTTTTAAGATTTTATTTTTTTATTTTTAGAGAGAGGGGAGGGGAAGGAGAAAGAGAGGGAGAGAAACATCAATGTATGGTTGCCTCTCGTGCGCCCCCTACTGGGGACCTGGTCTGCAACCCAGGCATGTGCCCTGACTGGGAATCGAACTGGTGACCCTTTGGTTCACTGTCTAGCTCCCAATCCACTGAGTCACACCAACTACAGCCAGCCTTTTTATTTTTATGTTGGCATCAGTAACCACACCATTTGATTTATTTTAATGGAATTTTATTTTAGAATCTGACCAGACAATTGTGACCTTCCTGTGGAGAGATAGGTGTCTGGGAATGGTAATTATAAACGAGGACTGAGGATTGACTTGCCAGATAGTAAAGCAACTATGAAGCTACAATAACCAAAATGGTAGTAAATGAATGGACAGGACGAGCAGCCACAGGCGGGTCCCAGCCACACACCAATTTACTACAGGATAAAGGTGCTGTCTGAGTTCAGTGAGACAATAACAGTTTGTTTAACAATACTGCTGACACAACTGGTAAAATGGAATCGTGTCCTGGTCATACACCGTATTATTAAAAGGTTGGTTCCAGAAAGATCAAAGATGTACTTGTAAAAAGCGCCAACAGTAAAACCTTACGAGAAAATACAGGCATTAAGTGAGGCAGGGTAGTCAGGAGCTAGGGAAATTCCTTAGCTAGTTACAGTCTTTTTGGCAGGGAACCTGGCAGCATTGAGTGCAGTCAGAAACAGATTTTACCTTTGACTCGGCAACCCCGCTGCTGGAAATGCAGCCGACAGAAATCAGGTTTCCAGAACGAGGTGAAGGTGCAGCCGGAAGGACGCCCACTGCGGGACTAGAGTAGTGAGGAGCTGGGAATCAAAGACTTTTGGGTGGAATCATTTGAGTCATATTCATGCATCTTATACATACAACCCCTTTTCAGCCACAAATGAACATTCCATATGGTTCCAACTCTGATTATATGAGCTGGAGGAAGGACGCCCCTCCCCAGGTTTTTGCTGTCAGGGGGAGAGAGAAAATGGGAGAAGAGAAAGGCAAAGTGAGGGGGAGGCCTGGAAGCTCTTCCCGCCCAAAGGAAGGGCAGGCCGGGACCAGCCCGGCACTGCCTGGGCCACCAAGGGGCTCCCAGTGCCTCAGGGACTGTGAACTGGGGGCTGGTACCAGGACTCACTGTACCGCCTTTGCCTTCAGGTACAGAATAACTGTGTTCAGTAAATTGAAGAGTCTCATTTAGACTTCTGTTAAATGAAAAGATTTTTTCTTTTTATTTTTTAGAGAAAGGGGAAGGGAAGGAGAAAGAGAGGGAGAGAGACATTGATGTGCAAGAGGTACATCAATTGGTTGGTTGCCTCTCCCACACCCCCAACTGGGGACCTGGCCGGCAACCCAGGTGTGTGGCCTGACCAGGAATTGAACCGGCGACCTTTTGGTTCACAGGCCGGCACTCAATCCACTAGGCCACATCACACCAGGCTAATGAAAAGATTTTTTAAAAATCGTCCTTCCTAGACCCCCTTGCCTTCGCCCTCCACCCCCCACCCCCAGGTTCTGGGGTTTGTTCGTTCATTCTCTCTTTCTTTCATTCAGTCACTCTTTCCCCAGCACCTACTGTGGGCTACGACCCTTCCAGGCCCTGGGGAGGCAGCAGTGAACAGACTAAACTCCTGCCCTGCAGCAGCGGTGGATGGTGACAGGCAGGGATAAAATCAACCAGTAAGTGCTGGGAAGCCGGGAGGAGAAAGGGAAGGAGGCTTGTGCTGGGGGAGGGGGAGGTGCAGTGTAAAAGGCAAGGCCAAGGGAACCTTCGGAGGACAACCTGAGGGAGGAGGTGAAAGGGCAAGATACGATGCTACCTAGGGGAAGTGAGGTCCGGTCAACTGTGGGACAGCGTGAGCAAAGGTCCTGAGGTGTGCGGCTGAGGAACAGCAAGGCAGCCAGCATTCTCTTTCTCTCTCTGTCTCTCTCTTTCCTTTCTTCTGAAACATCGATTTGTTGTTCTACTTATCGATGCATTCACTGGTTGCTTCTTGTATGTGCCTGGTCCAGGGATCGAACCTGCAACCTTGCCATATTCGGATGACGCTCTAACCAACTAAGCTACCCAGCCAGGACATAGCCAGTATTCTTCCCCTTCTCTCTAAAATGTGAGCTCTGGGCCCATGCTCCTCCCCTGCTCAAATCCCTTCTGAGGTCCCTGACCCCAGGCCCACCCTCCATACCTTCCAACCCTCCTCCCCTCACTTTCTCAGCCCTCTGTAGGGTGTCCTACCAATTCAGCTCAGTTCTGGCACAATCTACTTGGCGACAGCCTCAGATCACACAGCCGTCTCTCTCAGTTCCGTATGATTGTTCCCGCTCCAGATGCCAGTCACAGTCCAAGTTGTCACCTGAGCTTCTGACCCAGCAGCTATAAATCAGGGGTTCCCACAACTTCTTCAGTTCCCAGTATTCCAGGGGGGCGTGCTGTTTTGAATCACCAAAACACTGATATTTTTGTGCAGCAATATTTTGGAAATGTGACATGTGACTCGGTGATGTCTCCAGCTGCTCCCAGACAGCTGCAGGCTGCCTCATAACTTCACATGGAACCAGGCGCACTCAGTTAGAAAGGCTTCTGACCACATCCCTTGCCGCTGACATTCATACAAGTATTTTGAGATAATTGTAGATTCACTTGCAGTTTTAAGAAATAATGCACCTGCCCAGTGTGGCTCAGTTGGTTGGAGTGTCATTCCATAAGACTGAAGGGTCGTGGGTTCTATTCCCAGTCAAGCCCAGTTTGTGGGTTTGATCCTGGTTGGGGCATGTATGAGAAGACACCTGATCGATTTTTCTCTCTGTCTCTCTCTCTGTTTCTCTCTCTCTCTCTCTCCCTCCCTCCCTCTCTCTCCCTCCCTCTCTGAAAGCAATGAAAAAAAAAATGTCTTCAGGTGAGAATTAAAAACAAAACAAAACACCCTGGCTGGTGTGGCTCAGTGGATTGAGCATGGGCCAGTGAACCAAAAGGTCGGTGGTTCAATTCCTAGTCAGGACACACGCTTTGGTTGCAGGCCAGGTTGCTGGTTGGGGGAATACAACAGGCAACCAACTGATGTTTCTCTCACACACTGGTGTTTCTCTCCCTCTCTTTCTCCCTCCCTTTCACTCCCTCTGAAAATAAATAAATAAAATATTTTTAAAAAGAAAGAAAGAATGCAAAGAGATCTTGCCCTGGTGGGGTAGTTCAGTGGGTTAGAGCATCCTCCCAATATGCCAAGGTTGCCGGTTAGGGCAAGATCCAGGGTCAGGGCACATACAAGAATCAACTAATGAATGCATAAGTAAGTGGAACAACAAATCAGTGTTTTTCTGTCTCTCTCCTTTCCCCTCTCTCTTAAATCAATCAATATTTTTTTAAACAGATATTTTGTACCCTTCGCTCAGATTCCCGCAATAGGAACACTTTATAAAAGGATAGTACAGGCAATTCTCCTCATTCACAGCAGGTCTGTTAGCTGCGAGCCCAGCGTCCCGGGATTCTGAGCCGCTGCTCCTGCGGGCGGGGGTGGAGAGGGCAACATTCGGTTCCTGCAAGTTTCTGGTCACATTTTCAGGAACTGGTTCATCAATGCATAACTTCGTTTCATTTGTGTTTCCGCTTAAAGGCACCTTGTACAAAAACACTGTTGGCCGCTCCCCTTGCACCCAGGCGAATGAAGGAAGCTCATCCAACACATTAAGAAAAAAAAATGTGTGTGTATTTTCGCCACAAGGCACATCACTGTCTCCTTGCGCTGGGGAGCGCTGGACGGCGCTTTGGCACCACGCTTGTGGGCCCGTTTAAACAACGGTTACCCGCAAAAAGCCCAAAAATGTGAGAAACGCGGCACTAAATAGACCGTGAAAAGGACGCTTGTTCGAAGTGGGAGCGGAATGGAGGAGGCGGAGCTTCACCTGGCCCGACCCCCTGGGAGTGTGCGTTGGGCAGCTCAGGGTTTTGTTTTTTGTTTTTGTTTTTGTTTTTTTGCCACTCTGTGCACATCAGCGCGTGACCTCAGAAGTGAATGGCGAAAGTATGGTATTTATTTTGGGATCTTTTATGTATTTGCCTCACAAGTACGGAATCAATGAGGACCGACTGTCGAACAGGGGTGTCCAGCCCGCGGCCCGCGTGCGGCCCAGGATGGCTGTACATGGGGTCCGACACGAGATCGTAAGTTTACGTAAAACCTGAGATTTTTTGTGAGAGGCAACCGCACATTGATGGCTCTCTCCCTTTCTCTTTCCTTCCCTTCCTCTCTCTCTAAAAATAGTCTTTAAAAAAAAAGACCCTGAGATTTTTTTGGTTGCTGTTTTCATTAGTGTTTGTGTATTTCATGTGGCCCAAGAGCTCCTCTTCTTCCAGTGTGACCCAGAGACGCCAAAAGTTGGACCCCCTGGTATTGACATCGATACAGCCAAGACCATTTCCATCATCAGCATCCCTCCTGACACCCTTTTATACCGCCCCCCTCTCTGCTGCCACCCCCTCCCTAAAACCTGGTGACCCCAAATCTATTATCCATTTCTAGGATTTTGTCATGTTAAGAACGTTATATAAATGGAATCACATAGCATATAACTTTTTAAAATTATTTTATTTTTAAAGATGTTATTTATTTATTCTTAGAAAGGGGAAGGGAGGGATAAAGAGAGGGAGAGAAACATCAATGTGTGGTTGCCTCTTGCACGCCTCCTACTGGAGGAGACCTGGCCCGCAACCCAGGCATGTACCCTGACTGGGAATCGAACTGGCAACCCTTTGGTTCACATGCAGGCACTTAATCAACTGAGCCACACCAGCCAGGGCTAACTCTTTGAGATCCAATTAAATTGTACAATTCTATGTTTTTTAATGTATTCATGGAGTTGTATACCACTACCATAATCAATTTTAGAACATTTTTATTGCCCCAAAAAGAAACCCTGCACCCCTTAGCCATCACGCCCCAATCTTGGCATCCCTCCCAGCCCCTGGCAAATGCTAATCTGTTTTCTGTCTTTATAGATTTGTCTATTCTGGACATTTCATAGAAATTGAATCGTACATTATGTGGTCTTGCATGTCTGGCTTCTTTTACTCAGCATATATCCAAGATTCATCCATGTGGTAGCATCGATCAGAACCAGCTCCCTTTTCAGGGTTGAATAATATTCCACTGCGTGGACGGACCACATTTTGTTTATACATTCATCCATTGATAGATCAGGTTTGCTCTTAACATCTGAAAAAAAGTGGAGAGGATGAGGAAAATCAAATCCCATCTTTCTTTTTTTCATACGAAAATATTTGTATTAATGATGGCATTTGGGCATCTTTTACAAATTACCAAAATGCTGGTTTAGTCATCTTTGCTGGTAGTGCCGACGCTGATTGTGTGCTAGTGTCTGTATTATATAGTCACTGGGGGTTTTATAGCTCAAAGAGGTGAGGATGTGAAATCTCAAAAACTAGTACTCACTAATTCTCATTAGGTGCAGGTGCTGTTTAAGTAATGGACTCATTCAACCCTCCCAATAGCCCTGCGAAGAGGAGCTGCTATTATTGCCCCCATTTGACAGGTAAGAATACTGAGGCTCTCTCCTGAGGTTGCACAGCCAGTGAGTGGGGAAGCTGGATTTGAACCCAGGCTACTGACTTCATCTGCCTCCCTGTCAGTCACAACTGTAATAAATTCCACATGATGAGTCAGCCTCGAGGAGGTCACGCGTCACCTCCAGAGGTCAACTGGTCTGTAATTTCATGATTCTAATGTTTGAAGATGGATGATTGTACTTCCTGGATAAGAGGGACATGTGGATGGATGATATGACATCAGTGATTTGCTTCAAAATAAATGCAGGTAGCCCTGACTGGGGTGGCTCAGCGTGTTAGGCATTGTTCCACTAAAGCGAAAAGTCACTGGTTCGATTCCCGATCAGGGCACATGCCTGGGTTGCAGGTTCAGTCCTGTTCGGGGTATGTACGAGAGGCAGCTGATTGATGCTTCTTTCTCATATCGATGTTTCTTTCCCTCTCTTTCTCCCTCCCTTCCCCAATCTCTATAAATAAATAAATAAGTAAATATTTAGCTCTCCAGGCAGGGTGATTTAAGCTATTCACCCTCTGGTGGGGGGCAAGTGTAAACCATTTACTCTTAAAGTGTGCTTGGCAAGAGAAGATAGGGTTTTGCAGTTTACTAGGTGGGCCGTTTAACTCTGTCTCAGGTTCCCTCTCCCACATGCCCTGGCTCACTGGCCTGTCTCTGGAAGGTCAGAAAAAGCAAAGAGGCCAGTGTGTGTGGAATCGGGTGGGAGAGCAGGGGTAGGTGGGAGAGGAGGTTAGCGAGGGGAGGGAGCCTCATGGTATGGCTGAGTGTGGCTGGAGCCAGAAGAGGAACCCAGGAGGGAAGTGAAATCACTCACTACTGTAAAAAAAAATCCGGACTTCCAGCCAAGATGGAGGCATAGGTAGACGCACTGTGCCTCCTCGCACAACCAAGATAGGAACAACAACAATATAGAAACAAAATAACCAGAACTGACAGAAAATTGAAGTGTATGGAAGTCAGACACCCAAGGATTGAAAAATAGACACGTTCATCCAGACCAGTAGGAGGGGCGGAGCTGGCCGGGCGAGGGACGCGGAGCGGAGCACAGAGCAACTGGGGAGGCCTGCAAGTCCGCAGCAGGCAGACCCTGGGCGCACAAGCGGCGGTGGCTGGTGGGCCCCAGCCAGGGGGTGGCGACCGGCAGACCCAGCGAGGTGGCCATTGTGAAGCAGGGCACTGCGTGCAACTCAGGGTCCCAGCGCCGGGAAATAGAGCTTTGGGTCACTGACTGAAAAGGAAGGTCCCTCGGTGTGCACAGACCCACCCACATCAGAATTGGTGCCAGAGGGGCCCAGTTAGCTTGCAGAAAGAGGCAGAAGGGTCTGAGGACCTACAGAGAGCGGAACAAGCGCCATTGTTCCTTCTCGGACCCTGCCCCCACATACAGCGTCACAACCCAGCAACTGGGGTGCCCCACCCTGGTGAACACCTAAGGCCCCGCCCCTCACTACAAGAGCTAGAAAAGACCAAAAAATAAAACAAAACAAAACAAAAAAACAGCAAAAAGATGGCTCAAACAGAAGAAGAATTGAAAGCCCCAGAACCCATCCTTTTAAGCGACCAAGAGATAGCCAACCTATCAGATGCACAGTTCAAAGCACTGGTTATCAGGATACTCACAGAATTGGTTGATTTGGGTCGCAAATTAGATGAAAAAATGCAGGCTACAATAAGTTTAATGAAGAAAGATGCACAGGGAACCAATAGTGATGGAATGAAAGATGGGTCTCACAT
>CM052550.1:40743322-40917979 GCA_028533065.1 Trachops cirrhosus
CTTCTCAGATAAGGTCAAGTTAAAGGAGTTCATTATCACCTTATTGTATGAAATGTTAAAGGGACTTATCTAAGAAAAAGAAGATAAAAAACATGCACATTAAAATGACAGCAAACTCACAATTATTAACAACCACACCTGAAACAAAAGAAGAAACTAAGCAAACAACTAGAACAGGAACAGAACCACAGAAATGGAGATCACATGGAGGGTTAGCAACAGGGGAGTGGGAGGAGGGGCGGGGAAAGGTGTGGAGAATAAGTAGCATGGATGGTAGGTAGAAAATAGACGGGGGGAGGGTAAGAATAGTATGGGAAATGTAGAAGCTAAAGAACTTATGACACATGGACATGAACTAAAGGGGGGAATGTGGGTGGGAGAGGGTGTTCAGGGTGGAGGGGAATGAAGGGGGCATAATAGGACAACTGTAATAGTATAATCAATAAAATATATTTAAAAAATCCTACTGGCATTGTGGTAACTTCTACTGGGGACAAGGGCAGAAGCAGCAAGGAGGCGAGTGCAATAGTGCAGGTGGCACAGACGGCAGCTGGGCCTGGGTGGCAGTAGTGGGGGTGGGACTTTCAATGCATTTTCTAAGCTTAATTTTATTTATTTTTATTGTTTATGCTATTACAGTTGTCCCCGATTTCTGCCTTTGCCCACCTCCACCCAGCCCCCACCCTTTCCTCAGTCACTCCCCATATCTTTGTCTGGGTCCAGGGGTCATGCTTAATTGTTCTTTGGCTAATCCCTTCCCCATCTTTCATCCAGTCCCCCTGCCCGCCCCTCCGGCAGCTGTCAGTCTGTTCCATGTCTCCATGCTTCTGTTTCTATTTTGTTCGTTACTTTATCGTATTCATTAGATTCCACTTATAAGTGAGATTATACGGTATTTGTCTTCCTCTGACTGGCTTCTTTTACTTAGCATAATACTCTCCAGGTCCATCCACACTGTCGCAAGAAGTAAGAGTTCCTACTTTCTTGCTCCACTGTGAACACGGACTGTGGCTCTTATCCACTGGTCTGTATCTCAAAGATCAAGTAAACAGGTTGTCCTGCTGCCTGGAATGTGGCCGGTGAGAAGCAAACAGCAGTCATGAATCCTTTCAAAGCTTTCAGCCGGAGTGTCTCGAAGGCGGATGGTTCCCATGCCGCTCAGGGAAACAGGCCGCTCACAGCGCTCAGCCTGTGGCTGGTGGTGTGTGGTGTGTGACCGGGGCTGCATCGGTCATAGCCAGCGCTGTCAGCCAAGGGAGGGGCGGCATCACAGGGAAGGAAAGAAAGGTCGGGCCGCCTTCACCTCGCACTTCCCCCCTGGGCTCCGCTGGGCTGGCCTTGCCTTTCCCCAGAGGTCAGGAGGAAGCTCTCTTCCGTCTCCAACTTGAATTCATTGTCAACCACGTAGGTGATGCTCTCCCGCCTGACTTCACTCGGGTTGCTGGTAACTACCAACAGACTGCACTTCTCAGCTGTTTTGTGTGGGAAGTACAGATCCAATCTTCCACTCCACGTGTGTTAGGGTGGTCGGTCATGCGGGCTGTGCAAATTCACAAAGAGAGGGAAGTACAGAGAGTAAGGTTCTGTTTTTTTTTTCTTCCTGAATAGTTTATTTATTTTTAGAGAGAGGGGAAGGGAGAGAGAAAGAGAGGGAGAAAAATCAATGTGTTGCCTCTCGCGCGCCCCCTGCTGGGGAGCTGGCCCGCAACACAGGCATGTGCGCTGACTGGGAATTGAACCTTTCGGTTCCCAGGCAGGCGCTCAATCCACTGAGCCACATATTCACTCTCCAAGAAAGGAGAGGGGCATGGTGTGCAGAGATGCGCCAGCCCTGAGGGGTGGGGGCTTTGAGCATTTATTGGATTGTAACTGGATTTTAAAAGGGTGGGGTGCAGTTGTGTGGCCCTGGGCTGTTGGGGGGGCACTTTGTTCCAACGTTATCTTCTGCCTGGGGCTGTAGGGAGCAGTTAGTCACGTTGTGTTCTTACTTTCCAGTCATTGCCAGTCCTGGGGACATAGCTCAGAAGAGCACACGTGCAGTCATGTTTAACAAGGTCACAGGCCTGCTCGGCGGGTGGTGCAGGATAGCAAATGGCAGTGACTCTGTCCCTTTGCTGTGCATGGCCTGCCTCCTTTTCCCATCTTCTAGGGTTTCTGAAGCTGTTTTCCTCTCCCTCTTTGGACCATTTTCTCATTTGGTTCTTTGTCTTTTTCTTATTGATTTGTAGGAGTTCTTTATATATTGTGGCTAAGAATCACTGTTAGTTACATGTGTTGCAACTATGTTCTCACGGCTTGTGGCTCCTCTTCTCATTTGGTTTGTGGTCTCTGAAGGAGACCTGTGTTTTCTTCTCAACATTTTGATTTGCACCGTTAGGTCTTCCATCCACCTGGGGATGACTTTTGTGTACGGTTTGAGGTAGAGATTCCATCTCCCACCCTATGGCTCACATCCTCGCCCTATGACCTGTAAGGTGACTTCTGTCTCCTAGCAAATCTCTATGCTCTCTCTCTCTCTCTCTCCCTCTCTTTCTCTCTCTCCCCTGTGTCTTTCCCCCTCTCCTTCCCCCAGGCCATATGTCCTTGCTTTCTTTCTCATAACCTCCAAGGGCCCTTCTTTTGACTCTGTAACTTGTTTCCTGTACCCACCCAGCCCAGCCGGCTCACTTCTTCTACTTCTGTGACTTTTGCTTGTAAAAACAAAAGTCTCTATGGTTGGCTGGGCCTGTTTCTGGGCTCTCTGTGCTTTTTTGTCAATCTACTCATCGCATGCTATACAAATACCATGGTCTCTTAGTTCTGAAGGCTGAATAACAACGATCTGGATATCTGGCCGGGCCAGCCCCTCATTCGTCCTCAAAATTATCTTGCTTTTTCTTGCAGCTTTGTTTTCCCACATATATTAATTTACTAAGTTGCTGTGAGAAATTACCCAAACTTGCCCTGGCTGCTGTGGCTCAGTGGATAGAACGCCAGCCTGTGAACTGAAGGGTCACTGGTTCAACTCCCAGTCACGGCACATGCCTGGGTTGCAGGCCAGATCCCCAGTAGAGGGCATGTGAGAGGCAACCACACATTGATGTTTCTCTCCCTCTCTTTCTCCCTCCCTTCTCCCTCTAAAAATAAATAAATAAAATCTTTAAAGAAAAGAATAATATTTTTTGAAAACCCAATCTTCAAATGACATCACATTCTGAGGTCCTGGGGGTTAGGATTCTAACATATTTTTTGGAGGGGGGAACACAATCCAACCCATAACATCCCATCAACTTCATAATCAGCTTAAGTTTGGAAAGATCTTTCTTGGGGGCATTGAAGGTGGATATTGAATTGAATTACATTAAATATTAATCTCACTTCATCTCTGAAACTATTTCTTCCTTCCTTACCTTTTGGAGGGACTTCTTTCAAACACCTGTCCCCTTAAAGTGAATGCAAAGTCCTGGCTCCATCATTCTAGACATCTGGATTCCAGTCTCCTCACTGCGTGTCCTCGGGCAAATGGTCTTCCCTCTCTGAGCCCGTTTCCTCATCTGTGAAGAGGAGATATTAATGCTCACAATGGCTGGTGACAGTGATGCCAATAGCTACTTCACAGCATATTATGAAGACTAAATGGGATTATACCTTTAAAAACCTTAGAAGCCATGGCCAGAGTGCTCAGTTGGTTAGAGCGTTGACTCGATACACCAAATTTGCAGGTTCGATCCCCAGTTAGGGCATATACAAGAAGCAACAAATGAATGTGCAAATAAGTGGAACAACAAGTCAATATTTCTCTCTCTGAAATCAATAAATTTAAAAAATCATTATTTATATATTTTTTAAGATTTTGTTTATTTATTTTTGGAGAGTGAAAGGGTGGGCGAAAGAGAGGGAGAGAAACATCAATGTGTGCTTGCCTCTTGTACACCCCCTACCAGGGACCTGGCCCACAACCCAGGCATGTGCCCTGACCGGGAATTGAACCGGTGACCCTTTGGTTCACAGGCCAGCATTCAGTCCTCTGAGCCACACCAGCCAGGACAGAACTTCATTCCTTTTTTTGGCTGAAAAATAATTGTATTGTGTGCCTATAGTCTATCTTATTTACCCATCATCAGTTAGTTGATAGGGATTGTGTTGTCTCAACCTTTTGGCCGGTGTGAACGGTGCTGGTGTGAACACTCCCATGTGTGAATGGTGCTGGTGTGAACACTCCCGTGTGTGAGCGGTGCTGCCATGAACACTCCCGTGTGTGAGCGGTGCTGCTGCGAACACTCCCGTGTGTGAACGGTGCTGATGCGAACACTCCCGTGTGTGAACGGTGCTGATGCGAACACTCCTGTGTGTGAGTGGTGCTGCTGTGAACACTCCCGTGTAAGCCTTTTGCCTGAAGACAAGTTTCCATATTCTTGGGTTCACTTCGAGATTGTGTACATAAATTTTATCTCTCTTGGTTAAACAAGAAGGAGTGGGATTGCTGAGCCATAAAGTGGGTGTAATGTTTAACTTTATAAGAACCTGCCAGTTTTCCAGAGAGGCCGCTCCATATCGCACGCCCACCAGCAACGCAGGAGAGGCCGTGGGTGCGGTGGGGGAGCGGCGCCCAGATGGTTTAAAGGAGCCACTCTAACAGGGGCACGTGACCTCCGTGGCATTTAAGGCGTGACTACGCCCTTCTCCTGAGCACTTTTCCAGGTGATCCAAGGCCACCTTCCCCTTTCTCATTGGCTGCTCTGTCTGTTTCGTTTTCTGAGCTCTCCTCTTTTTCCCCATCTCAGCCACATACTCCCCTGGTGATCTCCGCCAACCTCATGGCCATGGATGCAGTGTTCTGGTGACTTCTGAATGTCTGTCTCCGGCCTGCACCTCTCTCCGAGCTCCAGGCCCGTAACCCCTGCCTCCACAGAGTCTCCCCTGGGAGGCCCAAGAGCTCAGGCTTGGCCCATTCCTCCCACCATCGCCTCGCTTCTGGACTAGAGACTCTAGTCTTCCAGACGCGTGGGTTGTAAGACCAGGAGTGACCTTTGACATCTCTCCTGCCTTACATCAAATTGTCAGCAAACCACCGTGGCTGCGTGGCTTGGTTGGTTGGAGCATTGTCGCAATCGATGCTCCAAAAAGTTGCAGGTTCGATTGCTGGTCAGAGAACATACGTGGGTTGCAGCTTCGATCCCCAATCAGGGCGTGTCAGAAGGCAACGGATCGATGTCTCTCATATCAATGTCTCTCATATCAATGTCTCTCTCTCTTCCTTTCTCTCTAAGATCAATAAACGTATCCTTAGATGAGGATTTTAAAAAAATTGTCAGCAAATCCTGCTGATCCCACCTTCAAAATGTGCCCAGAATATGATCACTTCTCTCTCCTTCCACTGCCTTGCTGGGGCCCAAGCCAGTGTCACTTCTTAGCTGGATCGTTGTAATCATCTCCTCATTGGCCTCCCAGTTTCCAGGTTTCACCCTGGAGGTTTCCACCCTGTGCTTGCTCATAGCAGACCTGGCAGACCCTTGTCCCTCCTCAGCTCATAACACTCCTGTGCCCCACACATTGTATGATTCCATGTCTATGAAGTGTTCAGAACAGGCAGGCCCAGCCCTGGCTGGTGTGGCTCTGTGTATTGAGTGCCGGCCTGAGAACCAAAGGGTTGCTGGTTCGATTCCCAGTCAGGGCACATGCCTGGGTTGTGGGCCAGGTCCCCAGTAGGGGGCGCACAAGAGGCAACCACACATTGATGTTTCTCTACCTCTCTTTCTCCCCCCTGACCCTCTCTAAAAATAAATAAATGAAGTCTTTAAAATTTTAAAATAATTTTTAAAATAATTTTTAAATAATTTTAAAGAGAGGAAGAGAGAGAAATATTGATTTGGTGTTCCACTTATTGATGCGTTTATTGGTTAATTCTTGTATATGCCCTTAATCCAGGATTGAACTCACAACCTTGGTGAATTGGGATGACGTTCTAACCAACTGAGCTACCTGGCCAGGGCTAGCAGCATCCTTGCATGTCCTGCCTTAGGGCTTTTGCACTTGCTGTTCTGCTGCTTGGGACACTCTTCCTCTAAAATTCCCTGTGGTTCTTTCTCTCACCTCCTTTAGTTTCAGCTCGATGTCACCTCCTCCAGAGAGGCTTTCCTGACTATCCATCTTGAACAGCGGAGCTCTCTCCGGGGCTCCCCTCCCCCTCGGTTTTGGCTCCATAGCACCCCCACTTCCTGTCACACTGGACATGGACTTGTAATTGCCCCCTTACCCTCAGGCAAATGTGAGCTCCCTGAGGGCAGGGATTTTTCCTGCTCGCTGCTGTATCCCCTGGTACTAAAACAGTGTCTGGCACATAGTAGGTGCCCAGGAAACCTTTGTTTCATATGCAAATAAGCAAACACTCTCTGTATCATCCCGTCTCTGAGCCTTAGGCCCATGGGTCCAAGGGCCTCTTGATCGCCTATCCTGGCTGGCCAATGGCTCACTCACATTCTTGAGTTGAAGGTGCCTCCCCAGAAACATATGTCCAGGTCCTGGAGCCTGGAACGTGACCTTATTTGGAAAAAATTTGTCTTTGCAGACATAATTAAGTTAAGGGTCTTGAGATGAGGTCATCCTAGATTATCCTGGTGGTCCCTAAATCCAATGACAAGTGTCCCTGCAGGAGACAGAAGAGAAGATGCAGATGTAGAAGAAATGGCCATGTGAAGGCAGAGGTGGAGATTGGAGCGATGCAGGAAGCCAGAAAAAGAGAGGAAGGACCCTCCCCTAGAACCTTTGGAGGGGGCACGGCCCTGCCCACACCCTGATCTTGGATTTCCGACCCCCACGCCTGGGAGGGAATCCATTTCTTTGAAGCTACCCAGTGTGCCGTCATTCGTTATAGCAGCTACAGGGAACTGATACAGACCCCATCACCTCAGCATGTTGCTCAAACCTGCTCTTTCCCCAGGGCCTGCTGGGACGGCCTCAGCTCCCACCCTGTCACCGGGCTGCAGCCACAGCCTGCGTGGCTCCCCCACCCTCACCCCTGCACGAGTGGTTGGTGTCGAAGCCCTGCTGCTTTAAGCCACGGAGTCGGTGCAGCAGCAACAAGAAGGAATACCGTAACGGTCTCTGTAAGGGCATCCCCGGCCCAAGCCTCAGATCCCCACATGCAGAATACCGCTCGTCAGAGCTGGGGCTCCTGGTGCACCGCTTCAGACTCGCCAGTGTCTCCGCTGGGGCTGTGCACACAGCAGGCACTTAATGTCTGCCCAGGCAATGCATGCTCGTGACCCTAAACTTTCCCAGGAGCGACTCATTTAATTCTCAAGCGCCCCTGTGGGGTGAGCACAAGCGCCCCATTATCGCCCCACCAGAGGGCACCAGACACAGGCCAGGGGTGTCTTCTCATCACAGGGGCCAGAGGGCTGACGGTCTGGCCAAGCCTGGGACGGTCCCTCCCGTGAAGAACTGTCCCAGCACAGGTGCCAGCAGTGCCATTGCCGGGAGCCACTGAACAGGAGGCTCAGTGCCCGCCCTCACAACCATCCAGTCTAGTGGTTTAAAAAAATCAAACCACAAAAACAAAAAACAAAACAGGACGCTAGGGCCACCCGCCTGGGCTCAAAACCAGCTCAGAACCAACGAGGCTCAGCCACCGCCTGGCTCTGTGGCCTTGGGTGGGTCTCTGAACCTCCCTGAGCTCATCTGAAAAACGGGGATGCTAACCGTCCCTTCCCCACACTTTATGAGGATTAAGCAAGTCAAGGCATGTCAATGCTTAGAGTACTCAGTGCTCTGAGGTGTTAGCTACGAACATTACTATTTTAGTGGCAAGTGCTGGGTTTCTAAACCTGTCACCCCTTCCACTCTTGGGGGCCCTCCATGGGCAGGAGCAGGTGTGAACGGGACTCGTCAGCACAGTGAAGAGTGTTTGTTGACTGACTCACTGCTGCACTGATGTCAGGCAGTCCTGAGTGCCCGTGGCTCCCTGGGAAGACAGACATGAAGCCAGGTGGGGACCACAGGTTTATTGGGGGCTCCACACACGCACATTCACAGCGTCACACGACAACAGCACAGTTACTCGACACACGCAAAGGGGCCTCCGCCCGCAGCCGGGGCCCGGAGGCAGTGGGGTGCAGACTCCTCCCTTGTGGCCCAGACCCAGCTGGGTGCCTTCCTCCTGGGCAGCGGGGGGAGGGGGCTGCTGGGGTGGGCCCCAGGCCTGGGACGGGGGAGCGAGCAGGCAGGCCAGACGAGACGGGGAGGCGGGGGCGAGGGACCGCGCCACCCTCACTCCAGCGACTGCAGCATCAGCAGCTGCTTCAGCACCTTCGTCTGGCTGGTCTCACGGATTTCGCCAGCCAGGAACATCTCATCCACGACCGTGTAAACCTGAGTGAAGGGAGGTACGGGGAGACCCTGTGTGAGGGACGGTGTCCCGGATGCTGGTCTGCGCCTGGGAGCTGGGGCTCCGAGGCCCGGAGCCAGGTAAGGGGCACCAGCAGAAGCCTGGGGGCAGCCCCGGAGGTGGCACCTCCCTCCCTCGCCTGTGGCGCCCACAGCCCTGTCTTCCCTGGGGGCCCACCTTGTAGAAGTTGAACACCAGGTCCAGTTCACAGACGTTGTGGAAATATTCGTTTAAGACCTGGGACAGGAAGACAGAGGCGGTGAGAGGTGGGCAGGGAGAGAGACACACACAGAGAGACAGCAGCGCAGGCCATCGGACAGAGATGGCAGGAAAGACGGAGACCAAGGCGGGACGGAGAGGAGAGGGAGGGAGAGGGAGGGAGACAGAGACAGAGGTGGTGAGAAACAGAGAAACAAGCACTAAGATCAGATGGTGATAGAAAAAGGTGGCACAGAAGACGGAGGCTGAGGCGAAGGGAGAAAGACGAAAACGAGATGCACGGGCAGAGAGGGGCTGGGACGGAGACAGACGGTGGCAGAAAGACAAGAGTGGCACAGGAACAAGGAGAGAGACAAAAAGAAACAGTGAGGCGGGTAGAGAGACAGAGTTGGCCCGCTGCTGAGACCGAGGGGAGACCCAGGCAGGTCCGTGCAGGCTGCGAGGGAGGCGAGGGCTGGTCCCAGTACCAGAGGCCGCCCGGGGCCCCAGCCTGTCCGCCCACACACGCACGCACCTCCACGAAGTTGTGGATGGCCTCCAGGTAGGCCAGGTTGTTGTCGTTGACGTCCACGCAGATGCAGAAGTAGAGGCCAGCATAGCGTCGGTAAATGATCTTGAAGTTCCGGAACTGTGGGCAGAGAGGCTGTCAGGGACAGAGTGTGCCCAGAACCCAACGAGCGGGACAGAGTCGGGCTAGAACGTTTAGTTCTCCATTCCTTTCATGGTTCCCGAGGCCCTGCTCTGTGTCTGGCCCTGTGCTGGGGACACAGTGATGACCGAGACTGGCCTTGCTCTCCCCTCCTGGGGCTCAAAGTCCAGTGGTGAGTCACCCTCAGACATCCCCAGAGAGGGCAGGGCTGGGTTGCGGGAGCCTGGAAGAGGGGGGCCGCTGAGCCTGGGGGTCCGGAGGGCTTCCTGGAAGAGGGGGCATCTGACCTGAGATGTAGAGGATGAGCAGGAATGAACAGGCAGGAATGTTCCAGGCAGAGGGAACAGCTTCTACAAAGGCCCAGAACCAAGGAGGAGCCTGGCATGTCCCACAGCATCCATCCCACCTTTTCATGGCTCCCTATTGCCTCTGAAGAGAGTCACATTCCTTAGCTGGGAACCAAGTCACTCATTCATTGCACAAATGCTGCCTGAGCGCCAACCGTGGGGCAGGCTCTGTGCTGGGCAGCAGAGTCACCGCTTGTAACCAACACCGTCCCAGCCCCGCCCCTCACTGAGCTGTAATATAACCTGTCTGCAGTGACACATGCACAACCCAGGCACAAGTGCGCGTGGATGGGGACTCGGGCTCCTATTTGACGTGTGTGGGAGCAGATCGGGAGATAGGCAGACACAGACACAGGCGGGCACGCTGGACGGCAAAGCCCACAGGGCTCGCCCAGGCCGGCAAACCACAGCGCTGGCTGGGCAGGGCTGTGGCGCCACCTGGCAGCAGCCGTGAGGGCCGACAGCGTCCTGGATTTTTATTCTTCTTTCCCAGTTTATCCTTTCGCTCATTTCTAACATTGGCACCACGATGTCTGCACATAATCCATGGATTAACACCATGCGTCAGGGTGCATACTCTGCTTTAAAAAAAAATTTATTTATTTAGAGAGAAGAGAGGGAAGGGAGAAAGAGAAACATCGAGGTGTGAGAGATACGTCCATTGGTTGCCTCTCAAACCCCGCCTCCCCAACCTGGGACCTGGCCCACAACCCAGGTGTGTGCCCTGATCCCTGACTGGGAATCGAACCAGCAACCTTTTGGTTTGCGGGATGACACCCAGTCCACTGAACGACAATGGTCAGGGCTCTGCCTCTCTTTTTTAACGGATACAGAGTGTGATCACATGGTTGAAGACTCCTGCTCTGGGGAGAGGGTTCAGGAGGGGGGCCGGGGCAGGAAAACTTCATCTGGAGACGGTCCCAACCGCCCGTCATAGCAGCAGGCTCTCGGTAGGGTTCGACCCTGCGCACCACTCTTCTCCCTGAGACACGCCCTCTCCTGCTGACACCCTGCTGGCTCCTTCCTCCTGCTTGCCTCTGTGATTCAGGCTCTGGGCTCCTCAGAGGCCGGCCCTATCCCCCCACGTTTCCTGCTGCCTACTCAGATAGGTCTCTGCCTGTGGGCTGCAGTGGGCCCCTCTCTGAACTCCTCCGACCACTGGGGCCCTGTCCCAGCCCCGAACGCTCCAGCTGTCACTGTCCAGGGGCAGGTCTGTCTCTCCGTGGATGGTGAGCCCCAACAGGGAAGGCTGGGGCTGTCACCGCTGTGTCCCCAGCACTATCCAGCACCGCCCTGGACATCAAATAGGTGCTTCAGTGGACAGAATAATGTCCCCATGCCCGCACCTTCAGGGATATCCACATCCTAACCTAAGAGTCTGTGAACTCTCCTGTGACGTCACATGGCAAAAGGGACTTCGCAGATGAGGTTAAGCGAGGGATCTTGAGGTGAGGAAATGACCTTGGACTGTCTGAACAGGCCCAGTGTGATCACAAGTGTCGGTATGAGGGGAAGGGGAAGGCAGGAGAGGTGAGTCAAGAGATTTGAAGATCTGCAGGGCTGCTGGCCTTGCTCACGAATTCCGGCCACCAGACATCAGGAACAACTAGTTTACGTCATTTTACGCCACTAAGTGTGCGGTGGTTTGTCAGAGCAGGAACAGGGAACTAGCACCGGTGCCGAGCGATATGCATTAATGAATAAACAAGAGGAAGAAAGTTCGGATGGCTGGGCCTTCTGGCTGGCTATTTGTCCCTCTGTTTCCCCTCACAAGTCTCCTCCCCCCGGAAGCCCGCCCTGACCTCAATCGCATAAGAGAGACATTATTTCATGTCTCCCCCTCGTTATATGCTCCAGTCTATTGGGGGAGGGGCCAATTCTCATTCCCCACTGCATCTCCTCCTCCAGGAAGCCCTCCCTGACCTCCCGCTGGGTCAGGTGCCCTCCTCCTGCCAGGCTGCTCCATCCTAGCCCTGCCCAGTCCAGACTGGCACTGTCTGGACACAGGTTTGTGTCCCTTACTGGGCTGTCTCAGTCCCCACTTCGAGCTGGGCACAGGGCTGGCCGCAGAGGAGGCACAGAAGGAATGGTTGTACACAAATGCACAAATGAACAAACGAATGTGTGGTCTGGATCGGGAGGAAACTAGGATCTGAGGCTCATTCTGAGGGGTCATTCTGACCAGCGGGCCTCTCGGGCCGCTCCCGCCTATTCAGGCCTCCTGGAGCGCCCCCTGTCCCTCAGAGGTCCATTCAGCACTCTGCATGGGGCCCGGCACAGCACTGGCATCAGGGTGCCCGAGGGTGGGCACCCCAACGTCGCTGCTCCCCCTCTCCTGCAGCCACACTGCTCTCAGCAAGGCTACCAGTGACCTCCACTGGCAGCCGCCAGGGGCCAGTCCCTGTCCTCCTCCCGGACATGCTTTCCCCTCGGCTGCAGGGACGCCCAGCTCTCCTGGCTTCCCTCCTCCTCTCCCACCTCCAACTGCGACCTCTCCTCGTCTCTGCTCACCTGTGTCTACCCTCACTCCCCTGGTGAGTCTTGTTGCTCCCTCCTCATGTCTCCACTGGAATGGGGACAGACACCTCACTCCTGGTCTTCACCTCCACCTGCTCTTTCCGAAGCCTGTCCTGTCTCTGAAAATGACAGTCCTGTCGGTGGCCCTGCTCTCTCTCACCCTCCCCATCTATTCCTTGGCTCTCCCTCCAAGTCTTCTCACCACCCCCACGACTTCCACGCCAGTCCCAGTCACCAACATCTGTCACCTGGACCACAGCCTCCCCGCTCCTTCTGCTTTTGCCCCCTACAGAGGGATCCCTAAGTCGTCCCGAGTCCCTCTTCGACTCAAAACCTCACTCAGAGGCAGAGCCCAAGTCCTCCCCCAGCCCACAAGGCCCTGCGCCATCTGCCCCTGGAGTCTCTCTGTCCCCTCCTCGTCCCCGCCCCTCATTCTACCTCAGACAGGCCGGCCTTCCTGCTGTTCCAGGCCTGCCCCAGTGTGTTCCTGCCTCAGGGCCTCAGCACCTGCCCCTTCCCTGGGCTTGGAATGTTCCTCTCTCAGGTATCGTGTCTTTTCACCCCTTCAGTCCTTTAGGTCTTGGCTCAGATATCACCTCTTCACTGAGGATTCTCCGAGCAGGCCATTCAAAGCTGCATTCCAACCCCAGGGCACATACCCAGCGCTTCCACCCCCACGGCCTCTGCGTCTGCACCCGCCCAACTCCCTGTGTCTCCACCACGGGCTCTCTGAGGGTGGGGCTCGGTTGCGTCTGTTACGTTTGCTGCAGTGTCCCCAGCGCCTAGGACAGCACCTGGCACACAGCAGACTCTCAATAAATATTTGTTGGATTCTGCAGGACAATCAATCAGCCTGGTGTCTTAAATGGGCTAACACCAGGGGAATTACAGGTGGAGGTTTCTGGATAAAGACACCGAAGAGATACAGCAACTAAAGCAAGATGAGACCTCCGACTGGCTTTGAACAATCAGCATTGACAATGTAAGGGAAATTTAAATGTTCAGTGGATAATAGAGTAATATTAAGGAAGAATGATGGATTTCACCAGGTCTGCTAATAATATTGTGGCAATGTGCCCTGGCCAGGTGGCTCGGTTGGTTGAAGTGTCATCCTGTACACCAAAAGTGTGCAGGTCCGACTCCAGGCCAAGGCACACACCTAGGTTGTGGGTTCCATTCCCAGTTGGGGCATGCACGGGAGGCAACCGATCAATGTTTCTCTCTCTCCCCCTTCCTCTCTCTAAAATCAATAAACATATCTTCAGGTGAGGATTTTTTAAAACTTTAAAAAAATATTTTATTTATTCATTTGTAGAAAGAGAGGAAGGGAGGGAGAAAGAGAGGGAAAGAAATATCAATGTGTGGTTGCCTCTCACATGCTCCCTACTGGGGACCTGGCCAGCAACCCAGGCATGTGCCCTGACTGGGAATTGAACCGGCAATGCTTTGGTTGGCAGGCTGGCACTCAATCCACTGAGCCACACCAGCCAGGGCAGGATTTAAAAAATATATATATTACTATGGCAATGTAAGGAAAGGTCTTTATTTTCCAAGATGCAATCTGAAATATCATGTTGACTATAACTTAATTTCAAATGCTACTGTAAGGGATGGTTTGTTATAGTATTCTCTATAGTTTTGGGTGTTTGGACATTTTATAGTGACTTTTAAAAGGCACCTAAAAGCCCTGACCAGTGTGGCTCAGTTGGTTGGAGCATCATCCCATAGACCAAAGCGTCACAGGTTCGATTCCCAGTCAGGGCACATACCCAGGTTGTGGATTCAATCCCTGGTCGGGGCATGTACGAGAAGGCAACCAGTTGATGTTTCTCTTTATCTCTCCTCCTCTCTCCCTTTCTCTCTCTCTCAAAGTAATGAAAAAATAAATAAATGAATAAAAGGCACCCCCAAATTCTTCAGCTCCCCCAGAAAGAGAAAAGGCAAAATATTAATACTGATTAAATCTGGGCAGTGGGGCCACGAATCTTCAGTCAACTTCTCCCTCACTGTACTGATCTGTATGTCTGAAAATTTTTACAATGCAAAGTACCATAAAAAAGGGAGACCGAGAGCTAGGAGCATCTTGGGTGGGTGAATGAATCTGGGAAGGAGGGAGGCTGCTGCATGCAGAGGCTGGGCTGGAGGGGTGAAAGGAGGCAGGGTGGCGGGGGGCAGGGGTCCATCACCTCCACAAAATTGGTGTGCTTGGCATCCCGGACAGTGACCACGGCGTGCACCTCCTCGATCAGCTTCTGTTTCTCATCATCATCAAACTGCATGTACCACTTGGCCAGGCGCGTCTTGCCCGCCCTGTTCTGGATGAGGATGAAGCGGATCTGGGGGCAGCGAAAGGAGGAAGTGAGAGAGGCAGGGAGGAAGGGCCAGGGCTACACGCACCCACCAGCCCCACCCATCCCCACCAGGGAGAAAAGGTGCACACCTCCCTGCTGCCTGCCTTCCCCGGGGCCCAGCCAGGCCGGCCAGGCCCCGTGCTCCCGTCCTGGGTCCCTCCAACACCCGTAGAGTGATCTCTCTCACAGAGCAGCCAACTCGGAACCCCAGGGCCCCGACTCCGAGGCTCCACCACCTCTTGCCTGCCTGACCTTAATCAAAAGATCTGCCTCCCCGAGCATCCATTTCCCCCGGTGGCAAAACAAGTTTCCTTAGAAGATCCATCTTATCAGGCTGTTGTTCAGGTTAAATAAGTCTATAAAGACAGTTCAGTGGTGTGTACATAGTAGGCATTCAGTAAATGTTGGAGTTTCAGGCTTTTTTGGTAGGAGTCCCGGCAACGCCAACTTCTTTTTACTTATTTTTAAAAACTGACATATAATTCACATACCATAAAGACATGCAAAATGTATGCAGTTCAATGGTTTTTAGTATATTGATACAATGGTGCCCAAATCGCCACTATCCCCACCCATTAGCAGTCACTGTCCCCCCTTGGCCCTCAGCAACAACTAGCCTTTCTGTCCCCGTGCATTTGTCTGTTCCAGGCATTTCCTGTAAGTGGAGTCACTCAGTGTGCGGCCTGCGTCTGGCTTCTCTCACGCAGCACGATGCTTCCAAAGCTCACCCGCGCTGCGGCGCGGACCAGCACTGCATCCCTCTTTGCGGCTGAACAGCATCCCGCATCACGGCTAGACCTCACTCTGCGTGTCCATCCATCCGTGGATGGACACTTGGGTTGGTTAGACTTTCTGGTGATTAGGAATAATGCTGCTATGGACGTTCATGTACAAGTTTCTACGTGGACATAAGTTTTCACTTCTCCTGGATAGATCCCTAGGAGTGGAATTGCTGGGTCACACCAAACTTTTTCAGGAACTGCTAAGCTATTTGCCAAAGCATCTGCCACTTCTTAAGTGTCTTAACTGCTTGGTGCCTCAGTTTACCCACCTAGCAAATAGAGTCACATGAGGGTGTGACGAGGGGTGTACGATTTACGAGAAGTACCCAGAACAGTGCCTGGCTCACATTATGAACTCTGGGTCAGCCACGATCATCATCAGTGATGACCAGAAATTCTGTGGGTTTTTAAATTCTGAAATGCCAGGTCCATTGTCACAGGGCTATTATGAAAACTGAACAAGTGCTCAGCAGGGTGCCTATTACACTGAGCACTCGGCAAAATTAACTATGATTATGACCAAGGTGCATGTGACCAAGTGGCTAAGAACACAAACTCTAGAGTCGGAGTGAATCCTAGCATTGCTCGCTGTGTGTCCATGGGCAAGTCACTTAACTTCTCTGGGCCTTAGTTTCCGCTTCTGTAGAATGGACATAATGAGAGTCCCTCCCTTATAAGGCTGTTGCACAGGTTAATAAACATAAGGGGTATAGTACAGTGACTAGCACAGACTAAGTGAAATGTAAGTATTAGTTCTTGGTAGTATTGTAATTCATCATTTGACTGAGAAAACCATGGCCCAAGTTCACCCAGCCAGAAAGCCTGCTTTTAGGCCCGGCTCTACTTGAGGAAGGCATACTTATGCCCATTTTATAGATAAAGAAACTGAAGCTCAGACAGAAGAGCCTCAGAGCCAGCAAGCAGAGCTGGGAGCCCAAGGACTTGGCTCTGAACCCCCTTACCCTGCCTTGTGGGAGCTTCTACCCTTTCAGGAGAGTCCACTCTCTTTCCTAGTCCTCATTCTCCACATACTCTTCCCCGCTTGCCCAACCAATCAAGCGAGCTGGAAACAGGATATTACACTCTGCTTCCAAGAACCCCTTCTGCTGAGCCAGAGAAAACAACTTCCTAGCAGGACAGGGGTCGGAGCAGAAAGGAAATGGGTATGGGTGGGGGCGGGGTGGATCCACACCAGGCAGGCTGTGGCTTGACACACAGAGTGGAGATATATGGGGCATTCGGAAAGGAGAGCTAGAAGCAACCCTACACGGTTGAGGGAGAGCCTTGAGGGAGAGCCGTTCTGACACCCACCCACATTCATCTCTTTTCCCAGCTCCCTGCCCAAAGAATCCTTTCTTATGGTTCAAAGCCCCATCCCAGGGATCGGGTGCCAAATCCAACGCCCAGTCCTTGCTCCAAAAGCCCCATCCATCTCTCACTTCCAGGCCCACTCCGACCCCCCAACTCATCTTCCCCCATTGAAAGACCTTCCTCCATTGAAATACATTGCACCCCATTCATTTCTATTATCCATTCCCCACTTCCAAGCCTTCTTCCCCTTGCAGCAGTTTCCCCGATTCTAAAGGCCCATTCCTGCAGTGGTCTACTTCCCAGTCTCTCATCAGCAGTATCCCGCCCGTTGAAACACCCCCTCTTCGCCTGCAATGTCAGCTTCCTGCCTCTAGAGACCCCTTCTCTTCTGTCCGGAGGTCGGTGACTCCTCTCATTCTTCCTGCCACACTCCCAGAGGGCCTTCTTCTTGGGAATCGCCTTCCCCACCTCCAATTCCTTTTTCCTGCCTCTGAGACATTTCCTCCCTGTTTCAACGCCTCCGCCCCAATCACCTCCAACGTCACCCACTCGCACAGCCCTCTCCCCATGCCACCTGATCTCCAAAGACCCCAATGTACCCCCGCGCCTAGAATCATCACTCAGTTCTCCGGTTCCCGGCCTTTGATCGGCCCCATTGCCGACAGCCCGCGCCCGGCCCAGACCATCGCACAGCGACGGGGGCGCTTGTCAGTACCCGACGGAGCCTCTTTTTTGCACGTGGACCCACCCTTCTCTAGTCCCCAACTTGAGCGCGCCCCCGTTACCATGGCGACCCCCGTCCGGACCCCAGCTGCCCTGGTCCCTCGGCGACTGGGCGGCTACGGCTCCGATAGCAGTTGGGGGACCCAGGGCTAGAACGGACTTCCGGCAGGAAAGCCTCTTGCCCTCTCGCGCACAGCCCATTGGGAATTGTAGTCCAAAAAAATGGGTTTGGGCGTTCAATGACAAGCCGGGATAAAAAGACGGTCCTTCTTCCTGACGTGCTGCGCGACTGCCCGTTTCCTACTGCGCGGAAATGCCTGCTAGGATTTGTGGGGTGGGGTGTTGGGGTGGAGGGTGCGTGTCTCTTCGGAGGACTACAATTCCCGAAATGCGTGGCAGTCAGCAAGGTGAACATTGCATTCTGGGAAATGTAGTTCTACTAGCCCCACCTTCAATGTGAGGAGGGCATGTTGGGAATCGTAGTTTTAACTAAAAACTGTGGGCCGGGGCGAGGGTAGTAAGGAGCTAGATATGTTACTGCCTTTCCGTGCTCATCCAGTACTTTATTTAAAATATGTTGAGTGTTTCCCTATGGAAGACGGACAGTAGTTGAAGAACGTGAATTTGGAAGCTAGAATTGTGTGCAAATCCTGCCATTGCATTTCCTAGTTGTGTGACTTTGGTCCAGCAACTTCTTTCAATTCCTCTGTAAAATAGGAGAGAGCAAAGGGTCACCTCGGTATGATCGTTCGAAACCTTTGGTAAGTTTCGAAGTAATTACCACAGTGCTTTACACATAGTAAGTGCTCAATAAATATTAGTTAACATCATAAACTTCATCGTTAACATACATCAGGTAGTGGGGATCTTCTTACTTCCTCTCCAGAGGAACACTGTCTTCTTTAAGCTACTCGAATATGCCAAGGGGTTTCCCACCTCGTGCCTTTACTTTGCGCTTGCTATTACTTGGAAGGCCTTCCCCCATTCATTCTAAATCTGACTTCTTTTCTTCCTTTAGTGTAAACGCCATCACCACAGATTGTTTAGAGGACCCTACACACAAAATTTCCCTCCCCTACGCCCAAAATTCTGTAGGCAAGCAGTTAGTTTATTTTCTAAAAGATTTTATTTATTTTTTTAGACAGGTGGGAAGAGAGGGAGAAAGAGAGAAACATCTATGTGTGGTTGCCTCTCGTACGCACCCATTGGAGACCAACCTGGCCCGCAACCCAGGCATGTGCCCTGACTAGGAATTGAACCAGCAATCCTTTGGTTCGAAGGCCGGTGCTCAGTCCACTGAGCCACACTAGCCAGGACCAGTTAGTTTAATTTTTATAGGCTTTATTACAACTTGTAATGATTTCATTTGGTGCCTGTGTGTGGTCTAGATCTCCCATTAAATGGTAAGCTGTTGAGGGTAGCAGTGCTGTCTGTTAACTGCATCCACATTACCTAGAATACAATATGGCCCATAGAAGCACCTAACAAAGGTATTACTGTTGATACTGAGGGGAGACTTGCCCTAATAAAAACAAAGCCTAACATAGAACAATGTAAATTTAAAGTGTAGTATTGGCAGAAGAACCAACACAAAACTACTGAATAATTGCAATGGCAAAAAGAGGCCAGCGATCATTTCTGCCTACTCGGTCTCCAGTGGTGTTGGTACCTGGGTGAGGTAAGTAAGGTGCCCAGGGTGGAAAAATTTAAAAGGCATTCACACTTAGGTGCTGGTCGAGCCCTCGCATGAGCCTAAAAGGGAGTACTTCCTTGAAGTTAGTTCTCTGGACACCTTGCTTGCTTCAAATTAGTCCCAGCCCTTATCCCCAGCGCTTAGCCTAGTGCCTGGCGCTGGTCTGGCGTTCAAGAAATAGTTACTGAATAAATGAATGAACAGGAAGACAGATACTATCCCCACCCTAGACAGCACTCAGGGGAAATAGTTCAAGACATTATGTAAACAAAAAAAGTTACTTAGCAAACAACAGTTGACATTTTTTATCTCACACAGTTCCTGTGGGGCAGGAATTTGGGAGCAGTTTTGCTGGGTGGTTCTAGCCTAGAGTCTCTCATTAAGTTGCTCACTCAGAAAGCTGGCTGATGAACACTGGCTATTTGAAGGCCTCGGTTCCTCACCGGGGGACCATGTAAGTGTCCTCACATGGCAGCTGTTTCCCTCACAGTGAACGATCCGAGGGAGGGCAAGGCAGAAGCTGCGATGTCTTTTATGACCTTGCCTCAAAAGTAACACCCTGTCACCCTGGGCAGTGTGGCTCAGTGGATTGATCACTGGCCTGCAAACGAGGGGTTGCTGGTTCAATTCCCAGTCAGGGCACATGCCTGGGTTTCGGACCAGGCCCCCAGTAGGGGGCGTGCAAGAGGCAGCCACACGTTGATGTTTCTCTCCCTCTCTCCCTCCCTTCCCCTCTTTCTAAAAAATAAATAAATAAAATCTTTTTAAAAATATCCCTCATCAGCTCAGTAGTATTCCTTAAATATTTCTCTGTTCCAGAATCCAATCCAGGGTCACAGGTTGCATTTAATTGTCATAGTCTTTACCTTGTCATTGCCTCAAGGCTTTAGCATTTTTGAAGAGCCCACATCAGTTATTTTGGGAAATGTCCCTTTATTGGGGCTTGCATGAAATTTCCTGATGATTAGGTCTAGGTTTGACACTCTTTGGCAGGAATATCACAGAAGTGATACTGTATCCTTCTCAGAGCATCCTATTGGGGGCATGAGATATCAATCTGTCTCATCCTTGTTGAGGCTGAGATTGATCACTTGGCTAATGTCTGCCACACTTTTCTTTTCAAAAGGTATATGATTTATATGATGCTAAAAGCATAAGCAACAAGAGAAAATAAATGAAACTTTATGAAAACTTAAAACTTTTATCCACCAAAGGACACTATCAAGAGAATGAAAAGACAACCCATAGAATGGGATAAAATATTTGCAAAGCACGTATCTGATAAGGATTAATATCCAGAGTATACAAAGAACTACAACTCAACAACAACAACAAACAATTCATTTCAAAAAATGGGCAAAGGACTTGAATAGACAATTTCCCAGAGAATATCTACAAATGGCAATAAGCACATGAAAAGATGCTCAACATCACTAGGCTTTGGGAAATTGCAAATCAAAACCACAGTGAGCTACCACTTCACAGCCATTAGGGTGGCTCTTATTTCCCTCTCTCTCTCTCTCACACACACACACACACACACACACACACGCAAACAGAAAACAAGTGTTGGCGAGGATGTGGAGTAATTTGAACCTTCCTACATTAGTGGCGGGAATGTAAAGTGGTTCAGCAGCTGTGAAAAACAGTTTGGTGATTCCTCAGAAAAGTTAAACATGGAATTACCACCTGATCTTGCAATTTTATGACTAGGTACATAACCCAAAGCACTGAACACACGGACTCACCCAGATACTTGTACACCAACGTTCATAGCAGTATTATGCGCAGTAGCCCAAAACCCAAATGTCCACCAGCAGGTGAATGGAGAAACAAAATGTAGTACATACATACAATGGAACATTATTTAACCTTAAAAACCAATGGCGTTCTGGTACATGCTACAGCATGGATGAACTTCAAAAACTTCAGGGTAAATGTAATAAGCTAGACACAAAAGGACAAATGTTATATGATCCCACGTGTATGAGATACTAGAGTTTATAGTATCAGGGGAATGCAAATGCAGGTTATCAGGGGCTGGGGCATGGGAGGGAGGCAGAAAGGGAGTTACTGTGTCATGGGCACGGAGTTCAGTTCTGAAAGTGGACAGTGGTGAAGGTTGAACAACATTGTGAATGTACTTAATGCCACTGAACTGCACCCCTAAAAGTGGTCAAAATAGCAAATTTTATGTTATTTGTATTTCAACACAATAAAAATGTCACACAATTCATGTTACAGAAATAGCTTCACATCTCAGTAGTCGCTCTCACCAATATAGTGCCTACTATGTTTCAAATATTTTTCTAAGCAGTTCATTTATTAAAACCTCAAAACAACTCTGTAAGGTATTACTAATGTTATCAACACCATTTTACAGACAAGGGAATAACTGAGGTACAGAGAAGTTAAGTAACTTGCCCAAGGTCATGTTGTTTGTCAGTAAATGCTGGAGCTGACATTCTAGCCCAGACATTCTGCCTCCAGATATGATGCCTCTAGCCACTATACTACGCTGCATTCATGTAACTGTATAGAAGGATCTGGAAGAAAATACATTTCTGGAGAAGCAAGTGTGACAGGTTTGGGTTGTCCAAGGGACACTGCATTTTAAATTTTTGCAAGGACAAGAAATTTATGGATTATTGTATACTTAAAAATAATTAAGCCCTGGCTGGTGTGGCTCAGTGGATTGAGTGCCTGCCTGCGAACTGAAGGGTCGCCGGTTCAAGTCCCAGTCAGGGAACATGCCTGAGTTGCAGGTCAGGTCCCCAGTAGGGGGCGTGCGAAAGGCAACCACACATTGATGTTTCTCTCCCTCTCTTTCTCCCTCCCTTCCCTTCTGTCTAAAGATAAAATAAATAAAATCTTTAAAAAAAGACATATTGTAGAGTGCTCACATCAGCACTATCCATTATTGCTAAAATGTGGTAACTACACAGATGCTCACCAAGAGCAAAATCGGTAAATACATCATGATATTAACACAGTAGAATACTTACTACACGGCACTGAGAATGAACGGTCTACATCTACACACAGTAACATGGATGAATCTAGCAAACAGTGTTGATCAAAAGAGGCCACTTAGTATATAATTGCACTTATATAAAGTAGAAAAACAGGCGAAACTAATCTACGGCCACAGAAATCAGAACAGTAGTTCTTGTTGGGGGGAGGGGAGTGACTGAAAGGGGACACCGGAGAGGGGGAGCTCCTGAGACATTGGTCATACTGTTTCTAAACCTGGGTGCTGGTTGTGGGCATGTGTTCTCTTTGTGTAGACTTGTGATGATTTGTGCACTTCTCGGTATGCATGTTATATTTCAATTTTTTAAGTTTATGGAAATCGAGAGGTTCATCATCCATTCTTCCTTCGGATATTCCGTGCGTGCCCACTAGTGTCAAGCACCGGTTGTCAGGCTCTGGGAGTGAGTAAGTCAGTGAATCCGAACCTTCCCGCCTCCCGTTCCTTTCTCGTGATTGGCTGATCTTCTGGCCAATGGGGGAAGAGTTACCGTTCTCTGCCTTCTCCCTGGGTACCAGCGAGCTGTAGCTTCCTCAGATCGGATTGTAGGCGGCGCTGTGAACACACTTATGCCTTGGTCAATTGCACACTTGGTCCCCACCCTCTCTGATTCTTTCTCTCTTCCTTTAAAAAAAATTTAATTTGTTGATTTCAGAGAGAGCGAGACAGCGAGAAGAGAAACATCAACTCCTTGTATGTGCCCTGACCGGGAACGAACCCGCAACCCCGGTGTATCCGGACGATGCTCCAACCAACTGAGCTACCCCAGGCCTCTGATTCTTCTAATTCTGAGAAATGGAGAGGAAATATACTCCAGCACCTCCGCCCTCTTTTCAAAACTTTTCTGTGGGTTTTTCTGCCTGTGCATCTCTCCCATGCAGGTCAGGAGTCCCAGGTCCTTCCTCGCACCTATTCTGCCTCTTGGATTGGTGCGACTCCCTGTCCCAGTCATCAGGGCCTCTAGGGCAGTGCTTAGTAAAATCTTGGCAGCCGGCACTTCTTTCTGTCGGATAATTGTATACTCGGTTGTTTATTTATTCTGGACTAGAGGCTAGTGGGGTGTGCGGGGGCGACTGCCCCCGGGGAAGCCTGCTTCCTGTGGTTGTCTTGCTCAGCTGACACCTGCCCTTATGCGAACTGGAAAGAATTGCAGAGCTGGGAGGACCTTCGTCGGTTCAGGGAAACCCTGCCTTAGCCCATGCCTTGTGCCTGGACCTGTACTGGGAACATCAGTAGTGACTGAGGGTCCCAGCCCTGTCCTCGTGGGGCTCACAATCTGGTGGGAAAGAAAGACCCATTACTACACAGGGCTTAGATGGAAGACTCAAAGGGGCTGTGTATGGGAGCCTAGACAGGGAGCCTGACCTAGCCTGCCAGATCACGGAGGGCCTCCTGGAAGAGGGGACATCTGAGCTAACATCTGAAAGAAGGGTAGGAGTTAGTCATTGGACAAGGTCTGTGTCTGTTTGGATACCATGCCTGTCCCCATTGCTTGCCACCATCCCCTTTATTTAGCATTGGATCCTTTCATTCATTCATTAACAAATATTTATTGTGGGCCATTTGCCAGACTGAGGACTAGACAGTGTTCCTGACTTCAACTGGCTCACATATAAAATGGTGATACAATATACAACTTCAAACTCTAATAGAGTGCTATGAAGAATAAAGACTGTCCTCTATCCAATTGTCTGGGTTTGAATCGCAAATCCACCACTTACTAGCTGTGCAACCTCTGTGCCATAGTTTAGTAGAATAACAACTATAACCTACTCAAAAGGTGTTGTGAAGAATCAAGTGAGTTGTTTAAAGCGCTTAGAATGTTGCCTAGCATAAAGTACCCATTTTTAAATTTTTATTTAATATTTTATGTATTTATTATTTTTAGAGAGGGAAAGGGAGGGAGAAAGAGAGAGAGAAACATCAATGTGTGGTTGCCTCTCACGTGGTCCCCACTGGGGACCTAGCCCACAACCCAGGCATGTACCCTGACTGGGAATCGAACCAGCGACCCTTTGGTTCGCAGCCTGCGCTCAATCCACTGAGCTACGCCAGCCAGGGCTAAAGTGCCCCTCTTTATCAAAGAATGAAGGGTCAGTACAAATCCAGGAGGTCATCCTGAGGAAGTGACTTCAAGCTGAGACTTGAAGGATAAGGTGGAGTTAATGGACTTCAAAAAAGGGGAGGGTGGGGGGTCTGGGATGGGAGTAAAAGACAGAAAACTGTACTTGAACAACAATTCAAATTTTAAAAGGGGGGGGGGCCAGGTTGGGGACATCTAGGTCCATTGAGTGAGCCCAGCCTTGTCTCTCTAGGTGCTGTCAGTTCACTCATTTCCCAGGGTTGGAAGGACCCGGAACACTACATTGGAGTTATAAAGACATTAACTGGAGGTAAGAGAATTGGTGTCCCCTCCCTCCAGTCTCTCTGGTGTTTCCTCAGGTAACCGCAAAATCACTTACAAAACAGGGTTTGTAGTGGCAGCCCAGATAAAATCTAGCCTACGTACTTGTTTGGTTCCCAGAGTTTAAAACAAACTTTTAAAAAGTCACTAACATCTAAAAATCAGATTTCATGCATTAATAAGTGCTAAATTAAAAAAGAAAAGGGTCATGCAAACAACCGTGATCAGTAATCAGAAAACTTTTATTTAATTAATGGGAGGTTTTAAAACTTGAGCGCGTGTAATTGTATCGTCGCTTATAGCGTTATGGGATGATTTTCGGCGCTTTACACATGTAACTCATTTAATTCTCGCAGCATCTCTACGAGGGAGGTAAGATGATTATTCCATTTTATAGATGAAGAGACTGGCTTCCGGAGGGGACCGAGGAACCCATCCTCAGTTCAGAGGAACTCCGGTGTTACAGCGGGTAACTTCCCATGACTACTATTTCCCCTCCAGTCGCCCAAACTGACACTTGCAGTCTTTTGTATAATGCTGACTTGGAGACCAGGGAGCAGTCAGGACTGGGCCCTCGCCCCTCTCCCGGGTTTCTGGCGACCACAGAAACCGGACCAAGCGCGTTGTCTGTAGATTTCCTTCACTGCCAGGGCAAAGAGCACGCGCTCCCCAGCCCCGCCCCTTCGTCGGCAAAGACGAATTGTGAGGCTCAGACTGGGCTGAGGCGGGCCACGCACCCTCGTGTTCCCCAGTCAACTTCCTTGCAGGGTACGCTCCCTCCTCTTAGTCCCTCCCCACCGCCCCACGTTACGTCTTTCCCTCTCTCCTCCTCCGTTATCCCGGGGGCTGCGGCTCGCGCGGCAAACCCACCTTCCTTTGCCTCCCATTGGCTAGTCAGGTCCCGCGCGAGCGGAATCGCGCCCCTTACCCCCGCCCCCGCAGAACGGGCCTCTCCGCTCCGGCTTTCTCCAAGAGCCGGCGCAAGGAGGAGGATAGACTGCTTCGGCCGCGCGCGCCTCCGGCCTGCCACTCCCTCCGCCTCGTGCTAGTAGCTGCTGCGACTGGCAGCCCTCGCCGCGCATGCGCACTTGCCCGCCCCACGCTGCCCGGTCGTGGGTCGCCTCGAGCTCCGGCTCCCGCCGCATTCACTGCAGTAGTGGCATTTTTCTTGGGGCGCACGCGCACTGCGCCCTCCGCGGTGGTTCCCAACCACACGCCGCGACCGTGACAGTGAGTCCCTAGGCACGCACGCGCTCTTGCTTCTCACCCTACTTCGCGCGGGCCGTCCCCTCGCAGCGCGCGCCCAGGGGCCGTTATCCTGCAACGGTCCCAGCGCCACGCACGCGCAGTAGTGAGGGGGCGCGCGCGAGGGAGCGGCGGCCGCAGGAAAGGGGCGCCGCCGCCGCCATTGCGAAGGAGGGAGGGAGCGAGCGAGCGAGGCTGGTCCGCCCTCCCCTGGTTCCCGCCCCTCCCCCTTCCCCTCCCCGCCCCCCCCGGCCCCGAGGGAGAGCCGCGGCGCGGCGGGAGGAGGAGGTGGAGGAGGCGGAGGAGGGAGACCGCGAGGGAGGGTCCGTCCGGCCCCCCGCCGCCGGAGCCGCCGCCACCGCCTCAGCCGCCGCTAGACCAGGAGCAGCAGAACATGGCGCCGGGGCCGCCGTCGCCGCTGCCGGGATCCCGGAGGCCGGGGCCGCGCTGAGGTTGCCCAGCTGGTGAGTGCGCGAGCTCGCGGGCTCCGGCAGCGAGGCCGGGCGCCGCCCCGCTGCGGGGTCCTGGGGGAGGCGGGGACCACGGGGCCCGGAGCCCGCGAACAATGGAGGAGCCGGAGGGGGAGGGGAGGGAGCGGCCCCCCAGCCCCCCGGGCCCCGTCGGGCCCGCAGCTTCCTACTGCGGCCCGGCTCGCGGGGCCCGCCGGCCCTTAGGAGATGCCCCTAATTGCCCCGACCCTGCTGTCTCCGCTTCTGCCCCCACCCTCCGATTGGGATCTCGGTATCCGCTTCTTCTACCCCTGCACTTCAGCCACTCTGCTCCCAATTCTGTTCCCCCCTTCCTTCTTCGCCCCTCCTGGCCTCTGCGGTGCTCGTGGGACCCACTACCTCAGCGACCCTTCTGCATCTCTTAATGCTGGATCCCCACTTTGAGATTCCTGACCCTTCTGCCGCCTCTCCGATTCCGCTCTTAGCACTCTTTGGATCTGCCCTCTTTTTTGACCCATCTACTCTTACTCCTTTCAGAATCTTGCATCTTCAGGAGCTGTCCCTCTAGGACTTGCGGTTCCACCTCCTTAGAGAGCCTTCTGAGACCCGGTTAGTCTCACACTGCTGACCCAGGTCTTCTCCTCGGACGTAGTTTCACTTGTCTTGGGCCCTGCTGCTCACTGCACAGCACCTGCTGCATCCTAGGGGTGCCCCTGGGCTCCCTGACCCTTCCATACATACCGTGATTGTGCCCCCTGCTCTCTCACGCTGTCTTCTCCCCTTCTCAGGTCTTGCTTCTCTTTGCCACTCAGACCCGTTCTTCTCTTCCAGACTTTTCTGTCTCCCGGCTCTGTCCCTTGCCTGATCTCAGCTCTTGCTGTGCCCCCTAACCTGCTTGCTTTCCGACTCTGCCTTTTTGAAGCAGCCTCCCCCGGGTCTCTGATCCTGCAGGTTTCTTGTTTCTGCCATTCGCTTCTCTGCCGTCTTTTCCTCTGCAGCCTCGGTGCTGCCCTGAGGACTCGGTCTGCCCCGGTGTTTCAGGTTTTCTCTCCCCACCGCCTTACTGGCACTTTTGAGCCATTCCCGTCATTCGCTCCTCTTTTCTTTGACCTGTGTCCCCTTCAGTTCTCCGTTTTAGACCTGTTTCTAGCCCCTTTGCTCCAAGTCCTCTTGTCTCCATTTGGCCCTTCTTAGATTTGCCCTTTACCTCATTAAAGCATCAATAACTTCTCTCTGACCCATCACCCCCTTTCCTTCCCATTCCTCATCTCATACACCTCCCCCCAAATCCTTTTTGCACCTGCTCTTTCATATGTTCATTTCTGTCCTCTGAATGTCTTCCTCCCAGCTCTGTCCCTTTGGAGCTGTCCACTTGCTCACCTATTTTTTGGACTCATTTCAACTTTTTCTGGTGCTGTTCTGTCTCAGAGTGGTCCTCTTTAACCCCGGTCCTCTCGGAACTGCCTCCCACTCTGTTGCCTCTCAGCCCTAGGATTACTGCCTGACCTGCTGTCTGCCCACTGTTGTGGTTCAGCTCTCAGCCTGCCCTCTCTCCTTTCTTAAGTTCATCCTCTCCACTTTGCCCTGTCTTGTACCTCTTTTTTGAGTCCTTCTTCCCCCAATTCTGCCTATTATTAGAAATGCTTTCTCAACCATTCCTTCCTATCATCGCCTGCCTCCCCACCCCAAACCCCCCTCTTAGAGCCTACTGAGTTCTTGGATGGATTCTTTTCTCCCTTTTGAAACACCTCCCCCAATTCTGTTCCTCATTGACTTCTATTCTCCCTCCCCTTTTCTTTCCCCTTGTACCCTGCCAGGCTCTTTCTCTTCCCATTTACTTTCTATCAGACTTGCTTCTCCAAGCTCCCCTCCCTTGACCTGCCCACTGAGTGCTCCCCCTCTTCAGGCATGCCTTCCTGTAGTCTCCATCCTCTCAACTTTGGAGAGGAAGAGGCAGGGTTGGGCCTAGGGTTTTCTGGGCTCTGATTTAGACTGTGGATTCCCTAGGCTCCCTGATCCTGAGGGATCCTGTGAGAGCTGGGTAAATAGGTGGGGGCTGGTTGATCGATTACTGCCTCTGGAGTCTGGGAGTATTCCCCCACCATCTTCCCATCCCCTTTTGCCATGTTAGTGGTGGAGGGGGTAGATCTCTTTCCACTGCCCCGTTTTCTTTCCCTCTCCCACTTTGCTGCCTAGCCCCTTCAGTTCCCTGGGCTTTGATGCTTTGTGTCCTTCAGAAGAGAGTGTGCAGCTGCTCACAGGTCTTGCTTCTCTTTCTCCCTTTCCCTCTCTTCTCTGATCTATTGTAAAGAAACAGTGGTACTCTCTCCCTCTTCCACCTCCAAGCCAGCACCCCTTGGGAGAATTTAGGAGTGTGCTTTTTTGTTTTGTTTTGTTTCCAGCTGACAAGTAATATTTTTGTTTTACCCTTGGCTGGGGAATAGCCAATTCTCAAGTTCTTCCCAATTTCACCAGGGGTTATGGACACACTTGGTGTTTTACTGCTCTGGGTCTGTCTGTAGGAGAGTCTTACCTGGTCCCTAATTGCCTCTGGTTTGCAGTGTAACCTTTGGGAAGGGTGGGGGAAAGTGGGCTTATTTCTTTTTCACCTGTGCCCCAGGAAGGCTCCAGCTTCCTGGTCTTCAAAATAGTGAAGGCCTGACTTTGGAAAGCTCTTTGCAGTTGTTTGTTGAAGGAGAGAGTGCCAAGTGTCACTCAGATTTCTGCCCTCAGGTATTGCAGGCGCTCCCACCCACAGGAGCTGAGTGCCTCTGCCCAGATCCATGCTGGATTGTGGGGAAGGGGGCTCACTGGTGTTCAAGGGTTTATGTGGGTGGGCTCTGACGTTCCCCAAGACTTTTGAGTGATCTGATTTGATAGGATGAGAAGCAGGTGCCAGGAACTGGCTGATTTGATTGGATTTTGGTCTTATTCCCAAGGAAACGTACCTTAGCTACCTTTCCTTGAGCTGTTCTCTTCAGTGGTCTTACATTGGGCTGGGGTTTAGGAAATTACTGCAGAGGAAGAGGTGGTTTTTACAGAAAACCCATCCATCCGACTGTTTTCCTTCCTTAATTTAGGAGAAGGAACCTTTCGCATGTTCTAGGTTTATTTATTTTATTTCGTAAGTAAATCAAAAGCCTGATTTCCCCCCCTAGGAATTGGCCTAGGGCAGTTGCATATTAAAGCATTCATCCAGCTGTGAAGGAGCATTTACTGGAAGGACTTTTATTTCTTAACTGAGCTATGATCAAATTTTATTTACTTCAGCACTTATTTAAAAATAGTTCTATGTGAACACATTAGAAAAAAAAAAGCCCTGGCTGGTATAGTTCAGTAGATTGAGCATGGACCTGCAAACCAAAGGATCACAGGGTCGATTCCCAGTCAGGGCACATGCCTGGGTTGCAGGCCAGGCCCCCAGATGGGGGGCGCGTGAGAGGCAACCACATGTTGATATTTCTCTCCTCTTTCTCCCTCCTTTCCCCTCTCTCTAAAAATAAATAAATAAAATCTTAAAGAAAAATACATTTACTGTCATCTACAGAATTGGACCATTGACTCAAAACATGTTAGGGCATTTGTACGTAAGACAATGAGCAGGGCTGGATAGTATATCCATATGGCTCTTTCAGCTTCCAAATTCTTAGAACTTTAAATTTTCTGACAAACAGAGGCTGGTAATTCTAATTATGTATGGCATGTGTCTTCACCATTATTGACTTAATGAATTTTGATTCATTTCTGCTGTTTTCTATTCATATCTGAATTTTGGCTTTGTGAATTGTGATTAATTCCCTGAATTTTAGAATTCATGTCCCCCATGTTGGTATAAATACTTTCTTTAAAAATAATTCTTAATGTAAAAGTGGCAGCTAATTAAGAATAAAAATAACTGTGTATGCAGTACCACTTAAATTTGTGTCCCAGAGTTTTAACATCACTGGAAGGATAGAAACTTTCTGCATGCCCAAAGCCTAAGTTTGCGTAATAGGGAGAGAGGAGACACAACAACAAAGAGCTGGTTTTCTCCCTACCTGGTATCTGATGGTCCAAAGATGTTGGATTTCTCTGGTGGTAGTAGAGACTCCAACCCCAGTACCAACACTTGCTTCCCTGATGGTATTGGGTGCTACAGAAAATCAAAGGCAGTAGCCTTGGCCTTCTGTGACGGTGAATATGCCAGTTGCGGGGTGGGGTGTGGGAGTAGGAGATGGTGGTAGATGCCTTTTTTTTCACCCTTTCTTTATGCCCGTGACCCTTCTCCCTTACACATCGCCTCTTTTTTCCTTGGCATGATACATTTAGGACAATAAGAAATAAATTCATTCCTTTTCATCCTGGGCACATGGAAGGAGTTGTCCAGGTGCAGATCCATGGGCTTGATGGTGGCTATTGGCAGCGGACAGTCTGGGAAGAGTGAGGGTTGCACAAATGTCACAGGTAAACCATAGCGTCACAGGTATTTGATCAGTCTGTACGTGTTTGGAAACCATACCAGGTCCATACAGTTGAAGAGTGAAAAGGTGAGAGTGATTTTCCCTCTGCAGTCTCCTCTGCTTTCCTGTCCTCTGTCTGCTGTGGTGTTCTGAGAGGCATTAGGCCACTGCCAGGGCCTTCCTGTGATCTGCTGTAGTGTCATTCACTGCCTGGCGGTCTAAACAGCCTTGATTTACCCAGTCAGTGGGGCATTTTATGGATCATCTAGTCCAGTTGTTTCAGTTACCTTTCTACACTATATAAAACAGATAAACTTGGAGATTTCTCTGCTTAAAGGGAAAGGAAGTTGACTAGCAGAAATCCCTTGGGTTTGGAGCAACACAATTTGAAAATCAGTGTCTGGCCTCCCTCCTCCTTTACAGATGGGGAAATGGAAGGCTTGCAGAAGGGGCATGGGAGCAGGCTTCCTGTCATAGTTGGAAGACTACCGGACATACAGGTGGGAGACCCTCTGGTGTAGGCCTTATCTCAGTCAGTTGGAACACTGGACAAATTGCTTCTCCTCTTCGTGCTTCACATTTCCTAGTCTGAAGTGTAATGTGCTGTGGAGCAGATTGTAGATTCTCGTCCTGGGTCACATGCCAAGGACATACCATGTCACGTACCAAGTTAGAGCTTGGACTGGCCTCCTGGTGCTACTCCGACCACCTCCTTTTATATTATATTCTGTAACCCAGAATGGGGGTAGGGCCCTTTCCTGGGGGATGCAGTAAAATGAGCTTAGATTACCTTTGTTGTAGCTGTACACTTTTGAAATGTAAAATAAACAGCCTCTCAGCCATTTGCATGAAAATTAGTTTATAATTTAGGGGGAAAGGGGCCTCCAGACTGTATTTAAACTAAATAACTAAAACCGCATACTTGTGAAAATAATGTGGAGCCCTTGCTGATGTGGCTCAATTAGTTGAAGCATTGACCCATAGACGGAAAGGTCACAGGTTTGATTCCCGGTCAGGGCACATAACCAGGTTTCGGGTTTGATCCCAGCTCGGGGAGCATTGCAAGAAGGCAACCAATTGCTGTTTCACTTTTGCATCAATGTTTTTTTCTCTCTCCCCACTCCCCTTACCTTTGTCTATGAAATGAAAAAATGTCCTTGGTTGAGGATAAATAAATAAATAAATAAATAATGAAAATAATACGGAATTTTTTTAAGCTGAGTCATTGTTAACCTAGGCTCTTAAATAGCAATGGTCTGAATAGTGCTTGAATTGTTATTATTAAGAAATACAAACAAATCATTCATATTCATCTTTCTGAAAGTTTATTTCTTTAACTTTTTTTAAAACTTATTGAGTTTAGAGAGAGAGGAAGGGAGAGAGAGAGAGAAACATTGATTTGTTGTTCCACTTCTTTATACATTGATTGGTTGATTCCTCTATGTTCCCAGACCAGGGGGTCGGGGGGATAGAGCCCACAACCTTGGTGTATTGAGATAATGCTCTCACCAACTGAGCTACCCAGACAGGGTCTTCCTGAAAGTTTATTTCTATTTAAATTTTGATACAGTGCTTTATGACGCTTCATCTATGAAGAATTCTTGAAAATAACTTTTGGCATCTGTCAGTCTAATTTTCCTTTATTTGCTTCTCTGATATTAAAAAACACCATTAAATTGATGTACTAGAGAACCAGGCACTTTCAGCCATGAAGCATCATCACTTCAGAGAGTAATGTTTATTTTAGTTGAAAATGGCCATACTTGCCTGTCTCCTTTGTCTTCCGTTATTGAAATGAACATTTTCATTTCATGAAACTTCCAACAGTTGTGACTGTTGCATCTTGCATCTATAGGTGTTTCACCCCTTTTTTGCTCTTCTAGTGTTTCTGCATTCTTAGTGGAAATGGCCTTTTGCTGGTCACTATGGTAATATTTGCACTTGGTAATAGAATTTGAACTATTAAGAGGCAGCTTCTTATGGTATAAAGAATGTTGAGCTGATAATGAAGAAACCAGTGTCCCAGACCTGGCTGTGCTATTTACTGGCTCTGTGACCAAATCATTTTTACTTCTCTGGGCTGCAATATTTTCCTTTTTCAGTTGTATTTTTTTCCCCATTACCATTTAGTGCCCTTATTCCCCCTTCTCCCCAATCTGGACTGCAATTTTTTCATTTAAAAAATGAACAGATTACACTGGTACCCACTCAGCCTTATTTTATGGCCAATAATACTCGAATGTCTTCTCTCTACATAGTAGACTCTTGGAGGAAGGGGACTTTCTCATATATCTTTTATTTCCCATCACATCTAGCAAAATACCTTGTACATAGTAGGCCCCCAGTACATGAGATTGATTGAATCCAAACAGGTGCCAACTCCTTTTTTCTCTCTCCCTCCCCCCTTCCCTCCCTTCTTTCTTTGATGGGGGGAGATGTGTGTGCCAAATACAAGGCCATTTTTAGGCTTTAAACTCTTAGAGGTCATGCCTTCCTGGTCAGCATTTTAATCTTCATACATATATACACACACATACATCACAAGTATCCTGTTTGTACTTATATAGCTAATAGGTGGTAGAGCTGTGTTACGAATCCATGTCTGTCTGATTCCAAAATTTGTGTTTATTTTATTAGGCTGCCTTGCCTCTCTGGGATATAAGAAGAGGCTGTGATTCATCTCCTTGAATTTATAGTCAGTTATAAACAGTTAACTATGTATGTATGTATATAATATAGGGTGGGGTGAGGGAAGTGAATGTCAAAGACCGATCTGATTAATTTCTGGCTCCTTGGGAGGCAGTCCTGTAGTACTAAAGATTTTCATATTCAGAGGCTGAGCACACAGTGTGTTCCATATCATAGCATTTTGAAGAGAATCTGTAGCCACAAGTTCCAGGTTCTTTTTCTAGCCAGCATATTGAAAAAGTTGAGCATTTAATTTCAGAATCGAATTAAAATCCAGATACAACAAAACAGTACATAAGTAAACTTATCTAATAGAAAGAAGATAGAAACGTTTGGTCTTAAATCTATATTTTCTTTGGCAAATAGAAAATTATCTGAGTGCCTCTGAATTGAGAGATTTTCTTCTTTTGAGAAAAAACTAGGCAACTAGAAATGTATAGATAAAAATACACCTTTGTTCCTTGATTTATTTGTATGGAGCTCACTATGGCCTTTTTTTTAAAAGTGCAATTCAAAAGTCATTAAATAATGTTGGGGGGATGTTGGCCAGCTTCAGCTAACAGCTTCCTGAAATGTAAAATTTTAAAAAAATATTGTTACATTGTATTTCTCCTATCTGCACTTAAAGAAAGGTCAAAACCATGGCTTCGTCTATTTCAGCTTGCACTACTCCTGAATAAGACAAAGGAAAATGATTACCCTTAATTGCCACAGGCAATTAAAAAGGATTCTTTGTTCAGTAACAAATTGATTGTGTACAAATGAAAGTCAGCACTGCATTAATACAAGATTATTAGATTCTTGAAATCTGCATCTTCAGCTAGAGTGGCTTTCACTCCAAGGGAATTGTTTCACGGGAATGGGGTAGTACCTGAATGCGTGGCAATGCAAGTAGCACCTGGTCTTTATTTTTCAAAAATGTCTATTAAATCTGTAGGTGGGAAGGCTGGTGGATGCTGCTTTTGTGGTACCATTTTTAATGGCTTCAAATCATTGAATACTTTTTTTAATGTTGCCGGCCCACAGGAAGTTTCTTCTTCTGATTGGTCAGTCAGTTGAGGAATGTAGATAAACCTTTGATAAAAGAGGAAAAAGGGGAAAGGGCCCCTGACTGCTTCAGTAGTGAGACTCAGCTGTTGGCGTACATCCAGAATTAGTGAACAGTTACAAAGGCTTAAACATGGCAGGGTTCACTAAAGTAGTTGTGATTTGATATTGTGTGTGTGTGTATAAGGAATACATATATTTCCTTGTATACAGATCTCCTTTTAACATTTCTTCCTTTCATTTATTTTTTTAATTAAAATACAACTTGCACGTGGAAAAGTGCATAAATCTTAAGTGCACATTTTAATTTTCTACACGTTGTACAAACCCTTCTTTCATATGATGGGACATAATTCCTTTTCCACACAATTCTTAATAAGTTGGAAGTTATTTGAGAGTCTTTATTTGGAAGGCACAAATATGACTGTGTAAAACAATAATTTATATCTTTTCCAAATTTGTTCAAGATCATGTATCAGATAAAGGATGGGATAATAGCAATCCGGTACAAATTACCGCAAGTGTCGACAGCATTCTTTTGCTAACAGATCTTCCCTATCGGAACAGATCTTCCCTATCTGTGTTGTCACTCCAGATTTTCTTGGTTACTGCTGATGGTATCACAGTGGGTAACTCGGGGAACTTTCCGGAAAGTTGTTTGGCCGTGTTTTAAGAGATATACAACCCTTGATCTACTTACAGGAATCTATATGGACCAAGAAGTAGAGATGAGAATGAAGATTGTATACAAAGATGCTACTTTTTGTGATGTGTATGAAAAATAAAAGAAACAACCTACTGCAAAAGTTTTAGCCCTAGGGCAGCGATTTTCAACTGGTGTGCTGCAAGAATTTTTAGAACATGCAATACCTACCTGACTGTTTACTCAGGGGCACTGACCTCTAGCCCTTAGGTTGTCATATAAAAAAAAAAACCAATACAACAGGTGTCCAGTGTGAATGAATCAAAATTATACCTATTTTTTTTTAGACTGGTAAAAAAAATACATTTTTTTGCATGCTGCAGGATCCTAGTACAGAATTAGTTTGTGTGTGCTGTAAGATAAAAAAGGTTGAAAGTCACTGCCCTAGGGGAATGGTTGCCTTATGGAAAAGTATGGACTCATTACAATAGGATGTTTTGGAGAATTCTTGACATGGGAAGGTGCATACAAAATAAAATTAAGTATGAGAAAAAAGCAGGATATAGAACTATAAATAGTAGGATTTCAGTTACTTTAAAATATATATGGGGAGCCCTGGCTGGCGTGGCTCAGTGGATTGAGTGCCAGCTGAGAACTGAGAGGTCACGGTTTGATTCCCGGCCAGGGCACATGCCTGGCTTGTGGGCCAGGTCCCCAGTAGGGGGTGTGCAAGAGGCAACTGATCGATGTTTCAGTATTTCTCTCCCTCTCTTTCTCCCTCCTTTGCCCTCTCTTTGAAAGTAAATAAAGTCTTTAAATATATATATATATATATATATATATATGGAAAAGGGGAAGAAATACACCAAAGTGCTGTTAGTATTAATTTCCGTGCTGTTGAATTTTGAGTGATTAAAAAGTTTTTCTCTGAGTTTTACACAAAGATTATATACTATTTTTGACTCAGAAAAAAATTATCTTTTTTGCAGTGTGGTTGTATTTGGTTTTTCTTATCATATGAAGGAAAAAATGGAGCTGAAAAACAAGCAATTAGTAGAGATCTGTTGGACTGTGGGACCTTTGGAGGTGAGGCAATTACCCTTTCTTAGAACAACAGTGGAATTATTAGCAATATCAGCAAGTTAATAACAAAAATATGGTTATTGTGTACCAGGAGACTGCTGAGTGTTCCCTCATATCCTCCTCACAATAACCCTCTGAGCAGGTGCTATTTCATTTTCTTGGGGGTACTCAGGCTTCCAGAGGGGACTTACCCAAGGCCATATAGCTAGTATGTCCTTGAGGCAGTCTGGTTCAGAGCCTTTGCCCCGAGCCCTTGCTCTGTCACCTTTACACCGTACGGAAGTGAGGAGAGTTGAAGTCTGCTTTGTGGCTGATAGCTCTAGCTAAACTCTAAGTTCTCTTTTCAAGAAGGTTCCTCCCTCTCCTGCTGTATTTTTTTTTTTAAGAGAAAGAAGCTATTTAGTTATATTTTCAAAATCAGGACTGGCCATGAAATTAGTTATATCTTCCCTTTCATGTGCCAAAAATCTTTAAAAAATGAGATTTAAATACTTCTATTTATTTAATATATCTAATGTTATTTAAATAATTAAGGGCCATTAAGCAGAAGAGGGAACAAACTCGTTCTTTGTAGCCCTAGAGGGTAGATATTTTTCTCTCCCCATTCAACCAGCGTTTGCACGTCTGCACTGTTTAGGGCACCAGGTATACAAAACAGGCCGCCTCCTCCCCGAACAAGGTTTATACACCATTTATAAAACAAAAGCAGTTCTTCCCTCACAGGTAACACAAGGAACACCCTGTTTCTGTACCAGAAATAAAAAATGCAGAAGACCAGTGGCCTGATTTTTTCCGTGATCTTATCTTAAAGAATTAAGTGTGACTAAACATTTCATCTCAAGAATGCATTGACTAGGCAGATAGATTTCATCTTACTCTGGGGAAGAACCTTTTAAGAAAGTGGTCCAAGTTCATGTTTTATCTTCTGTAAGAAATAATTTGGAGATTTAAAAAAAATTTTACCTTGTTTGTTTTTTTTGTTTTTTTTTTTTAAGATTTTATTTATTTATCTTCAGAGGGGAAGGGAAGGAGAAAGGGAGAGAAATATCAATGTACGGTTGCTTCCTGTGCATTCCCTGCTGGGAACTGGCCTGCAACCCAGGCATGTGCCCTGACTGGGAATTGAACCGTGATCTCTTGGTTCACAGGCCCGCACTTAATCCACTAAGCTACACCAGCCAGGGCACCTTGTTTGTTTTTATTGTTATTTAACACGACATTTGTGTGTGTGTGTGTGTGTGTGTGTGTGTGTGTGTGTATTTGCTGGTAATTTCTTTCATGAGGAAGAGCACCAGCAGAAGTGATATCCAAGTGCAGTGGCAGGGGGTTCACATTCAGACACTAGGAAGAAACTGTGAAATCGCTTTGGAAGCTCCACAGGACTTTTTGTGCCCCTCTCCCCCACCGCATGTGTTCTGCAGACTTGTCACATTTACCCTAGAACATGTCAATAGGGGGACAGTGTTAATAGAAATGAAGGTAAGACTTTTTTAGAGAAACCAGGAAAAGTTAAAGTCTTGGAGTCCTTCAGTCCTTCAATTCTTGGATTTCCTCAAGTGATGTAAATCCCTTTCTGATGTTGCTTCTCACCATCCTTGTGACCTTGGACAAGTCATTTATTGTAATTTGAGTTCATGTCTATAAATAAGCCCAAATACATACTCTGCCTGCCACAAGGCTTTTTGTGTTGCAATTCCAGATTTTTTTGGAGAACTAAATGCCAAGAATGAATGTGGAAATCTGTAAAGCTGGAATGCCTTTCAGTTTTCTGGGAGAAGGAAAGAGAACAATTTGCCTGATTAGACTGTTTGGGTAAGCCGACTGACAGAGCTCCATGGGCAGCAGGCTGGAATTCTGAATCACTAGAGCTATTGACCTGTGGTCTGGTAACTGGCCTCCAGGTAGCAGTCACTTCTAGGGTCTGACCAGTAAATGTCTCACATCTAAATGTTGTAGGTCATTGGCCAGACAGCAGTTGTTGGGATCTGTTTGGTATTCACAGTGTTAGTTAGGACTGAGGCCTCAGTCACTTTGTCTCTCATGATGCATGGCCACGGTTTGAGTGCTCAGTTACTAGGGGTCGTTGTTCTCAAATGGGACGTTAAATGTTCACTGGGGGCCAGTTCAGTGAAATCCACTGTGCTACCTGCCTCTGAGAGTTTCAAGAAGGTAGGGCATTGTGCTTGATTGAGGACGTCTCTCTAAAGGGTGGCCTTCTCTTTATCCTTCCTTCTCTTGTTTTTTTCTCTCTGGAAGTCACTGGAGTCACCGAACAAAATCCTAACTGTTATACTCCCTGCTTGAAAACCGTTGCTTTTCTGTTGCCTACAAGGTAAAGTTCAGATCCTTAGAGTGGCTGTAGAATCAGTCCTTTATAGCTCGGCCCATCCTACCTTCCCAGCCTCATATTTATTGGTCTCGAACATGTGGTGCTCTTTGTTTCTGTGTTGGTGATGAAGCTGCTTCCTCTGAAGAGGGCCCTCACCAACCTTTTCAGGTTGGTCAGTTTCCTGCTCATCCTTCAGTATCTCTTCAAGTATCCACTGTTCTGGGACCTTCCTTCCCGGATTCTCTTCAGCTCTGTTCCATTAGCACTTTGCTGGTGATGTTATGCTTAATGCCTGTTTTTGGGTAGGAATAGGTTTCTGTATCAGTAGTCACAAAACACCCATACCATCCCCTTAACCCTGTCCCCCAGCCACCCAGTTGCCCGCCTCAGTGTTTTACCAGAGATATTTTTCCTTCCAGGGTTACCTTGTACACATACAAACCAGCAAATATAAATATGTATCCCCTCCCTTCCCTTTTGCAGAAATTGTAGTGTAATCGCTGTTCTGTGTCTTCCTTTTTTCATGGACTGTTTTGGGAGATCATTCCGTGTTAGCACAAAGGAAGCTTGCTCATTCTTTTTTGCAGCCTCATGGTGTTCCATTATATAGATTACTGTAGTTAGCCAGTCTCTGATTGATGGCCATTTGATTTGTTTCCAGTTCTTTGCTTTTGCAATCTTGAATAGGTGTCATTTCTACGTGTGAGATTATACCTGTAGGAGAAATTCCTAGTAGTGGAATAGTTGTCTTCTACTTCTTGAAGTGAGGACTTTGTTGTTTTTTGTTTTCCATTTGGCCTAATAAACTGCCTGACTTGTCACGGGTGCCTAATTAATGCCTGAATGAAGGATAGATAGAATAAACTAAAAAAAGAAAAAAAGATAGATAGAATAATCTAGTTGGGCAGATATGGCAGATTTTGGGAAAAAATGAATACTGACACCCCAAATCCTGGTATCAGCGGTCCATAGCTAAATTCTGAAGCTTGCTGCAGTTCTGGCGGCCATCCCCCGTGGCTTTGGGTATTACTGTGGCCCATAGGACACGGTTGAGAGGTGCCTGCTGGCTCGCTCAGTTTGGGACATTTTGGGCTTTTCAAAACCCCTCTCCCAATATGACAGTCAGTACAGTGTGGCTCGCCCCTGTGAGCTCACCCTAGGGAAATCCTTTCACTCTCTCCATCAGTGAAACTAGGTCCTCAGACTCGTGCAATAACAGCCAGTGCTTCTTTAGTACTTTCTGTATACCAGGCACTGCATTATGCACTGTACATGGATTACCTTGTACCTATTTTACAGATGAGGAAGCTAAAGCAGAGTTAGAGAAAAGATAGTAACTCTCCCCTGCCCCCCCTTTTAGGAAGTATCAAATTGTTACATAACTGTACCAGGTTGAGAAAGTGTGTGTGTGTGTGTGTGTTCTCTTTCCACTGGGGTTAATAACCTGCGATTTCACGGAATGACCTTGATTATTGGGAAATGCTTTTTCTGAAAATATTGGGAAATGCTTTTACTGAAAGGTATTTGGATGAGCATAGTGCATTCTTTGGATTGTCCCCTTGCTCCCTAGTTTAGCTCGCCTGTTAAAGATTTCCAGAATGACCTAGCAGTTAATTCCAGTTTCATTTTCTCCTCCTCTTTTTTAATGAGGTCCTAGTTTGACTTTATAGTCTCGTTTGTTCATTGTAGGATATTTCATCAAAGCTTATCTCAGCAAAATAGAACCAAAGCCTATTGCTCAATCCATTTTTATAATGCCTCCTTGACGGGTTTTGCTGATGGTTTGGGGAGAATAGCCCTGGAAGTGTTGTATTGCGTGATGCTGCAGGGAAGGGCCACTGGCATGTGCTGACTGTCATCAGCCAGCTTGGACTGCTCACATTAATACCCATTTCAAATGTATGTCTCCCCAGACCCTCCCTTTTTATTTCCAAGGGCTAAACTGACACCAGGGTTTCTTCTTAGGTCAGCCCTGTTTGCTACAGCTTTCTTCAGTGTCCTTTACAGTAGCCACTAGCCACATGTTTTCTATTTGAAATGTAGTTAGTGAGCCTGAGACTGAATTTTAAATTTTATTTAATTTTGATTAAACTTTATATTTTTTCTAGAATTTATTTATTTTTAGAGAGAGGAGAAGGGAGGGAGAAAGGGAGAGAAACATCAATGTGTGGTTGCCCCTCGCACACCCCACTGGGGACCTGGCCCACAACCCAGACGTGTGCTCTGACTGGGAATTGAACCCGTAACCTTTTGGTTCTTAGGCCAGCGCTCAACCCACTGAGCCACACCAGCCAGGCTATTTGACTAAACTTTAAGTGGCCCAATATTAAAGAGTGCAGCCCTAGACTTTATGCGGCATAAGAGAGATTTTTATTTTTTTTCTCTCTCCTAACTGGCACAGGACTGTGCTCTTTTTGTATTTGTTGAATGTTTGATAAATAGCCCCCAGTGGCTAAAATATATGAGGTCTGGTCCAGAAAGTATCCAGCCATGTCACATGAAAAATAGAGACATTTATTGAAGAAGACACAAGAGACATTGTACATAGCACAATGATGCCTCAGTCCCCTTCAAAGTAGGCACCTTGGGATTCCACACAGTTCTCCCAATTGCCATTATCTGCCCCGTTGTATTTTCCTGAATCTCATCCATAGTCTGAAATCTCCTTCCTTTCAAAGGCGATTTTAGTTTTGGGAAAAGCCAGATGGTGCAGGGCGTCAAATCTGGGGTGTACGGGCTCTGAGTCACCTGAGTAATTTAATGTTTCACCAAAAAACTCTGCACGAGATATGATGCATGAGTGGGTGTGTTATATGATGAAGCTTCCAATCACCAGGTGCCAATAGCTGTGACCTTCTGAATCATCCAGATAGTTTCTGCGGAGGAATGTTCAAGCTTAACGCAAAATTTTCTAAGGATTTTATTTATTTTTAGAAGGAAAGGAAGGGAGAAAGAGGGAGAGAAACATTGATGCATAAGAGATACATTGATTAGTTGCCTCTCACATGCCTCCAGCTAGGGACCTGGCCTGCAACCCAGGCATGTGCCCTGCCTGGGAATCGAACCAGCGACCTTTGGGTTCGCAGGCTGGCACTCAGTCCACTGAGCCACACCAGCCAGGGCAAACTGAACACAAAATTTGATGCATATTTTTTGCTCTGATGTCTCAGTCAATTTGAATGCCACTGCCACAGAGTATACATGCTCACTCAACAGCGTCTGTTGCCCCCACTAAGTACAGTGAAATTGTCATTGTTCACGCATGTGCATTCCAGTCCACTCTCCTTGGCTGCCAGGTCACATCGATGTTCTCATCACATTAGCAATAGTTGGACTATTTCTGGAGAGACCTTTTATAAGAAAAGTTAAAATGTTCTTTAAATTCTACTTCCCCAAAATAACCATTGTTAACAATCGTGTTTTACTGGTAGAAAAAGTTTCCCATTTTTCTTGACATTGCAGTGATTTCTGCACAGTGCTCATCTCTGATTTTAGAAGTTGACATCAGTCAAGGTGATGGTAGTTTTGGGAGTTTTAGGAGATAGAAGCTTAGAATGCAGGTCCTAAATGTAACAGACATATTACATTGGTCAAGTGTCTTTATAAAGATTGTTGTGACATAATGGAATTTTGTCTTAATGACTAGAGTCCATAGCGAAAATCTGGGAAAGACAGGATGAGTCATATCCCAGATAGATTTTGCCAACATGGTTGTTTTTTGCGGGTGGGGCAGGGGAGCAGGAGGGATAAATTGTGTTTTTGCCTTGCCTCCCTCTTGGGGTGGCCAGGTTATTTGAAGAAAGAATAAAGGGGTTTTATTAAATTGCTGCCAAGACTGAAGAAGCAGAAATGGGTCTGCTTAAACTTCTTTTCTCTTCCACATGGACACAGTACCATAGGCCAAGGTCGCTCTGGGAATGGCATGTTAGTGAATGTGTATACACACACGTGTGTGGACACAGATCTTTGTTGTTTAAAGATGTCATTGAATTCATTTTCTTGTTAAACTTCCTTGAATCCCTAATAGTTCTTCCTACTCTAAGTCATCTGTTTTGGTAACTTTGATTCTGTTCTGAAATGGTGTATTTACCTTTGAGTGGGCTGGTGGTGTTGGAAAATGGGGAGACATCGATGGAGAGTGATGATAAATGATAAAATTGTGGTGCTCAGAAGTAAAGGAAGGAATTTTTAAAAGTCTTTGAATTAAGTGGACTGTGGGATCTTGGATTAGATCCTGGAATAGAAAATTGAATGAATGGAAAAGCTGGTAAAATCCAGATAAAGTCTATTTAGTTTTTTGTACCAAAGATAATTTCTTTGTTGTTTTTTAAAGATTTTATTTACTTATTTTTAGAGAGGGGAAGGGAGGGAGAAAGAGAGGGAGAGAAACATCAGTGTGAGAGATACATCAATGGGTTGCCTCTCTCACAACCCCAGCTGGGGACCTGGCTCCCTACCCAGGTGTGTGCCCTGACTGGGAATCAGCTAAGTGACCTTTGGGTTCACAGGCCAGCACTCAGTCCACTGAACCCCACCAGCCAGGGCTTATTCCTTTGTTTTGACACTTATACCATGGTTATGTTAGCATTAGGGGAAGCTGGGTCAAGGGACATATGGGGACTCTCCTGTAAGATCTGCAACTTTCCTGCCATCTGATGTTATTCCAAAATAAGTTAAAAAAAAAAAAAAAAGGCCAGGAAGAGCAGAGCATTTAAGGGCTGTGACTTCACCAAGTAGGGGGTGGTGTACATAAATTTGGATCATAGAAGGGCCTTCCAGGAGCTCTGCCTGTCTTTGTCTGCTTCCTTCCTTCAGCTCAGCATTCCAGCCAGTTTCGATGACTGGAGCTCTCCCAGAGATCCTTGCTTCTGGGCCTTCTCACATCTTTTACTTTCTTACGGTATACTCTCCTGCTACCCCCTTGCCAAGTCAAACCAAATGACAACAAAAAAGGACTCCTAAAAAGAAAAAACAAGGAGGGGGAAGATGGGCTTTAAAAAACCTTAACTAATTTTTTTTTTCAAATTCTTTAGGTCTGGCTTAGATTTTGTTTTCTCTCAGAAAGCCTTCCCTGACCCTCAGTGTTCAGCCCCTTGCCTGTCGTTGCTTCCAGAATGTACCCCTAACGTGGCACTCAATACTCTGTATTTGAATTGCCTGTGTTCTTTTCTCTTTCTCCAACTGCATCTTAAGCTTCTTGAAGGCAGGGGCTGTGCTTTTCGTCATTTTATCTCTAAGCATATAACTCAGGTATCTAGGCATCATTGATGTTCCGGAAATGTTTCTTGAATAAGTAGCTCCACAAGAAGAAGCAAGACTCCCGCTCACACCCTCTCAGGCTCCATGGGCAGTTCCCGTCATGCCCTTTAGGAATGGTGGCCGTAGGTTGTTACATACTAGCGTGTGTGTTCTAGATGGCCAGATCCCTGCCATGAAGAGAGAAATCAGGACTAGAGATGAGAGAGCACATTTTTTTTACGGCCTTATTCTTGTATTTCAAGTTCCTGGAGGTCCAGTTTAGGAAAATACTTTAAAATCTGCTAGTCATACAGCATTATCCTTTCCTGTACCTATGAATTTATATCTCACTTTACCATAAGAGAGAAAATGTAGGCTGTTTTCAGTCTGTTCTCTGTAAACTGGTCCACAGTGATTAATTATGCAGAATGTGTCCAGCCCTAGGTGGAATCCACAGTACTATCAGATGCGGCCCCTGCTTTTGAGTTTCTTACATTCTCGTTGTGGGAGGTGGAACATTCTTACCGCTCCTGAGCCAGGTAGCGAGACGAATAGGGGCCTTTGTGGAAGTTGCTGAGACACGGGGAATACTAACACCATCTCCTCCATGTTCGGTTTCCCTTACAGTCAGATGACTTCTAAGTAACGAAATGGTTGGTAAATTTGGGTTTCCTCTAATTAGACATGGCTGGAAATGCAGATTCTAAGCAAAGGTTATGAACTTGAATGTCTGTGTACTCTGGGGCCTGGGTGGGGGAGCGTTCATGTCGCTGTCAAGAGTGTGAGCTGAATTGTGGCTCTGTTCATTTTCCATGGGGAGAGGATCTGTAGCTTTCATTGAATTCTCAGTGGGATCCATGACCCAAAAAAGATTAGAACCACTGTTTTAGAGTAACACCGAGACCTGTGGCCTTGTTTTGCCTCGCTTTTACTTCACCGCTTTAGACTGGGCGCTGTGTTTTGTTTCTCCCCAGTACGTGTTAGGAGAAGTCCTGGGTGCAGAGAACCCTCCTGTAGAACGTTTGAGCGAGGAGTGTGTAAGGTTTTTTGTTTTTTTTTTTTTTTGGAAGCTTGGTATTATGGCTCTTAAGCCTTCACCTAGTGGCTTACTGTGTAGTAAAAAATATTTTTTTTGTTTGATTTACATGTGTTGTGAGATGATTACCACAGTAGGTTCAGCTAACATCCATCTATTCATATAAATACCATAAAAAGAAAGGAGAAAAATGTTTTCTCTTGTGATGATAGCAAAAATGTCTTTATATTTGAAATCACGATTACTGCTTTCCTAGGTCCAAGTAGCGAGAGCAGTAGTCTTATAAATGTGAAAATGACTGGGTCCTGGCTCTGACTAGGCTTCCAGTGATACTCGTGTCACTACTCAGAAGGGTCACTAGTAGTGCAATGGGAACAACTACCGTGCCGTGTCATGACTTGAAGCTGTATGGGGAAAATAGGAACATGGGGGAAATCAGCTAGGCTTTGTTTTATTGAAATTTCACTGTTGATTCATCCCATTACATCACTGATATGTTGCAAACCTTTGCATGCAAGGGTGTGACACATTAGGTGCTTAGGACCATTGCCAAGCTGGAGAGGTCCGACGAGAAACACGCCAGACAGTGACTGAGGCCCGGACCTCAGCCAGGGAACTCTTTTAAAGACTGTGGACACCATTTGCCCCTCTGTGGACAAGAGTACAGTCATGTGTTGCTAAATGATGGGAATGCATTCTGAGAAATGCATTGTAAGGGGATTTCATCGTGCGAGCATGGTAGAGTGTACTTACACAAGCCTAGGTAGTCCAGCCTACAAGACACCTAGGCTGTATGGTGTAGCCTGTTGCTCGTAGGCTACAAACCTGTACAGCACGTTGCTGTACTGAATACTGTAGGCAGTTGTGATACAGTGCTTAAGTATTTGTGTATATACACATGGGAAAGGTACACTTAAAATGCAGTATGAAAGGTTAAAATGGTGTACCTGTACAGGGCACGTAGTGTGAATGCAGTTTGCGAGACTGGAACCTGCTCTGGGCCAGTCAGTGAGTGAGTGAGCGGTGAGTGAATGTGAATGCCAAGGACACTGCTGAGCACTACTGTAGACTTCAGAAGCACCACACACTTACGCGGCACTGAACCTATAAAAGTATTTTTCTTCAATAATAAAGTAACCTTAGCTTACTGTAACTTTTTTGCTTTATAAAGATTTTAGTTTAAAAAAATTTATTTATTGATGTTAGAGAGGGAGAGGAAGGGGGAGAAAGAGAAACACTGATTTGTTGTTCCACTTATTTATGCATTCTTTGGTTGGTTCTTGTATGTGTCCCGACCAGGGATCGGACCACAACCTTGGCGTATCGGGAGGGTGCTCTAACTAACTCAGCTACCTGGCCAGGGCTAGACATTTTAATTTAAAAAAATGTTTTGACTCTTGTAGTAACACTTAAAACACAAACACATTGTATAGCTGTACAAAAATATTTTCTTTCTTTATATCCTATTCTATAAGCTTTTCTCTTTTTTAAAAAGATTTTTATTTATTGTTAGAGGGGGGGAGGAAGGGAGAAAGAGAGGGAGAGAAACATCGATCAGTTGCCTCTTGCCTGCTGTGTGAACGTGCAGCCCAGTCATGTGCTCTGACTGGGAGTCGAATTGGTGACCTTTTGCTTTGCAGGACGACACCCGACCAACTGAGCCATACCATCCAGGACACTTTTTTTGTTTTTAAATTTTTATTTATTTTTTTAAATAACTTTTTGTTGAAAACCAGGCATAAACACACACTTTTAACCAATGGCTGCACAGTGCCAGGATCCTCACTGTCACTATCTTCCCCCTCCACATCTTGTCCCACTGGAAGGTCTTTGTGAGCAGTAACAGGCATGAGGCTGTCATCTCCTGGGATAACAACACTTTCTTCTGGAATACCTCCAGAAGGTTCTTCCTGAGGCTCTTCTTGAGGAGGTGTCACTCTTTTGACACCTCCATAGTGATTTGCTTGTTTTGTTTTGTTTTTTTGGTGTTTGTGTGTGTTTTTTAGTCATACAATGGCTTGTAAGCAGATAATGAACCATGAACAACCTCTTCTGTTAATGAAAAGCTTTCGGTGTTGGGGTCCATGTCTTCAAACTTTTTAAAAAAATCCTCATCTGAGGACATGTTTATTGATTTTACAGTGAGGAAGGGAGAGAGGGAGAGAAACATCGGTCGGTTACCTTCTGTACACTCAATCCCGCAGCCTAGGTATGTGCCCTGACCGGGGGTCAAACCTGCAAGCTCTTGGTGTACAGACCAGTGTTCCAACCAGCTGGGCTCCAGCCGCGCAGCCAGGGCTTTTCAGACTTTTGAAGGAGCCTCTGCACCTTAACTGAATTTTCTTGGGGGTTCATTTTCTTCTGCAGATTCCTCTTGCCTCTTTAAGCTATGCGTTCCCATTCCAGTTCCAACTTCTCATTAGTCAGTTCCTCAGGGACCACCTCTAGGAGTTCCTCGGTGTCATCATCATCCGCACCCAGGTTAAAGTTGTTTTCCATCTGAACTGCAGCCTTGTTGATTTTTGCATCTTCCTTATCCTTAACAAATATTCAAAGTCACGGGCTACGTCACTAGTGATGGGAATTTTTCAGCCTTGTTGTAATCTTACGGGACCACCATCATGTATGTGGTTTGTCGTGGACCAAAATGTCATCATGCAGTGCATGACTTTGTAAGGTTCTTTTTGCCCCTTAGTCCCTCAGCAAGTATTTATTGGACACTTAGAGTATGTGTAATTCTGAACTGGACCCTTGAACTGGACTGTTTACTTCCTAAGAGACAGCAATATGCTTTGATCTTTCCTAGTAATCAGTGTGCTCACAAGGTCCTCTGCTGGGAGTCAGTATAGGTGGGCTTGGAAGTCAGAGTGCCAGAGCTCCCAACCCAGTTCTGCGTTTTCCAGCCGGGGTGCCAGGAGCCAGGTCCATCGACCCCTTTGAGCTTCAGTTATCTCAGATGTAAAATGGGGGTATGACTGTTACCTGCCGTACAGGCCGTCTGCGTTATATTGTGCAGTCAGTGACTTTGCAGGGGGCCTGTCACACACTAGGGCCCAATAAATGGAAGCTGTATTGTTACTTGTGAGTGAGAATTAGAAATCTTGGAGAAGTTCCCTATTTTATTCACTCAAGATACTTACTGTCATTCAGAAGAAAGAGTATTCTACTTATGTGAATGAGGAAAGGGGCACTCCTGGTTAGTACTGGGAGCAGTGTCTGAGTCTTTTATATTCTTCTATAATTATTGCTAGGGCACAAGTTCTTAATGCGGGGTATCTGAACTTTTTGTGCAACTGCATTTTTCTGAGGGAGAAGATCCAAATTTTCATCAGATTGTCGGAGGGACCTTAACTGCCAATAGATGAGAAATTAGTTAAGTGACTGGGTGGGTGAAGAGCTACAGTTGGTGCCCAGATCCTGAAATTGTCCATCATAGTATTATCACTGAGAAAACTTCTCTGAATAAAAAGAACATAATGAAGGTATTGAGTGAATACTCAGAAGCTTGTGTGTGAGTGTGTGTGTGTGTGTGTGTGTGTGTGTTGCAGGGAGGAAGTGGCACAAGTAGGAAAAAAAGAGGTATCAGGAGGGGATAAGAAAGTGCCCGAAGAATAAATGCCAGCTTCTTGTCCTAATATGCGGTTCTTCCCAGAGGTGGATTCCAGGCTGTCGCTCAGCCTCCTCGTCCCTGCCCCACACTTCAATTGGACTGGGCCGCTTGCTTTCTCCTGAACAGGTGTTCACGTTTTGTCAGCTCACATTGGTTCCTCTGCCTAGACTGTTCCTTCTTCCATAATTTTCAGGTTCAGTTCTCTGTGCTTCAAAGCCCTTTCTGATGCTGCCTTTCTTTTTTTCTTTCCTTTCCTTTCTTTTTCTTTCTTTTTTTTTTTTGATGCTGCCTTTCTTAATTGTCATGGGCTTGTAAGTCCCTTGAGAGTTCGTCTTTTGTCCTCCACAGGCACTGTCCTTTGTAAGGAGTTAGACACTAAATAAAGGGTTGTGGGACTAAAGTGAACAATGATTCATGAGAAGGAACTAAATACTGCTTAAGAGAGGAAAAGGATATAGGTTAAAATTATTGAAAATATGAAAAATGATAATGTGCCAGAGTGAGTTCTGAGTTTTGGGAGAGTTTAGAAACCCTTCTATCACCGCAGTGACAGCCTGGGTTCGGGGAAGAACCCGCTCTGAGTTAGGAAGCAGGAATGTGGGGACCATATAGCCAGCGTTATAGCCTTGGCCAGGTCCAGGCACTTCTGCACTGGGGTTTTCTTCTCCAGGTGGCTGAGACTTTTCTTTTTGAACAGGTAGTAGCAGTGGTATTAATGAGCATCTACCATGTGCCAGGTACCATTCTAGGTCCTGAGAATACAGTAGGGAACAGTCGCATAAGACCACCTGCCTCTGTTCCAATGGAACGTGTTGGGTGGAATGTTAATCCCTCCGCCAGTCTTGAATTCTGTGAGCTGCAGAATAGGTACTGATCTCTTCTTAGGACTGCTGTGAGGATGAAATGAGAAAGCACTTTAAAGATTATAAAGTTCCTGCTCTTATTTATTATGAATACTGCCCCCTCTGACCTTTGACTTATAACTTAAACAAATTAAACATTTAAATATATATATATATATATATATATAGATTGATTGATTGATTTTAGAGAGAGAGGAGAGTAGGGGGAGAGAGAAACATCAAAGTGAGAGGGAAATATTGATTGGTCGCCTCCCTGACCAGGGATTGAACCTGCAACCTAGGTATGTGCCCTCACTGAGGATTGAACCTCCAGCATTTTGGTGTATGGGACAACGCTCCGCCCAGCTGAGCCACATTGGCAAGGGCTAAAAATGTTTAAAATGTGTACCAAGGTCACTGTCAGTGTTTCTACATTAGCTGATCCCCAGTGAGGTTTCAGTACTACGTTGTAAGCAAATTAGGGTAGGAAGATTGGATAGGGCTTTGTACAGCAATAAGAGTATGAAGTAATAACCTCAGGGTTTAGGTAGATTCAGGGACTTAATTCTTTCCATTGTAAATGAATCCCTTAACAGGATTGGGGTATAGATTTGCACTACCATCTTTACTAACTAAAAATGAATTTGAGGAGAGTGCATTTGCTTACAAGAATTTTTGAAGTGTTTCTACAATTAGGTTTGTTTCTGCCTTTCTATTGAGATTTTCCCTTTTTATTTTTTAAATTTCAGACTGACAGGCTCTTAGATTCTTAAATACAGTTTCACATTGGTGAAGGCTGCATGTGGGGCAGACCAAATTCTCTACTGACTTGAGGTGTTTTGTTTTTTTTTTTACCATAATGTAGGGTGCAGTTTTTCTCCAAGTGCTTCCATTTTGTGAATAGGCTGAGTACTTTTAAGCACGACTCCATTGCTCTTAACAGTTGTCCTGAGGACCCTGAAAACAAAGAGCAAATGATGCAATTGGGATGCAATCCAGCACCTGCGGATTTCAAGGAAAATTATTGTCCACACAACTTCGAAACTCATGGATAAAGTCAAGCTTCCTTTTAGCTTTACCAAATTTATCAAAAACGACCCGATAAAGTGAGATTCTTACCTTTAGGTTAGCGTTTTTGAGTGTGAAGCAGTGATGTAACATTTCTAAGGTGGCTTTAATTTGTGAATAAAATATGACTTCTGATTGATTCTTTGAGCTGGTTCATTTTTTCTTTGAAACTTTAAATTGAGTGGACATTGTTTACACTCTCTCCTGTCTGGTGTTTTTCACTTTTAGTGAAAGGAAGGACATGAGTCCTTTCCCGCTGTCACCTGTGGCACGTTGGACTCTGCTGTTTTGTGAGACTGAGATAAAAGAAGTGGGTTTTCACCAGCCATCGATTCGTAGTATAGGTATTTTAATTCCTTTAAATTTGAGGCTGATTTCCTTCCAGTAGTATTTAATCTTATAATTTGTTCTTATGAAGGGCCAGTCCCCTAAGGATTTGTATGAATAGTGCTGTCTGATCAGTAAGAAAGATAATTTTTCTGGAGCCTTGCGGCAGTTTTTCCAGAGTAGTGAAGTCACATAATTACTTTCGGGGGGGATTTTTTCAGGTATACTGTCTGTGTGAGTGGAAATGAACTTTTGCAATGGGATAAGAAAAACGAGGTAAAATTTAAGGGCACAAAAACTGTAGCATCTTTTCCCTTCCACGGTTTGAGAATAGAGGAAAGGAACAAATTAGTGTTTTCTCAGACTACCAAAGTCATATTAATTTTTAATTGCAAATTACTAAAGTTTAAAGACAACCATTTTCATCAAGTCTCACTTTGGAAGTGATCTTTGTGGTTAAAACGATGGCAGATACTCTGTTTCTTTTGTAAGTCTTGGGTGACATCAGTATGCCATGGAGGAGACAGCCTATTGCATCCTCTGACCCTGGGTGAGTCATTCCATCTCCTTGTCTCAGCGCCCTTATCTATGGAATGAGGAGAATACCTGTCCTTCCCAGGTATGTTCAAGAATCTGTAAGGCAAGTTATATAGAAGTACTTTGAGCAACATAAGGCACATGCATGTATTATGTGGGGAGTATGTTGTTAAAGTTTTGCGTCTAGGTAGATAAGAGACTGTCCTCCCCCGCAGTGGAGAGCTCTGCTAGGAGCCAGTGGATTATAGCAATAGTAGCTTCCATTTGCTCCAGAAGGCTCAGGCTGCACAGCTGTTTGTGTCCATTCCATCTTTGTAGCAGTGCAGGGCTGGGGTTCAGCCAGGTACGTAGGCTTCAGAGGCAGTCAGCTAAGGCACATGAAGCTGGGTGATCCAGAATGAGTCACTTGACCTCTCTGAGCCTTTCTCATCTGTAAATGGGGATTATGATAGTATTTGCCTTTTTCAAATGAAGTGAACTCCTTGTGTGTATTATCTATTTGGTACTGCGCCTGGCTCATGAATATTTGTTAATATTTTAGAGAGATGACTAAAAGGGAAAGCAGCTGGTGTGTGTGTGGGGTGTGTGTGTGTGTGTGTGTGTGTGTGTGTAGCCTGTTCTAGGGTACCCTCCGTTCCTTCGCTTACCCCACTTACAATGAGAGGACTTCAAATTGGCATGGGACTCCCACTTTGATTGTTCTTTTATTTTTCTCCTGGCCTCAGGAAGGCCCTCAGTAAGTGTTAAATAAGTGATGGACCTGAAGCCCTTCATTGTCAGAGAAAGATGTGATTGTCTGGTAATTGCTAGTTTTTTGTATATTCCAGTTTTTGAGGGTTGATTATCTATGAAACATTCAGTAAATCCCATTTTACCAGGCCTTTTCACTTGCTAGTTTCTGAAAGAAATTTATTGTACCTAATTCTTGGGCATGGTTTCCTGTGCTAAGTAATACCGGACCAGTTAAAAAATGTTCAGGCATTTATCTATTTGGCATGTTGGCAAATGAAATATGAAAATGTTGACAGCTGATGGCCCACTTTGCTCAGCCTGGAAATCAGCAAGAGTCAAGCTTCTTTGTGCTCTTGCTGGGATTTACATCTTCTCTAAAGTTTCCATTTCATGAAACATGTTTTGTTAATGGAAAAGAAAACTGGGTCAGCAGATGATGTGATGAAGGGCCATAGGTGTGGTTTTAATAGTTATTAACCTCTGGAGTTAGCAGTTTTTATTTAGCTTTTTAAAAGGTTTACACCTTCCGACACTTTTTTGCCTTTATCTTGGTGTGATATGATACTGGAAAATGAATTTAAGGGAAAACTCAGAGATGTCCAAGTGATCTCTGAACAGGTTGGAAACACAGCTTTTAGGAGTCATAGGTTCGAATCTGCTCTAGATGGACTCAGTTCTTCATCCTTCCAAGAAAGGGGAGTTGTGTCTGGGCAGTGTTTATAGTGGGGTTTCCCGGCTAGGTCTGTAACTGAAACGGTGCAGGGGTGGCTTCGGCGAGGGAGAGGCAAAAATCCCTGCCCCGTGTACCTGTTAGAATCCTTTGGTGGGTGGTTTGGATGACATTTGTTTTCAAGTTGCTTTTTAGAACTCGAATGACTATTTGCTTGGCTTTCAGTCCCAATCTCTCTGAATTCCAAAGCTTTATAATAGTCATAAGCCAGAGACGCCAGGTATCTAAGAAGTACCTACTTGCTGTGTAGGAGGTTCTGGGGACACATGGAAGGAAACACATGTAGATGGATTCTCCTACTCCATAGAAACTCGGGTGTGGAACAGACTTTCTTTTTTAAAAACTGTACAGCTAAATTTCCCCTATCAGTGTATAGCTAAATAGACAACTAGCTTTGTTTTTAGAACTCAAAAATTACAAAGGAGTATATTTAGGGAGATACATTCTAGGTTTTTGTTTTATGGGATATTTCTTAACAATTGGTAGTCTTCATTCTCCATCTTAGTTGATATTGCTAATTTTATTTCCTCATTATTGCTGTTGTATCAGTTATTTTCCAATCAGGGAAGTAGAAACCACTCTAGATACTTCAAGCAGAGAGGAATTTAAATGAAAGAGGTTTGTTACAGAGGTGTTGAAGAGCTGGAGGAGCAAAAGGAGAGGGCGTGTGGAGGAGCAAAAGGAGAGGGCGTGTGGAGGAGCAAGCGGGAGAAGGAGCTGCCCTTGGGCTGGAGCCCAGGAGCCTGCACTCACAGACAGCTGTGGACTTGCTGCTGCTGCTACTGGAGCCGTATTGCCGCAGCTCGGCGGGAACCCAGAAGCCAGCGCCCCACTGGTGCGGCCAGGGCCTGTGGTGTGCGCAGTTGCCTGTAGTCCTCCACAGTTGCTCACTGCTGCTGCTGCTGCTGTTTGCACACAGACCCGAAGCAGGAAAAGTGTTGTGTATCTCTTCCTGCCTTCCAGTCTCCAACCTTGGGCAGAGTCTAACTGCAGGCCAGTGGGCAAAGGAGTCTTGGAAGTATACAGTTCCCGTCTTTCAGTTCTGATGCTACAGAGTATAGGAAGTGCGGTGGTGTCAGTAGCTTGGGGATGATGAATTTGTCATAGTGGGGATGGACAGAGAAGGCGTTTTTTTAAACTGATGACATTCGGATAGGTGGAGAAGATGGAGAGTGGCCTTCCAGATAAGGGGTGGGTGGAGCCTCTGTGGAGGTGGGAAGCAGGGATGTGTAAGGCGTGTGCAGGGAACAGTTTATCGGAGCATGGGGTTCTTGTTGAAGGACAGTGGGAAAGGTAGGTTAGAGTCAGATTGGGGTGGCAGTGTTACAGCAAAAATTTCTGTAATCAACACAGAGCACAGTGATTTGGCCTGGGAGAGACCTGTGAGGAAACACGATATTCCAAGCTGTGGGATGAAAAGGGCACAACTAAGGCTGTGGTAGTGGAGTTGGAGAGGAATGCTCCATCCAAAGTAGGCTTTTTTTTTTTTTTTTTAATTTTAATCCTCACCTGAGGATATGTTCATTGATATGAGAGAGAGTGAGCTAGAGACACATTGACATAAGAGAGAAAGATGAGAGGTTGCTTCCTGCACACACCCCAGCCAAGGATTGAACCCTCAACCGAGGCATGTGCCCTGACTGAGAATGGAACCCACAACCTTTTGGTGTACGGGGCAACACGCCAACCAACTGCGCCACCTGGCCAGGGCCAAGGCAGACTTTTCACTGATTGAGCTCTAATGGGTTGGGGCAAGCCATTGGAATAAATACTTTTTTCTACATCAATTGAATGGAATGATTATGTATTTAGCCGTGTATAGTGCTTACTTTTTTGCGGCAAAAATAAGGATGTGCATTATACAAGGGTAGTACTAATTCTGTATCTATATAAATGTTTTTAATTTTATTTATGCTAATGCCTTAAAAGTGTAAGCAGTAGCACTTTAGAAAGCAATAACAATATCTGTGTGCAAAATAATACCCTGGAATATCATAATTGGTTTTGTTTCTAAATATAAATAATTAAAAAAATTAAAACGAAATATTTTTTTCCTGAGAGAATGGGCCAAAATGTGGGTGTACATTATACACGGCAAAATACGATACTTTATGTTCTTTGAAGGTTCTCTGCTTTTCATGCTTTTTGCCTCTTTCTGGGCTGATGCCTTGGTGACTAAGACTCATCATGATATTGTGAGGATCTCTCTTGAAGTGGCACCAGAGTCACTTTGATCATAAACTGTATTGGTAAATCTGAAACCTGTGTAACCTCTGCAGGGACCTTGGTAACTTTAGGCGACACTTGAATTACTCAAGGACACCTTTTTAGTTTTCTCTGTAGACACGAATTTACTTATCCCATTTAGCAGGTAATTATCAAGCCATGTTTGGTGCTGAGATTGGATGGAATTCATAATGAAACAAGAAACACACTAAAGAAAAAAACATCACTTGGTTTAGAGCCTTCGCCAGCTGCTTTTCCTTCTGCCTAAGGCTCCCTCCACGATTTCCACACTGTCGACTCCCTCACCTCTTTTTTGTTGTTGCCCCTTGCTAGAATGTGAGCTCTCTGAGGGCTGGGAGAGCCCTCAGTTCTCTCTTTGTTCATCGCTGTATCTGCAGTGCTTGCTTTCTGCAGTGCCTGGCACGATAGTAGGAATTTACAAAAACTAGTCATTTCTTGTTGAGTGAGAATAAAGTGAATGGAGGGATCCAGAGAACTGAAGGAAGGCCACAGTGGTTAGTCTAGTGAGAAAAGGAATGGTGGAGATGAGATTACATAGGGCTGAAAGAATTTGGGGTTTTGGAGGGGAGCTCTGAGGGGTTGTGAGCAGGTGACTGACAAGATCAGATCTGTATTTTCAAATGCTAATTTGCTGCTTTACAGAGTGCGGGTTGCAGAGAGCAGGAGTAGACATGGGAGGGAACAGGGGAGGCTGTTGGGGTCCCGGTGATCTAGCTTCCCTGGCAGCAGACCGCTCGCTTTCTCAGCCGTTGAATTTGAGCATCCATTCGAAGGGCAGGAATTGATTGTTATCAGTCTAGTTATAATTGCATGTGCTTAGGTTATCATTAGCCCCAAGAGACCTACCTGTCTCCTTGAAGAACGTCATTGTTTAGTGCTGCTACTGACGGGTGAAATCTGTCAGGATAGCTTGGCCGTGAGATGCCATGTAACCAGTTTGTATCTGTGTGTGCCTCCCTGCCTCCTGCAAGATTTAATGACCTAGTTAGGGAGAAAGTCCAGACCTCTTGGCTGCTCTCCAGGTGTTCTACCACTAAAATGTTAATATTACCTTTCTCAGACTTCTTCTGAATCATTTGCTGGCGGTATAAGTGGCTTTTTAAACTTTGATTTTGCCACTTTTGAGACTGTTTGTACTAGTACTTTTCACTGTCGGAATTTGAGTTGCTTTGGTTACTTGAAGAAGGCCTTTTCACTGGCCTTTGCTTTTGACAGTGGAATCGAGGGTCCTGTGATAGGTGGGAGTGGTTCCACCTCCTAACATGTTAGTTGGCAAAGTACTAGAGGCAGCCTTAATAAAGGTCACTTTGGAAGACTATTAGTTGGGTACTTAGCATTCTTGGCATTCTTGTGGAATGATACAGGTTTATGGCCTTTTTATTAAGTTCTTAAAATCGAATGGCCTTTAATTAGAAACAAGCACATATAAAAGTCTGTGACTCCAGACAACACTGGCCTTACTGTATTAGATTATAGAGTGAGGGTTGCCCCTGTAGGAATATAGGTTTTGGAGGGGGAATGGAGAAGGGATGTGAGGTGGCTGTTATCAAACACATCCAGCACCGGCCATGCCATGCAGCCTTCATAGTGTGGAATGTGGACATACAGCTTTTAAGCTCAGTTGCCTTTTGATTGCTCCTGACTAGACTTTTTAGTTCTCATGATTCAACTGGTTGAGCTGAGCTTTCTGTGAAATGGTCAATCTGGAAAATGGAGTCCAGTAGCCTAAGCTTTTTTTTTTTAAGGTTTTATTTATTTTTAGAGAGAAGGTCAGGGAGGGAGAGAGGGAAACATCAATGTTTGGTTGTCTCTCGTGCGCCCCCTACTGGGGACTTGGCCCACAGCCCAGGCATGTGCTCTGACTGGGAATCAAACTGGTGACCCTTTGTTTCACAGGTTGGCGCTCAATCCACTGAGCCACACCAGCCAGGGGCAGTAGCTTAAGCTTTTTGAACTCATGTGATTATGAAACTTGACAAACCATAGGGCATAGATTTTAATTGCCATCTTTGAAATGGCCCACTCTTATGTTTTAAATAAGACTGGAAGAATATATAAATTCAAGGACTGCCAAGTTATTACAACCCCTGCCCTCCAAAAAATATATAGAAAAACAACAGCTTTTCTATCGTCTATGGTTCTTCACTGGGCAGAAGGGGCTCAGAAGAGTGCGTATCATCTTTTCGTCCTTGTGTGTAACCCAGGGCGTCCTAAATGAAGAAGACTGAAGGCGTGGTGTGTTTGATACCATTTTTGTATAAACATGGTATGTTTATTTCATATAAACACAGGTGCTGACACCTGTGCCCGTGAGTGTACCCAGAGAGATTGTCCTGTCAGGGACAGCAAAATTGAGACCAATAGGCCCCTTTACACAGCAGGTTTTCTGAGCAGAAAGTTGAAATAACAGATGGGTGCAGGCGCAGGTGAGTGGTCTGAGGAGTTGGGAAGGTGTGTGCAGAGGTAAAGCAGCTGGGTCGAATAACCTCTGTTCACCACCAAACTGTCGTCTTCTGCAGACCGTAGTGGTCGCATTAGCCATATTAGGAAAGTTTTCATTGAGGATTTTAACATAGTTGATCTTGTGGGTAGGCACAGACATTCTGATGAAAAGGCTTGATAATCGTGGTCTGCGTTTCTATTCAGTTCTTTCTAGTGTGAGTTAGAAGTCAGCAGCTATTTCTTGTACATTGATTTTAAGACGTTTTGAAAGAAAGTAGCTGTAATAAGTTCCTAAGACCGTGTGTGACCAAGGGGAGTGGGAGGAGAGGTCATCGAGGGAAATACTTGGTGGGTTTATGTTGGGATGAAGTAGTGCAGGCATTCTCTACATATGTAACTGAGAAAGATGTGTTCTATCCTAATACAAGTATATTTTTAATAATCTGAACTCAGAGGCATGGTTTTTCTGAATAGCAGCCAAATATATGAGGTCAGGATGATTTCCTCTAGTACAGGGTTCCCCAACCCCTGGGCCGGGGACCGGTACCGGTCTGTGGCCTTGGAAAAATTGTTTTCCATAAAACCGGTGCCAAAAAGGTTGGGGATTGCTGCTCTCGTAGACGGGACAGCTGTCATGGAAAAGGAGGCCAGACCCGTTTTCCTTCGAAGTCTGAAGGCTGAAGTAGTGATAAGAGGCTGACTCTGATCTTCATGAAAATTATTGACCAAGAACTGTCAAGGAGTGGTGGTTGATAAGAAAGAAGGAACTGGTTTCTATTCTGGTCTGTTATCTAAGGGAAAATCATGAAGCTAGCATTTTATAGAAAATGCCATTTGTTCTAAATTCCTTATATGATCACAAGTGTTTTCTTAGTTATTTCTGGGCTCCCTAGCAGGACATGTTACTTGTAGAGCTTGAAATTTATCTTGAAGTGTAGTGGGTGGTAGATAGGTATTATATAGAACATATAGCAGAAGCTCATGAAAGTGTACATATGGTGTAGATTACAGCTGTAATAAATGGTACTGGCTGAATCTCTCCTTTTTGTCCCCTTTCCAGTCATTTTGATTCCAGGATCTTGAGTAAGCTTACCATCTCTGCCTGGCTGGGGGTGGGGTGGGAGAGAGGCCGGTTAGAGCCCAGGTCTGACAGCAGCTTCTGTGACTGACTTCCCTTCCCTTCAACTTCAAATCTGTTACCTGAAGGAGCTGGCTGCCAGCTCTCCCCAGCTCTGCCTTCAAAGGGCAGATCAGCTCACCTAGAAGTTCTTTTAGCTGTTAATTCCAAGAAGAATCTTAGGAATTTTTTTCTAATTGGCCCATTTTCTCCAGATTTTGCTTATTTATCTGCCCTTTCCCCTTGGCGGGCTCCCTTGACAGTGACACAGGGTCATGGTTTAAGTATGGGAAGGAAATTATGGCTTTGAGCACAGTCAGAAAGAATCTGGCTCTCAGGCGTTTCCTGTGCCACCGCTAAATTACAAAGATGGGGCCCTGACAAGGTTTTTCAAAGGGGCATGTTACACCACCACTGTGTCAGCGTTTCCATCGTAAGCAGTTGTTTTTCATGGTGCTTATTATGATGAGGTTGGAAGTGGCCTTTACATGGGAAACATTTACCTAGTGGGCGAAGATAAAATAGCAGGCAGAAATAGGGAGGGAGGGTGAGAGTGCATGGGTTACTTTCAGAAGTCCCTTTTTCAGCCCAGACCTGACCGTGCCATTCTTGCCCAGTATCCTGGGAGTTGCTCAGATGATGAAGTCCAGACTCTCCTCAGTGTGACAAGGCCCTCCACAGATTTGCCCCCAACCTCTCTTGCTGTACGCTGTACAAGCCTTCTGCTCTCTGTTGCAATTTTCTGGTCAGGACAGCATGGTTGGGTGGGAAGATGGGAACTGGCGGGCGAGGGGTGGAACAGAAAGGCTGGGGATGGTGTCAGGAGACCTGGGTTCTGGAGCGGGCTCCATCTCTTACTAGCTGAGTCTTTTTTCTTTCTGTCTCAGCGGTCACTGATCTGCATGAATTTCCTGAGTGAGAGAAGAGTCTGGGACAGACCAGGAGGCTTTTTTTTTTTTTTTTTTTTTGACTTTTGTCTCTTGGCAGAATCTTGGGAATCAGATCACCAAATGTCTTACTAAATGGGTTTTTGAACCATGAAGTTTTTGAGCTGTTTAAAACTACAGATCTTTAATAAAAAAAATTTTTTTTTGTTTTATGTGGGAGCCTAGCATATAAAACAGATCAAATTGAGTTGCTCTATTTTAAGGCTGGAAAGTCTGATGCCTTAAGGTCCCAAAGAACTGCCAGTTACATCCAGGGCCTTCCAGGGCACCACTTTTCAGTATTTCTTCTCACCTGTTTGGTAAGACCCCAGACCAAGAGGCCTAGTGTGGAAGGGGACGAGTGGATCGCTGTGGGTGGTCTGTAGTGGTTGAGACAGGGCCATGTTCAAATCCTCGCTCTGCCTGCTAGCTGTGTGAACTTATGTTCCTTCATTTCTCTGGATTATATCCTTTTAAAAAAACTGTAGAGAAAAGTCTGTTAGGCACGGGTGTAGGAACACTTAAAAGGTGAATACCCGTGTAACCAACCCAAGTCAAGAAACAGAAGGGAAGCTCCACTCACGTCCTTTATCCATCATATGTCCTTCCCTAGCCTCATAGTAGGAACCCGAAACAGGCTTTTAAAATATTGAGCTAGTAAATCTTTGGTTAAGAAATAATATTTTTCATAGTAAGTTTGTTAATAGTGCCTACACGTACCATCTTTTTATTCAGACAATCTAATCTAGTTTGTTTTAAACGTATTAACTCATATTCATCTCCTCCAGAAGAAGGTAGTCATAAACACCTCAATTTAGCAGATTTTCACGTATGATCAGTTGAGCCTAGGACAAAATTTAGTGCTGATTCTGGGCCCCTTTCCATGTTCTGTCTTGTAACTGTTCATTTTTTACCTCTATCAGACCTCTGTTTTAATTTCATTCAAAACAAGACAAGTGTGTAAGTACATGTGGAGGCCAGAAAATGGGAAGGAGGAATCTGAGCATTGATTTGGCTGGTGAGAGTCCTGAATCAGTTATTTAATCTGTGGGCCCAAGTTGTTCCTACTCAAATTTGCTGGACTTAAAGTTGGCTTTGTTTGTTCTGTTTCTGTATGACCTTTAGTCTTATTGTCAATTCAGGTACATTAAATAAAAGAAAACCATTCCGTTCAAATTCATATGTGTGGCATGACTTTTATTACTTGCAGTAGCCTGTTTTAGAACTGGCAATTTATAGAATAATGCAAATGAGTAGTGAGGAATAATTAGAAATAATGGGCTGAAATTCTCATGTCATCTTAGAATGCCATCAGGGAATAGAATAGTAAGGCATACTGTTGAACTTGAAAATAAGCTGACCTATTTTTCCCAATTGACAGAAATGCCTGTTTCTTCAGCACTGTCCTGTGTTTGCAAAGCACATTTGGCTGGACAGTGCCTCCACTTGCATATTCAGAGAAATATTTATGGAGAACATTCTTTCAAAAAGAACTTCTTTTCTACCGAGAGGTTAAAAAAAAACTGAGTAGATTGTAAGTGCTCAGAAATAACAGCTGAAATAATTTTATAAGTGTTCTTTACCATTTCAAAAGTCAATATAAAATTTGTCTGAATACCAGGAAATTCAAAGGTAAGACCCAGCTGCGTTTTCGTATCTCGGTTGGGTAAGAATCTCAGCTCACGGTGTTAATGGTGGAGAGCCTGTGGTACCGATGCTTACTGTAGTGCCTTCAGTTTCAAATTTGCCTTGGTTTTGCCTTTTCTTTAGTGTGGAATATTTTTACACCTTATCAGAAATCATGTTTTTCTTAATATAGGTAACCCAGAGAAATTGCGCTGCATCAAGGAGAAAGAGTTCTCAGTGTTTCATTTTGCCTTTGTTTCTAGTTGCTTTGATCAGATAGCTTGATTAGAACTCCAGAGCTACCTGGTAGAAAGCTGCTGAGGATAAAGTTCAAGGAAGTGCTTTTGCTGAAAGCAGCCCCCTTCATTCATCAGGGGAATTTGATTTCATCCTGTGAATAACTTGGCTTAGAAATTTTGTGTCTTTCGGACAGGCTTATAGAGTTCTATACACATCAGAGCATGAGAACTGTGTTAGGGTGAAAAGTGGGCTGCTTGCTTTATTCTGGGGGGGCTGGCTAGGGTGGTAAGATAGCAGCAGAGTTCTGTTTTTCTACGCTGGAATACAGAGGTGATTTTGCTAGGGCTTGGGGTGGGGGCAAGGCTGGAATGGATTGAGAGGCGCAGGAAAGGACATTTGCAAAAATTATAAATGGCATGTCACAGACTCTTTTCTAGCTGCTCTTTAAAAAACTAACTGAAGGCCAGATTATTTTCAAAGCAAACATCTGAGTTATCAGTTTTTGAAAATTGTTTTTGAGCCTTTGTGTGTGTCTCGTCGGGCTCTCTGGAGAGTGTTGTCCATTGAGTTAGCAGAAGGTACAGTGAGCCGAACGCACACACATGCCCAGTGTCCAAGAATAGCCCATCTGTTGCGTGAGATTCCATGTTTCAAGACCAGATGGTTAAACACTTAAATCAGTCTTTCCAGAGATCCAGATGACCCATTTCAAAGATTTCCTGTACCCTGAGCCCTAGGGATAGAGTGAGATTCCGTGGCCATGAGGAAATCCTGCCTCCTACACTGCATAGGAGTAGGTGTGTGTAGCCTGTACTGGTGGGAGCAGCCGCCAGGTCTATTCTGGACAGATATCATTTACTCTTTGCTTCCTTTGTAAATCCATGTTTTTTTGCCCCCCTCCTCATGTTGTTATTTTAATTTGCATTGGACTGAAAGGTAGAATTTAATTGCCATATTCAAATAGAGTTTTCTTTTATGTAAATGAGCCTCTTCTTATAGACTATGTTGATTTGTCGGGTGAAGAGTTGAGGTAGAAGTATTACTACAGTATGTAACATTGGTGGGATAAAAGATTATTTTCATATTAGATTCTCAGAGGTAAATAAAGTACAGTCTGTTCATAGTCTCAGCCTCAGCTGCCCTTCTTGTCTTTTACCTCCTGTGCATGAAAACTCTGTTCTAGTCAGTCTGTCCCCAAGCATGTCTGGTGCTTTTCCCTCTTGGTCACCATTTTCATGCCCTTTCACATTTTTAGGCTTGCGCTCTCTCTCTGAGCCCTGCCAGTCTTTCATGTACCAATTCAAATTCTACTTCAGCTCTGCCAACTTCCCCAACCACCCCAGAGCTTAATCTCTTCCTTTCTCTAGACCCCAGGAAATGGTCTGTGCCATTTGTTGTCTTGTGATTTAGTTATTTTTAAGTAAAAGCATTGCATCTCAAGTAAATTACAAGATTCCCTTCAGTGCCCCGTTCTTTGTTTCATCACACATCTATCTCTATAAATCTGTATTTGATTTGGTCGTGGACAGCTCAGTTCTCAGTTCTAAAGATTAGAGACTGGAGTAATGCAAAAATGCTTAACTCCTGAAGTCCATGAAGGAAGGAGAGAACCAGCTGCTCTGTACCTGGGACCGTCCGTTCTCTTCCGTTCGGTAGGAGAGGCTCTGTGGTCGTGCTTGTGAGCTGGACGTCATCCTTCCCATGTGGTGAAGAGATGAGCAGAATTAAGGGTGTTGCTTCACATTCCGACAGAAGTCACACAGAGGAGATGAAGACTCTGTATCAGTCAGGTTCATAAAGATGATAATTCCTATTTATAGCTAAATACACCAACATGTCATTTGTGCATATCCCTAACTTAAATATTTTTATATATTCATTTGAATTTCACAGATGAATAAATTGGGTGAATAAGGACCTTAGACTCCACTTCCAGCTTTTCATCTCTAATGTGTCTAACATTTTAGAATGAAAAACAACCCAAAACCTTAAGAAAATTTCCTTTAATGCTTATTGATGTGAAAATGGATACATTGGGACTTTAGAGAATATTTTGTTTAAATTCAGCAGTTCAGCAGACCATAGAGTAATGTTCTTACTTGAGCTTTTATATTCCATTCTTCCTGGCTCATTTGGAAAGTAAATTCCTCTAGAAAATTTTCCTTAAGTAGTTTCTCTTCCAGGGAAAATGTTTCCTAGTTAGAGCCCTTCCCTTTTGCTCTTCTTCTCTCTCTTGTAGCTGTGAATCTTATCATGTATCTACTTAATGCAAACATTTTAACCAGCTGCTGACGGTAATTCATAGCTTTGAAAACTCATTTCAAAAATTTGTGCTGAGAGGCATGAGGTTTAGAAAATACTGGGTTTTTTTTTTTTAGTTACAGTGCATATAGTTCCACTCTTTTTTGCCCTGTTGGGATTAAGAAAAATTATGGTAACAAGTGTTTTCTTCCTTTGCTAGCTGCCCCCTATGAAATTATTTCCTTAGTATATAATATTATAGTATTATTAGTTTGGTGGTGTTCTATATGTGGTTGTTTGGAAATGCGTTTTCAGAATTTCTTGACTGCTCTCGTAGGGAGAGATGGTGGTTTTGGTTGTGGGTGATGGTGGTGGACCTGTGTGTGTGTCACAAAGCACCCTAGATCACACAGCCCACAACATGTTTCGTCTGGGGTGGGGCATGAGGTTTCGGGTGGGAGGGGAAAACAGTGACAGAGTTGCTGGCAGTAGGCACTGTAGCAGCCATAGTGATGCTGGATCGCAGTGGCATTTCTGTGCCCTGTAATACGCACGCTATCCGGGGAATGTTACCACTGCTTGCCCTGGGTGTTCTGTCGAGGTGTTAAAAAAGAAAACATCCTCCTCCCGCCTTCCAGCTGAGGCACCCTTTTGGGAGCTGGTGTCTTGGTTAGACACATCAAACAACTCCAGGACTCTGGTGACAGGTTCTAAAAAAGCTCTTACATGTTTGCATTATGTTTTTGTGACATATATTTGTGATAAAGAATCGAAAATACTCCTGAATTATTTTCCTTTCTCAAGTAGTTGACTTATGGCAGAAAACTAACTGAATGTTAAGTTGTGTGTTTCTCATTTTTTAATACAAGTAGCTCTCTAAAGCCCAAAGATAAAAGGAGTTACTGTTTTAAAGAATACTTTCCCCCTCTGCTGTGACTCTTTGGTTTTAAAAGGATTAGTATTGGCAGATTATTAGAATGGAGATTTTGCTGTTTGAGGAGCTTAGTTGCCCACTAAGAATACCAGTTCCCATCCGATTTAAATTAAAGACGTTGTGAAGTCTTGGACATGGTTTGTCTTCTGCTTTCTCTTTCTTTGTGGTCTTCCGATCATTAAATTCAGTGACTCAGCTAATTTTTTTATTCACCTCTTAGAAAAGTTGAATGTGTTTGTGACCAAGCACTTAAGGTTATTTCCTTTAAACCAAGTGTTTGAGACGTTTTTAGATTTATACAGTCTTTGTTTACTGTGTAATTCAGCCCAATTGAGGAACTAGTAGAACTGCATTATCCAGACATCAAAGACAGATTTGTAAGAAGAGCATACTTATACCAGGAAACCTATTAGGTTCTAACAAGTAGAAAGTTACCAGGTGTCCAAAAATTAACCACTCCCATGCCAGCTTTTTTTTTCTTTTTTGTAGCTTTTAAAAGTCAGCATTCTGGGTTTAAAACAATCAGTTGGCTACGTTCTTGAGTCAAAAATGTTGCTGCTTTCTTTAGCTTCTTTCAGTTAACTGAGACTTTGACTTTAATGGACTACACAGAGTACATGCCATTCAAAAAATACAACTAAATAGGTGTTGAATGGATAATAAATACATTTTAGTTTAGTTCAAAATTGAGCCATTATCTTTATTTCTTGAGTTTTATGAACAGGTTGAGGTGTGCTTTCCTGAGATTTCTGTGAAGGGAGATGATTTGGCCCACTTTACGGAGAATAAGTGGACTGATTTGCCAGGTGCATGCAGCAGTCACCTGAAGTAGGACCCATGTCACCAAGTTGCATTTCAGGAATGGTCAAGTGGGTGGCCTTGAGTCCTGCCAGACCCAGGGATGAAGAACTGATAGAGCAAGGCCCTGTTAAGCGAGCGGCACCCTTGACTTCCGGAAACCTTTATCAACATTCCCGTCCGAGGCTCCGTTAAACCCCATCTCCTCAGGGGCAGAAACAAAATTGTATCTGCGCACTACAGAGCGGTGTGCAAAGGCACCTAGATTTTGTTCACAGCTTTCCTTTTCAGGTGTTCCAGAGGGTGTATGTAAACATGCTTTATTTAGGTATTGATAAGCATCTTATCATTTTACTTAGGTAAGCAGTCCCCTAGGGGGTTCGGGGAGGGGAAGGTTTGTTGTGTTTCTCCCGTGGATGCCCGCTTGCTCCTGCCGGAGTCTAGAACTCGCCTTCTTTAAGAGCTGGCCACTAGGTTATCAGGAGGCGATTCCTCTGCAGTCGCTGAGCTGACCATTCTCGTTTGAAAATGGTCACATAATTTTTACATACCACATATAGCCACATTTTGTTTCCACAGAGGGTTTGGCTTTCTGGGTTATCAAAGGAAGATATGGTTGTTAGGGAAAGGCCTGTGAAGTTATCATAGGGGACAACTGTGCTCCCCCATTCATTGCCCCCCTGTCTCAGTCAGAGTGACATGTGGTGGTCTGGCTTCCTGGGACATTTCTTAGGAACTAGGCCACAAAAACATATTAAAGTTGTGGAAATACCGGATTCCTTCATAAATGAGATTCAAAAGAAAATTGTTCTGTTTGTTTATTTTAAATTCTCCTCTTTGGGAGATCTCAGGAGACTCTTCATTTGGCTGCAGGTTCAGCGCATCTAAGTAGATGGCAGCGCAGTATAAACAGTAGTAGCGAGGCCACCGCTGTTGTGGTAACCAACTGGTTGGGTATCATCCCACAGATTGAAGGGTTGCCGGTTCGATTCCTGGTCTGGGCACACGCCTGGGTTGTGGGTTCAGTCCACAGTCGGGGCACGTACAGAAGGCAACCAGTCGATGTTTTTCTCTCACATTAATGATTCTTTCCCTCCATCTTCCCCCCCTTAAAAAAAAAAATAGTAGCCAGAAGACCATCTCTGTAGGGGCAGCCAAAGACTACACATTTGATTTACTTCAGCTGGAAAGTTGTTCAGGACTTTGTAAGACATCGTAACGTCGCATTACTTCATCTGTTCAGACCTCACATCCTGTGCGGTGCCACTTTTCAGCCACTGCTGTGCTTCCATAACCTTCGGGGGAAAATCCAAACCCTCTATTAAGTGGCTTAACCTGGCCCCTGCTCACTTGCTAATGTAGCTCCCCCACCTCCTGCCCACACACACTTTGTTTCACACGTTGTCCCCCCTTTTTTTTCTGGGGAGGGAGGAGGCTTTGCACATTTCCTTTCTTCTGCTTCAGGTCTCACCTGAGATGGAAAGCTTTTCTTTCAGAAAGGCTTTCCTAAATCTGAAAGGGTGGGCTTGGGGGCTCTGTGGTATGCTCTACTAGTTCACGTGGCCACTCTCTGTGAGTGTCTGTGTCAAGCGCTGTGTCACAGGCTGAGGGTACAGAGGTGAGCAAGGCAGGGGCGCGCCTTGTCCTCACAGAGTTTATGTTTTTGTCAGGGAAACCACTCCGTATTCACACCCTTGAAAAAACAGCTTCATTTGGAAATAACTACAGGCTTATAGAAAGTTGCAAAAATTAAAATAGCACAAAGAAATACATGCTTTGCCCAAATTCACCTGTCGTTAATGTTTTATTTGCGTTCTTTCTCTATATATATACCTAATGTTTTTTTCTGGACCATCATGTACATTATGGCCTTTTTTCCCCCAAAGTACTTCAGAGTGTATTTCCTAAGAGTGGGGCTGTTCTCTCACATGATAGTTACCAACTTCATACATTTATATTGATAAACTACTTGTACCTAATATTTTGTTATGTTTCAGTGTTGTTCATTGATCTAATAATGTCCTCTATGGTACTCCCCCTTCCCCCCTTCTGGAGCTTAGGGTCAGCTGATTGCATTCAGCTTAGGGTCAGGTGATTGCATTCAGTAAGGGTGTTTCTTTAGCCTCCCTTAATCTCTGATGTCTGCATAGCCATTCTCTGTCAATGGTGACATTGATATCTTTTGAAAAGTATAGAGTGCCCCCCATTTCTTAAACAGAATCATGCTCATTTTGTGTTTTCTTATGTCTCCTTGTGATTCGGATGCGCTAATGGATTCTAGGCCATCATACTGCAGAGTGATTATCCTCCCGGGGGATGACATCTGGAGGTCTGTGACGTCCTTCCAGCTCTTTTTGTTGATGATATTTTTTATTACCCAAAGTGTTACCCACTTTCTCCACCATATAATAAGTGGTTTTTTTTTTATGAGCTATAACTATTGTTTTTTTTTAAAGATTTTATTTATTTATCTTTAGAGGGGAAGGGAAGGAGAGAGGGAGAGAAATATCAATGTATGGTTGCTTCCTGTGCATTCCCTGCTGGGAACTGGCCTGCAACCCAGGCATGTGCCCTGACTAGGAATCGAACCGCGATCTCTTATTTCACAGGCCCGCGCTTAATCCACTAAGCTACGCCAGCCAGGGCAATAAGTGGGTTTTTAAAAATTCTTCCCTTTGCATCTGATAAGTAGTCTTTCAGAGGACACCTCAATTCCGTGCAAATACCCTGCTCCTCCTCAAAATTTCCCCCCTATTTAACGTCAAGTGATGATTCTTGTCTGATCCAGTAGTATGACCTGAAAGTTTCTATTTTTTTTGCAGTGGGTTATGATTTGTTCCTGTACTTCATTGTTTTGGTGCTCAGCTTGTCCCAGATTCGACCGTGGGAAGCCCCTTTGATTGGCTCCTGCATCCTTGCAAGGCACCCTGTCATTTTTGTGAGCACTTCCTTTCTTGCACAGTATGTTCCAGGCTTATCTTGTACCAACCCTGCCCTAGCCCTGGGATCAGCTGTTTTTCCAAGGAGCCCTCAAACCCTTGTTTTAGCACGTAGCACACCTGCTTACTTATGTGTGCTTATGTGTGCATTCCTCTGTTAGATGACATTGTCTCTCTCTGAGGGTCCGTCTATGTCAGTCTTACTCATCACTCTTACATCTTCACCCAGGGTTAGGCCTGGCACATTCACTGTTTACTATGTTTTGAATAAGAACATCAATTTTTGCTATAGTTTGTTGGATATAATTGGGTTCCAAAATGATGATGCTGATGGGTTTTCTATTTTTCCCCCATCTAGGAAGAAATGTTGGCTATTTGGTGATGAAAAGTGACAAAAACTGACCTCGTACTGGTATACAGACACTATGGGACCTGACACTCTGGCCGTGTGGGCAGCTGGCCCCCACTGATAATGTTGGGAAGCCGTCAGATCCACTGGAAAACACTAATCTGATCTCGGAAGTGGCTGATCGTGGCAGGATGTGTCGACGATGATGATGGCAAGAAAGCAAGATGTCCGCATTCCCACCTACAACATCAGTGTGGTGGGATTATCTGGGACGGAGAAGGAGAAGGGCCAGTGCGGCATTGGGAAGTCTTGTCTGTGCAACCGCTTTGTGCGCCCAAGTGCTGATGAATTTCACTTGGACCACACCTCTGTCCTCAGCACCAGTGACTTTGGTGGGCGAGTGGTCAACAATGACCACTTTCTCTACTGGGGAGAAGTTAGCCGATCCCTGGAGGATTGCGTGGAATGTAAGATGCACATTGTGGAGCAGACTGAATTCATTGATGATCAAACTTTTCAACCTCATCGAAGCACGGCCCTGCAGCCCTATATCAAGAGAGCTGCTGCGACCAAGCTGGCGTCGGCTGAAAAACTCATGTACTTTTGCACTGACCAGCTGGGGCTGGAGCAGGACTTTGAGCAGAAACAAATGCCAGATGGAAAGCTGCTGATCGATGGTTTTCTTCTTGGTATTGACGTTAGCAGGGGCATGAATAGGAACTTTGATGACCAGCTCAAGTTTGTCTCCAATCTCTACAATCAGCTTGCAAAAACAAAAAAACCCATAGTGGTGGTCCTGACTAAGTGCGACGAGGGCGTTGAGCGGTACATTAGAGATGCACATACTTTTGCCTTAAGCAAAAAGAACCTCCAGGTTGTGGAGACCTCAGCAAGATCCAACGTAAATGTGGACTTGGCTTTCAGCACCTTAGTGCAACTCATTGATAAAAGTCGGGGAAAGACGAAAATCATTCCTTACTTTGAAGCTCTCAAGCAACAGAGTCAGCAGATAGCTACAGCAAAAGACAAATATGAGTGGCTGGTGAGTCGTATTGTGAAAAACCACAATGAGAACTGGCTAAGTGTCAGCCGAAAGATGCAGGCCTCTCCTGAGTACCAGGACTATGTCTACCTGGAAGGGACTCAGAAAGCCAGGAAGCTATTTCTCCAGCACATCCACCGCCTCAAGCACGAGCATATTGAGCGCAGAAGGAAGTTGTACCTGGCAGCCCTGCCGTTAGCTTTTGAAGCTCTTATACCCAATCTAGATGAAATAGACCACCTAAGCTGCATAAAAGCCAAAAAACTCTTGGAGACCAAGGCAGAATTCTTGAAGTGGTTTGTTGTGCTTGAGGAGACCCCATGGGATGCTACCAGCCACATTGACAACATGGAGAACGAGCGGATTCCCTTTGATTTAATGGATACAGTTCCCGCAGAGCAGCTGTATGAGGCCCACTTAGAGAAACTACGGAATGAGAGGAAAAGAGCTGAGATGAGAAGAGCGTTTAAAGAAAACTTGGAGACCTCGCCTTTCATAACTCCCGGAAAGCCCTGGGAAGAGGCCCGTAGTTTCATCATGAATGAAGATTTCTATCAGTGGCTGGAAGAATCTGTATATATGGATATCTATGGCAAACACCAAAAACAGATTATAGACAGAGCCAAGGAAGAGTTTCAGGAGCTGCTTCTGGAGTATTCAGAATTGTTCTACGAGCTGGAGCTGGATGCAAAGCCCAGCAAGGAGAAGATGGGGGTCATTCAGGATGTTCTGGGAGAAGAACAGCGATTTAAAGCATTACAGAAGCTCCAAGCCGAGCGTGATGCGCTTATTCTGAAGCACATTCATTTTGTGTACCACCCAACAAAGGAAACGTGCCCTAGCTGCCCGGCTTGTGTGGATGCTAAGATTGAGCACTTAATTAGTTCTCGGTTTATCCGGCCTTCTGACCGGAATCAGAAAAATTCACTCTCTGACCCCAACATTGATAGAATTAACTTGGTTATCTTGGGCAAAGATGGTCTTGCCCGAGAGTTGGCCAATGAGATTCGAGCTCTTTGTACAAATGATGACAAGTACGTGATAGATGGTAAAATGTATGAGCTTTCCCTGAGGCCAATAGAAGGGAATGTCAGGCTTCCAGTGAACTCTTTTCAGACGCCAACGTTTCAGCCCCATGGGTGTCTCTGCCTCTATAATTCAAAGGAGTCTCTGTCCTATGTGGTGGAGAGCATAGAGAAGAGCAGGGAGTCCACACTTGGTAGGCGAGATAATCACCTAGTCCATCTCCCCCTGACGTTAATTTTGGTTAACAAAAGAGGAGACACCAGTGGAGAGACCCTGCATAGCTTAATCCAGCAAGGTCAGCAGATTGCTAGCAAACTTCAGTGTGTCTTTCTGGACCCTGCTTCTGCTGGCATTGGTTATGGACGCAACATTAACGAAAAGCAAATCAGTCAAGTTTTGAAGGGACTCCTGGACTCTAAGCGTAACTTGAACCTGGTCAGTTCTACTGCCAGCATCAAAGATCTGGCCGATGTTGACCTGAGAATTGTCATGTGTCTGATGTGTGGAGATCCTTTTAGTGCAGATGACATACTCTTTCCTGTCCTTCAGTCCCAAACCTGCAAATCTTCCCATTGTGGAAGCAACAACTCTGTTTTACTTGAACTACCAATCGGACTACACAAGAAGCGCATTGAACTATCTATTCTTTCATACCATTCCTCGTTTAGCATCAGAAAAAGCCGGTTGGTCCATGGGTACATTGTTTTTTATTCAGCCAAACGTAAGGCCTCCTTGGCTATGTTACGTGCCTTTCTTTGTGAAGTGCAGGATATTATCCCCATTCAGCTGGTTGCACTCACTGACGGCGCTATAGATGTCTTGGACAATGACTTAAGTCGGGAACAGCTGACAGAGGGGGAAGAGATTGCTCAAGAAATTGATGGCAGGTTCACAAGCATCCCCTGTAGCCAACCCCAGCATAAACTTGAGCTCTTCCACCCGTTTTTTAAAGATGTGGTGGAGAAAAAGAACATAATCGAGGCTACTCATATGTACGATAATGTTGCTGAGGCCTGTAGCACCACAGAGGAGGTGTTTAACTCCCCCCGGGCGGGCTCTCCACTCTGCAACTCAAACCTGCAGGATTCGGAAGAGGATATTGAGCCCCCTTCTTACGGCCTGTTTCGAGAAGACACATCACTGCCCTCCCTGTCCAAAGACCATTCTAAGCTCTCTATGGAACTGGAGGTAAATGATGGGCTGTCTTTCATCATGGGCAACTTTGAGAGTAAACTGAACAACAAAGTACCTCCACCAGTCAAACCAAAGCCCCCTGTCCATTTTGAAATTACGAAGGGGGATCTGTCTTACTTAGACCAAGGCCATAGAGATGGACAGAGGAAGTCTGTGTCTTCTAGCACCTGGTTACCTCCGGATGGGTTCGATCCTTCTGATTATGCCGAACCCATGGATGCTGTGGTCAAGCCAAGGAATGAAGAAGAAAACATATACTCAGTGCCCCATGATAGCACCCAAGGCAAGATCATCACCATTCGGAATATCAACAAAGCCCAGTCTAACGGCAGTGGGAATGGTTCTGACAGTGAAATGGACACCAGCTCTCTAGAGCGAGGCCGCAAAGTATCCATCGTGAGCAAGCCAGTGCTATACAGGACGAGATGCAGCCGGCTGGGGAGATTTGCTAGTTACCGAACCAGCTTCAGTGTGGGGAGCGATGATGAGCTGGGGCCCATCCGGAAGAAAGAGGAGGACCAAGCATCCCAAGGTTATAAAGGGGACAATGCTGTCATTCCGTATGAAACAGATGAAGACCCAAGGAGGAGGAATATTCTTCGCAGTCTAAGAAGAAACACTAAGGTAAGACGCCAGTTTAGAAATGAGTCATAGGAGTGGCTTGCAGAATGTCTCAGTGAAAGTTGATTGATGATGATGATTTTCAAAAACAACTTACTCTGGTAAATATTAAGAATCTACTGTGTGGGTGTGTACTCTTTGATGTATCATAAAAAAGCAAGCAGTGTTTCTGGTCACTACTACGGGCGGCTCTCAATGGTAAGACCTTAGGTAGACAGTCCACGTTGTCTTTGTTCAAGATGATAATTAATTAATTACCCAAATGAGCAGACAGTGTTGAATTTGCCAGTGTCCTGACCAGTAGCCAAGTCAGTGACGATATGCTTGCTCTTCCTTCACTGAAATACCAGAATCCGAAATTGTGTGCCTCAGTCTCTTACTCGTTCCTCTTCCCCATGAGGCTGCTGCATTTCTTAGGAAAAATTGGTAATTATTTTATTAGCACACGCAAATCAGTAAAAGGTCTTCAAGTACATAACTGAAAAATAGAGACCTTACCACTGCAAGTTCTAAACCTGTCCCACATTTGCCATGCCCGGAAGGGGCAGGGCAGTGTCATTGTGTGTTCTGTTCCTCTCTCACTCTGAACTTAGTGTCAATAAATATCGTAGGCATTCTTTTCCTGTCTGATTTCCCCTCGGTTTGGTTTTTCCACTTGGATTCCTTCATCTGCCTTCAGTATTTTGTTCTCCAAAGGTTGGGAGTGGACAGACGCATTGAAAGCATGAAGCCAGAAAAAGCCTGACCTGCCTCCTGGTATTTCCTTAAAGCTCTCCTGTGTAATGACACTGGGATCCAGACATTCTGAATGTTCTGTCTTCCCTTCCTCCTCCACTCCCCGTGTGCCAGAACAGCTTATCGAGATGCTGACGGTCTTCTAATTTTGGGGGCTGTTTGCACACCTGGGAATTAGGATGGTGGCATAATAGCACGCTATGAATTAGAACTGTTTTTGTGACTTCTACATTTTTAATACCTGTTGAAAATAATGCTTTTAAAACACATTCCCAAACAAGCCGTGCTTTCAAGAGCCCATACTGTGTAGGCTCAGCAGAAAACAGCTGGGTATGTTGAGCCTCAGAGATGGCTGCATTCATGCTGGTAACGAGCACTTTTTGCCTAAGAACTTTGTTACTCAGGGTTGCTGGCTCAGCATGCAAGAAGTGATTGCCTTTCTGTCTATCTTAGTTATGTGGGCCACACCTCTTCAAGTCAAATAAAAATGATACCTCTGGCCCAAGAGCAATAGCGTGCCAGAAGTCAGTTTAGGAGTATCCTTTGGAAAGAGTGACTAAAAGGTGAAATTGTCTTTTCCTGCCTTGGAAAATGGTGCTTTGAAATGAGTATAGTTGCTTTGTCATCTTAATGCAAAGATAAGCAAAGCTTTGATTCTCTTCCTGGTTGGAGCAAACCTCCAATTAAAATTGCTGCCATTAACACAGACTGACACTTGTTTTACTGGAAAAGCAAGATACCACGGGCCAGAGAATGTCATGCCAGCCCCTACGTGGGGGATATGGCCTTTGATTTTTATTGGCATGACAAAGCAATAAGTATTTATTTGAAGTGAGGGGGGAGCCAGTTGGTAATGGAAAGCACACCTAGTGCTTCCTGCATGCCAGACAACACTGGGGGAAATGGTACGGATCCTTCTTGCCCGGACCTACACACCCAGTTGAGGCAGTAAGACCTATGCAGACTGTGAAAATAGGTGGTCTGCCCAGGGGGCGCTGTGTTGGGGCAGAGCGGAAATCCCCTGTTGAGGGTGGTTAAGATAGTGTAGTGTGTGATTAGGAGCCCAGGCTCTTCACTAGGACTTTGGGCACATGATTCACCTCTCCACATCACTGCTGCAAAAGGGGAGAACAGAGCAGTACCTTCCTCATGGGGTTGTGGGGAATGGAATGAGATTATATACAGAGAACACTGAGCACACTGCATGCTGGCTAAGCATTAGTTACGACATTATTTAACTAGACCTTGGAGAAAGAGGTATTGAAAGGCTAGAAGATGAGAAAATGCATGTTGTATTCAAAGAAAGGAGGAAACTGGTCTGGTGTAGCTGTGGGCTTGGGGGACCAACATTATCCTGCCCTTTTGTGCAAATTTTAACCCCATGTGTTACTTAGCTGCTTTTTCAGCACTCACCCGAGCAACCGTCCCAACAACAACAAAAAACTACGCTCCGGGTACCAGAGTGATGTGGAGAAAGAAATTGCTCGGCCTCTTGGCTCATTTGCTAGATTAGCTCTTTACTGTAAAATTGGACTTGGAGTGAGGGACTCGCTTTCATTTCTGCTAATGAAAGTGCAGACTATAGAGCTGACTCTCATTCTGGGTCCTTTTCCCAGCTGAACCATTTAGCAACCCAGCCTCATAGTGGGAGCCTTCCGCACTCAGCTGAATGAAATTGAAAATCTACGATTGCACTGCAGTGGGGTCCATGAATAGATGCTTTGTCTGTAAAGAGTTGTTGTCGCACATGGTCTCTGTCTCCCAGTGCCATGTGTTTTCGAAGAGGGGATCAGGACCGGCAGGGTCTTATTTTAAAGCCAAAAACCGGCTGGGGTGCCTTGTTCCACAAAATGTGCCTTTTGGGTGAGCTCGAATTGCTGAATTTGGTGTGTTTGACCACGGATTAAAGAGAAACCATTATTGGTTATTTACCCTTCTATCTTATGTGCTCTTATTTTTGTGTAAAAAAAAACACAATGATAAAGAAAATCTTTCACTCACTGGAGCTACCACATGACAAGACAACCTATTGAAAAGCAAACCGATTCAATCACGCATTGTTTGGTCTATAAGGCAGCAAGTAGCCAGTTTGACAGTTTGTGTGTCCCGTTCGCCCCCAAGTGAATTGGCTTATTTCATTGGATTCAGTGAATTGGCTGGTTGTTGTGGCTTTGTGTGGACACAGCTCTCATTTTGTGAGGCCTAGAACGGGAGTTAAAAGTTTCTAGTGTGAATAAAAACCAGCTGGGGAATTGGGCTGCTCCCTCCCCAGGGAGGGATGTTGCATTTTGACAGACAAGCTGAATGGTATGAAATATGATCTCTTTGTAACCTGCTCAGGAAAGACTCAGTGTGTGCTTCCAAAAGGCTAGTTCTACTTAATGAGCTGTGAAGCCAAATAAATACCTTGAATTTTCTGATTCCTACATAAATTTTATCTGTTAAAAGCAATACTTTTGCTCCAGCGCTCATTCATTCTTTTAGGAAGGAAACAATTCAATACATAGGCATTTAGTGAGCATTTATGTTCATCTACTTCAAGTCACAGGGACGACAGATGTTAAACATGTACTTACGTTCATTCTGAATGTTACCAGAATGCTGTGGAGTTGTGTAGCGGGGCGTTTTAACCTCCACTAGGATATCTGGGAAAGCTCCCCAAAGAAACGGTATATAAACCTGGGACTTACAGGGTGGGGCGGGCAAAGTCAATGAAGATAGAGGTTTCATGGGAAGAGCTTTCGAGAAAGTAGTATGGAAGTCCGAGCTGCAAAAACATGGCATGTTCAAAGAGTTTGAAGAAACCTAGTGTGGCTCCTGCAGAAAGTGAGGGAGAGCCAGGGCTGTGCATTTCATGTCCAGGTTTTGTATTTTGCTACCTTTACTGAGTACCTACCTACTGAGTACTGGGTACAGTACCAGGCTTTTCATGTCAGTTTTTCATCTCTCTCTCATGAATCTTAATGAAATGATTTTTAAAATTTTGTGTTTTAGAGATGACAAAACAGGCTTAGAGAGATTAAACACCCTGCCCAAGTCAGTGTAGTTACTAAGTGGAGGAGCTGAGATGTTGAAGCCCCGTCCACTGACATGCACTTCCGCTGGGTTTTTAGACTCCAGTCTACAAGAAAGATGGGAATGTTCGGTGGCCAGGCATACATTTGGACCACTCAGTGAGTCCAGTCAATTTCTTCCTCTTGGACAAAGGACTTCAATTATTGTCTGAAAAAAATCCATTTCCCAAATCCACATCGCTTCCTAAGAACAACATGGTGCTGTTTGTTTCTAGCTTCCAAGTCTAGCTGAGTAGAGGACAGACAAGATGGAGACACTGAAATAGCCACTGGGACTTTGAGAAATTGTTTTCAACTGGTATCATTTGTTTCTCCATTTATTTTAAGCCCAAAGCTGTAGTGTGTTTTGGTGACAAAAATAGACTATCTTTAACTATCTGCCCTAGCTTACGGCACACCTGCTCTTAAAAAATATGTATGTTTTTTATTGTAGTATATATATATATATTGCAATGGTAACCCAAATCTGTTTTCAAAGAACAAGGAATTGCTCTGATCTTAACTGAGCCACCTTGTTCTCCTCCAACATCTAGTGATACTGAAACGTCTTTGTAAGGACCCAGAGTATTTCAGCTCAAGTCAGGAGTCACCTCCACTTCATAAAGAAAGAATATGGTTTCTCCATTGCTGGAGAGGAGGCAAGCAGGTAAAAACTGACGTATGATGCTGGTAAGTCCACGTTCAGTGAGTGCTGAGTCAGGAAGGACAGTTGTAAAAACTTTCCTGGAACTAGTGGACAGCCCCCCTGCCACTGCCCTCTTTGCTCCCTGTCACATTGGCCATTCAGTCTGAACAGCAAGAGGAATTGACCCAGATTTGCTAGATGTTATGCCTTTATAGAGCAGAAAGCTGTGGTATTAGTTTATTCGAGGCCCCTGAGGGGACAACCTGCCTCCCCCCCTCCCCATGTGAGAGGATTAGGGATGCTAGGAAGGCTGAGACTTCATGCCACTTCCTCCTCGTTCCCTAAATAAAGGTTCCCTGAGAGGATGAGTGACCAGGTCAGAGTACCGACTGCCAGCTTGAAGGGGACAAGTCTAAGCATTTGCACTTTCATAATAGACTTTGCCACTAAGAACAAACACCCTCAGGTTTTCTCTTAAACTTGGGCTTCGACTTTTTCAAAGCCAGAAGGGGGAGCACCAGTTAACCAAGAATACATTTGGGGCATGAGCAAGTAGCTTAATCGGAAAGGTCTTTTTGAAGCTCTGTTGGAAATGTGAGGGAATCACTGCCAATCAGAAAGCCGTGATGTTGAATATGGAGTGCAAGAAAGTGCCTTGGGGGGAAGCCTGCAGTAATGTAGTTGATGGAATCTTTTGGTTTTTTCTATCGGACCAGCTACAGTTAGTCCAGGGTGTGCCACCACGCAACATGGCAGACCATGTGAGCACGCGTGTGACCTTCTAGGGCTTTGCTTGTATCAGTTTCACTCTGGAGAGGCAGAGTTGTCCCCATTCAGAGGACACTGTCCCCGTTCCAGTCTATATTCTGTATATGTCATTCCTCCTTTAAAGGGAAAAAAAAGGAGAATCCAACAGCCTGGATTCTGTTTTTATTTCCTTTATTAGATATGTTACCAACCATTTGAAAGGATGTGCTAGGTGGTACAACTCCAGAGACCACACTTTCTGACCCTAAAATCTGGGTAAGTTATTTGATATGTATAAGGGCATTATTCACGGACGCCAGGAGAGAAGTATTTGAAGTTGACGGTTTGGCATCACTACATAGTTATAGCTGCTGTCCCCACAGAAGATGGAATATTCCATATCCAGGAAGGGTGACTGACCTCTCCATTGGCGCCATGGAGACTCCTCTTTGTGGCTCAGTTGGTACTTACTCCTCTGATACCTGGATGAGCTTGTTTACTGTGGATATAAGTCTTCTCTTACCAATTAGATTGTAAGTTCATTGAGGGTGAGAGATGACTTTGGTTCTAGTATTAGCTCTGCTGCTAGTTTGCTGTGTGACCTTGGCTATAATTCATTTAAAAAGACCAAGATTCTTGCCCTCTAGGAACTTAGTCAGCCCAGTAGGAGAATGGCCGTGTGTGTACATAAATGTCCCTGCTTGGTGCCCACAGGGAATTGATGATCTGTGATACAGTACTGTTGGTATGCACAAGACCTTCTGAGCGTCACCTGTTTGTATCCCAGTGAGAGCAGCACAGTGTTAGGAGAAGAAAAAAAGCCTCTGTGCACACAGAGAAAGTCCTTGCCTAAACTTGAAAAAAATATCCAGAAACATTGGCCCTGTACATTTTCGAGACCTGGTTTTGTTTAGGAAATGTATTAAGTGCTTACTGCATGTCAGGCTCTGGAACCCAATCACTGGGCTAGTTTGTATAGTTTGACAGAAGGGGCCCTTCTCCAGCCTGTTTGTCACTCCTTGGCTGGCATTCTGATCTCTTTCTTGCCCCATGGACATGGAGGGGGTGTGGAGTGGGCTTCCCATCCGTCCCATAGGCAGGTGACAGGCATCTCCCCACTCTGGCGAAGCGGGGACTGTCCCTTGAATGCTCTTTTCTCACTAGGAAAAGCCGAGAGGCCAGAGGCGCACTGCAGTCCGCATTTCTCTTCAGTCCACTGCTGTGAACCAGTGGTTCGTTTGTTTCCTTTGCTACCTGTTAGTATCAGGGCTTAAGAATCAGGTGCAGCGTTCTTAAGGAAACTGAAGTAAAGAACAATGGACTGTTACTCATTCAAAAATATTTATCCAAAAAGACAAGGTGAGGATGACTCAAGCTGACCCAATCCTTTGTGTCAGCGACGTTTCGTCAGGGAGATAGCTCGTGTGAGGGAAAGACCCCCGGGACTTTGGCATTCACTGCTCACTGGCCTCTGCTTCCTGGCTCTGTCGGGGCTGGGTGTGAATCTCTCTGGGCCTCTTTTCTCATCTGTAAAATGAGGCTGATAACCCTTACCTTGGAGGCTGGTGTTGAGGTTTCAGTTAATTGTGCAGAGCACCTAGCACAGTGTCCTGCACACGACCAACTCCTAATTAATCACTATTCTTTTCCGGTTTTCACTCAGCCCGAGTCTAAACTTGGAGACACATGTGTTTACTGTTCTCAGGGCTTGGTTTCCTCTGGCTAGATATTTTTTTTCAATTCAGCCTGTTAAGTGAGTGCCCCACAAAGAAGATGGATATTAGGGTGGTGTTACTTTCTCCTCTCCAAGGACCCACTGCTGAGAGGGCTCCAGTGACTCCTAATGAGTGACACATGTCTGACCGGGGATTGAGACATCTGGCAGCCCACTCAGAAGAATGGCATTTCCATCTGACATTTCCCCAGTAACTCCTTAGACACCTGATGCGGTGCTTGTTCTATCAGCAGTCTGGTCCTGCTCCTGACATGCACCGCAAAGCCTGGTTTCTTAACTTAGGGAAGTTTAGAATGAGTTGTGCAAGGATTCCATACACTACAGAGCCTCTAGTTATTTCAAGGGGGTATTTGACATTCTGCAAACCAGACGGTATTTAAATGGGAGAGGTCAAGAGAGAAGGGGAAAGAGAGAGAGAATCTGTGTCTCTCAGTAAGGGGAGTTGACGCTGTTGCTGAAGCTTGCTCTCTGTTTCCTTATTTGCAAGTCGAAGTGCTGAACTAGATCTCAGATGCTCCGAGGTGAGAGGGCTCTGAGCAGTTGTCTAACTTAAAAGTCTTCATCTGATGGCAGAATCTCCTTGACCATCAGCACGGCAGATAGGTTACAGCCTCTTCTTTGCTTACACAGCAGTCCCTTCATTTGTAAACATATGGGTTGTTTTGGTTTTAAATTTCTCTTTACATTGGCCAAAGTTGTCTTTCTGTGTCTTCCTCTTATCTCTCCCAATATCAACCTTTGAAATTATACAAAATAGTCTGTTCTTTTCCATGAGATAGTCCTATAACTATCTGAAATAGCTGTCATAGTGCCTCGGTCTTCCCTTCCTCCAGAACCCATGCTCATAAACATTATTGAGATACTTGCTCCAAAATTCTTCAGTTCCTTTATTTTGAAACACACATGAGGAAAAAAATGCTTTAAACAAATAGGAAATGTCCTAAAACCATGGGAATACAACTGAAATTTGGCCTTTGTTAAAATATCTACTGAAGAGGGGGGTAACCAAATAGGATCAAGGCAAATGGACCCAGGTGTATCTCCAGCAATAGGATTGATTTTCAGGTTAGTAAGAGCAATTTGGAAGGTTTACTCATAGGCATGTACAACCTATAAACCTAAATGTATTTAGGGGTCTCTTCATACAATGCACCAATCTGGCTTCCAGGTTGGGGTCAGCTATTCCCTTCCTTATCCTGCCTACTCTCATTCCTTCTGGAACCCTTTGTGTGGGAACAGATCACTTCCTGTTTAGTCTGAGATTCTTTGAGGACTTCCTGTGCATGCAAACAGTGGCAAAAGAAAAAAAAAAAAAGAACAGCTGAGAGTAAAATATTATATAAAAGAGGGAACAAGCCACTTCCGGGCTGCTGGCTGACGTTACCTGAAGTGACAACCCAACGGCAAAGACAATCCAATCTTCATACAGCCTGCTAACGGCTGACTGAGTCAGTATGGAGGATTGTAATGCAACGTGAATGGATCCTGGGGTCCCAGAGAAGAGCCACACACTCCACAAAGCCTGGCCCTGGCCCACTGCAACATGCTCACTCTGTGGGGGACCAGTGACACAACCTTGCAGGTTTTGGGGATTGGCTGCTGCTCTCCTCTGATAGGCTGCCTGAGGCCAGCAGTCTCTGACTTCAGATTTTTTACAAAGAAGTGAGGAAAAACAAAGTAATGATTTATGATGGATCTTTAAATAAAATACCTAACCTAGACCATCTCTCTAGCATCTTCTAAAGATGAAGTACAACATAAAGAAGTTAAGCTTTGGAATCTAATAGACCTAGGTTTGAACCCTGACAGGCAAGTTCTGTGACTTTGGCCAAGTGATTAGTATCTCAGGGACAGCACCCTGCTCTCACGATGGCCCTGCGGGTGAAATGGTGTGATGGAGTGGAGGTGGCTCAGCACCTAGCATACAGTAGTCACCCAATAAAGGAAAGCCCTTACTGAAGGAAGACGGGCTGAGTGCCTTTATCGTTATGTGTGGCAACAGCCAAATAACAGTGAATCCAGCAGTGCTCTCTCGGCGCTATGTGACCTGTTTGTTAACTCTAGAATCTGAATGTAGAAAGACAACCGTCTGAGTTTCAGTGGCATTCTTTTTTCATTTTGCCAATCCCCACTCGGCAGAATTTGCCTGTCAAAATAAACAGCAACAACTGTTCTTCAGTAAAACTGAGACTGGTATTAAGGGGGAAAAAAGGGAACTTCTAAGAGAACCTACAAGGAAGTTATTTCTAATCATCATAAAGCCTGCTAACCATAGTTCTAGTAAATACACAATCAATTTTAATTTATGCTTCCTCTCCACTCTAAATACTAGAACAAGACAAGGATGTGTTCTAACAATCTAAGTTAGCTAGGAAATTTAGCCTCCATCAATTGAATACTTACTTTGTAGCAGACACTTGCTTAAGTTCTTGATATGCATTACTTCATTCCAGATTCACAACAGATCTGTGGGTGTGGGTGTTGAGAACCCTGTTCTACAGGTGAAGAAGCGGAGTCCTAGAATATTCAGTTACTGTCCAAGTCAGTTCTGTCTGACTGCAAAACCTGTGCTCTTGACCCACTGTGTTTCATTGCCTTCTTCAGAAAGTTCTTGGGATAGGCAGGCAGTAACTGGATGATTAGATAAATGATTAAGGGTGCATTACAATCTGGGTAACTCCTAACAGTCATCAAGACCCATGGACAAAATACCAGGGCCTTTGGAGACAGACCCTCCTGGGTTTGAATCCCAGCACTGTCACTTACTAGCTGTATCATTTAGGCATGTGACATTTTTCCTTGGTAAAATGGAATGTCAGTGAGGTTTAGGAGAAATAATATTGGGGGGGCAGGAAGAGATTAGCCAGAGAACATATATGCATAGCCCACGGACACAGACAGCAATGTAGTGAAGGGGAGGCAGGGGTGGGGGGAGGCGGTGGCTGGGTAGAGGGGGGGAAATGGGGGGGAATAGAGGACATCTGTAATAGTGTCAACAATAATTTTTTTCTTCATTTTTAAATAAATAATATTTGGGACTTGTGTGGTACATAGTAAGTTCTCAAGTAGTTGGTCTGCCTGCTGCATGAGGAAGATGCTAGGGAAGAAAAGACAAAGAGTTATCTTCTTTGTTACATTTGATGAGTTAGTTTTATCCTTTTCTAATGCAGAAGCCTTTAACACCAGGCAGTTCTCACTGAGGGCTTTCAGCCCTAGCAGAATACATGCCTATCTCTGTTCTTTTTTTTTTTTTTTTTTAAGATTTTATTTATTCATTTTTAGAGAGGGGAAAGGAGGGAGAAAAACATCAATGTGTGGTTGCCTCTCATGGGCCCACAACGCGGACATGTACCCTGAGTGGGAAGGGAACTGGCGACCCTTTGGTTTGCAGGCAGGCACTCAATATACTTGAGCCACACCAGCTGGGGCCCTATCTCTGTTCTTTAAAGAGGAAATTACTAGTTTTCAGTTCCATCGTTTATCTTTTTAACAGTTTAGCCATCTTTGAGTGTATAACATCTATTACCCATTCAGGGTGTTTGGAAAACTTCCTGTTTATGCCAGTGCACCCCTGATAAAGGATGTAGATAGTCATCTCATTGTTATTAAACAAACATGGCCCGCTTCTTATAAACACTTTGTTCTGATAATGCAGTCTCATGGTCAGAGTGTGGTTGTGTGATAGCTTGCTGGCATCTTGTGCGATAGTTGGAGGCTAGAAAATAGAAAATTAGATGAATAAGTAGGTCTCTTTATCTTGCTTGGAACCTTTACAGTAGTTTCCACACCACTGTGAGTTCCCTTCTGGAAGCCTTCCTGACGTGTGGGTGTGTGATGAGACTCACTTTGTTTTTCTGCTTGCTTTTCTCTTTTCCTGGACAGAAACCAAAGCCCAAACCCCGGCCATCCATCACGAAGGCAACCTGGGAGAGTAACTATTTTGGGGTCCCCTTAACAACCGTCGTGACTCCAGAGAAGCCAATTCCTGTTTTTATTGAGAGATGCATTGAGTACATTGAAGCCACAGGTAAGCACATTACCTCAGAGCCAGTTACAGCTCTCACTGTCTGCAGCACGCTTTCTGGGGACTGAGCCACCTGGAGATTCTGGAGTCAGCTCTCGTTTAGTGTGCGATGGATGCTTGCTGAGAAGGAGCTGAGCGGTCCCAGCAGCTCTCCGTGTCCCCTCTGCATCTCCATAGCCATGAGGCTGTGGTGTGGGGTCTGGTAGAGCTTTCAGAATGTGGAGCAGTCCTGTCCTCAGGACTGTGGTTGTGGCTGATCCAGGTCCCTCTGTGTCCCCCCAGCTCCCTGTCATAGCATGCAGCCTGTTGGTCAGCTTCTTGAGGGTAGGGAAAGGGTTTTGTTTCTCATTGTGTCCTCAGCATTAGACTGGACACATATAGTAATACATTTTGGTTTAATAAAATGAATGGCTAGTGACCGTTACAGCCTTTGACCACTGATCAGGTGCCCGAGACTCTTACTATATTGATAGATTTTTTTTTTTTTTACACTGAAGTTAGAAACCAGCTCAATGCTTGGGTATCTTCTGGTTAAGCAGCTGCATTTCAACTAACCCGATAGCTTGGTGTCATTGCAAAGGCCACTGTCGTAAAATATTTTCTGCATTGTTCTTGAAGTGGCATGATTTTACCTGTGTCATAACATTTATTTCATTATTTCATCCATTTAGAGCTTTCATAATGTGTCTTCTGGCCTCTCTTTTGAAACCCCTGGAGCATCAGTTTCATGGTATTATTTCCCTTGTTCTTCTCATGGATGCTTTCAAAGCTGATGAGCTTCGAGGAGAAGGAGGTACAGCATGCACGGAGTTACGTGAATTCTTGAGCATTAATAGTTGAGCTCAAGAATATAGGCTTAAACCGATTTGAAACCAAGGTGGGGATTATGGCCTTCCTCTGTGTTCTTCTTGATTAGTGTTATCTGTAGTGATACTAAGTATTGTGTTGTGCTGAAAGTCTGCCAGGCTCTGCTGGTAATTTCAGCAGTATTATATTAAGTTGACTGACTGGTATTAATATTTCCTTAGGATGTGCGGAATCAGGGAAACTAGGTTTCAGGTCGAAGCCTGCTAAAGCTATTGTTATTTGCAAGGTTTTCTCTGCAGCCCTCTAGGGTGGAATCACAGCAAGCACTTTGTATAACCACAGCAGATCTGTGGCTTTGTTTATTAGTCTGTCCTATAGCCAAAGCTTTTTCTGAATATCCATCTTTTGGACACCGGTCTTGTATCAGTTTCTTCCTATCACCTCTCCCTTGGGGTAGGAGGAAATCTGCACAAAGCAATTCAGTGATTAAAGCCTCTCTTGTTGAACCAACATTTTAGAGAGATAGTTTGTGTCATTGGGAGGAGGTGGGAGGGTGGCACTTTTTCCCTTACTTTTTTTAAAATTTATTTCAGATTTATAGGAAAGTTACAAAACTTGTAAGTTGTAACAAATGAAAGGTTACAAAAAATTGTCAGGTTCTCCAAATGTTAAATTTTACCACTTTCCCTGTATCACTTTTCCTCTATGTTTGTATCTTTTTTCTGAAATGTTTGAAAGTTACAGATATGATGCACCTCTACTCCTAAATACTTCAGTGAGTATTCCTAAAAACATTCTCTTATGTCACCATGTAACTTTGCAAACTAAAACATTAACACTAATGCAGTATTAACCTATCCAATCCGTAAACATTTTCATTCATTGGTTGTTCCATTAATGTCCTTTACAGCAAAAGACAGGTTTTGTGGGGTTGTTTTGTTTGTTTGTTTGTTTGTTTGTTTTGGCCCAGGATTAATCCCAGACCACATGTTACGTGTAGTTGTCAAGTCTCTTTAGTCTCCTTTAAAACCATTCAGTCTGTCTCAGTAATTTTAAAGAGTATAGATCAATTATTTTGTAGATATTCCTCAACTTGAGTTTTTGTTTTTTCTCGGGGTTTGTTTTTTTTTTTCCCCAATGTTTCCTCTTAATTAGGTTCAGGCTTGCACTTTTGGCAGAAACAGCAGGGAAGCAATATTCTGTCCTTGGTGCATCACACCAGGTGGCATGTGATGTCAGTTTGTCCCATCACTGGAGATACCTCCTTTGATCCCTTGATTAAGGTGGTTGTGTTTGCCAAGCTTCTCCACTAAAGCTCTTTGTGCCCCTTTGTAATGAATAAGTATTTTGTAGGGAGGTGCTTTGAGACTGTATGGATCTGATTTCTCCTAACACTTTCACCTCTAGTTTTAGCACCCACTGAGGACTCTCACCTGAGACAGTGATCACCGTCATTCTTCCAACTCTGTAATTCCCTCAGCGTTTGTTGGCTGGGATTTTCCTCTCTGGGAGAGCTTCGCCTTCCAGGAGGAGCCTTTTGTGAGTGGCCTCCCTGAGTGGCCAGCCTATGGCAGCACCAGGTGCTGGAATGTTGCCCGCACACCCTTAGCCGAGCACAGCAGTGGGCTTGACCTGCCCTGATCACCTGGCTTCTCTCACTCTCAGGTCGTGATTAGCTTTTTTTACACCCAATATATTTTGATATATTTCCAATGACAAACTTGTACCTCCTCTTGCTCTTCTACTTGTGAACCCTCTCAGGTATGAAGACTTTCTCAACCGCACCTACAGTCTGATGCCAAGCTGCTGCTTCTCTTAAAGCTCTGCTAGACTGCATCACTGTCCTCTCTGTCACCAGAAAGCTTGGAGCTTCTGGGACGTCTCTGACTCATCTAGTCAGTTCCCAAGTCAGTTGCTTCTACTTTGAAATAGCTTGGCTCTGCCCTCTCCACTTCAGTTCCATTGCCCCATCATCACCCTCCTTCTCAGTCCCTCCTGATTATGTGACAGTTCTACTGAAAACCTCCTCTTGCCTCCTCGCTGCCTGCCAGGTGCTGTCCGCACTCGTGAGTCCTCCCTCTCACATGCATCACGGCCTTGCTGTGCTTGTCCGCCTGCCTTGCTCTCCCTGTTTCTCTCCCCTCCCTTCATTCTTTTCTCCTTTCTACCGGCTGCCCTTTCTGTTTTCTTTTATAGCAGGCAATAATTTTAAAATTGTTTTACAAGAATACAAACAATATATTAGAAGAACATGGACCAAGCAGTATTTCTTTGCTTTGCATGTGCCCTTCATATGTCTGAAACGTGTCCCACATTCCTCCTGCCTCTGGAACTTGTCCTCATTCTTCAAGACTCCCCCACCCCGGCAACACTTCAATGTTACCTCCCCGGTATTTCTTCTCAAGCACATTTCCATTTCCTGAGAACAGGATTCTCTGTTCTCCCATCTGCCTAGAGCCTGGCACCCAGTATACATTCAATTGTTGATTGAATGAGTGGTTTCCAACCTGGAATACCTAAATTCTATTGTTTTCTTCTTTCTTTGTCTTTTTAAATTTTAGTCATGTCCTTCCCTTCATTGGTATTAGTTTGTACTTTTATAGAATTTCAAAGAGGAAATTCAACCTGGTATCTGTGAACTTAGTGTGTGTGTTGGGAGGTGGTCCTTGTGTTTTCCATTTTCTTCCTTCTTCCCTCCTCGGGCACCCCGCACCCCCCCTCACCTGCTTGCTTGTTTCCTTCCTTCCTTCCTCCTCCCCCCAAGACATGCGCACTGATTTTAGAGAGGGGGAAGGGGAAAGAGAGAGAAACACTGATGTGAGAGAGAAACATTGATTAGCCACCTCCCGGGGGCTCCTGACTGGAGACTGAACCCACAACCCAGGCATGTGCCCTGACCAGAATTGAACCGGTGACCTTTCTGTTTACAGGACATGCTCCAACCAATTGAGCCACACTGGCCAGGGCTGTACTCCATTTTCTAAAAGAACTTTTTCCTATTTATATTATTAAAGAACGTTCATTTGTAGAAGTTAAACAAAAGAATATGAAAAAGAATTTAAAGATTCATTGCCCTCCACTTAGTGAAAACCACTGTTAATGGTTTGATATATTTCCTTACAATCTACTTTCTCTGCACATGTGTATAAGTTTTTACTTTTACATAATTCAAAATAGCGGTGTGACAGTTCTCAAAATTTTTTGAGCATAACTTGGATGAGGCAAAAGAGTCCTGAATTCACCCACCAGCTTACCGACTCCTGTTCTCTGGCAGCAAAAGAATTCAGTAACCAGGAGTTGGGTTGGAGGACTGTATCTTCAGAACCACTGCTTTTTAAACCAGGCGTTGTTTTGTGAGCATGACTCTTTGCAAGAGTCATCAGACTCTTGGAAAACATGGCTTTTAATGGCTGCATCTTGTTCCGTCACAGGGCTCTATCACAGATTATTTAACCAGTCCTCTGTTGTTTGGCCTGTATAGCATTTTCTCCTGGTGTTCTTTAAAATAAAGAGACAGATTAGCTAGGGAGGTGTTTTAAAATAGTGATACAGGGCTTCAGGTCTGGTTAGACTGGGGTGTGAGTCTTTGCCCTGCCATTGCTCCTCTGTAAACGGAGGGTGATGGCAGGACCGGGCTCCCAGGGCTGCTGTGGGGGTGCGTGGCGCTTGCCTGTGAGGCACTGAGCATGGCGCCTGGCACACGGGAGTGCCAGTGCGTGCCAGCCGTCGCTGTGAGCGGCACCCTCCAAACATTTGGCCTTCCTTCCCATGGCCTGTCAGACTATACCATTGCATGTAAATATCTGTGACTTTTTTCTTTCCTCCCCATCTTTCAAATTTGAAAAATTGTAAAGCCCGTTGCACAGTTGTAAGAGTGACACAACAGTGACCCAGTACTCGCCAGTAGTTGACATTTTGCCACATTTCCCCGTTCTCCCTTAATTGTTATAGTTGCTGAACCACTGGAGGCGAGCTGCAGACTCCGTGTCACTTCACCCCAACAGTCTCAGCATGGGTCCCTAGGCCTCAGGACTTCTCCTCCGTGACCGTGACCGCAGGGACACCACTTTTAAGAATGTTAGCGTTAATTCGATTGTACTTTATATAAATAGTCTGTATTTAAATATACACATTTGACTTAAAACCATCTCTTACAGCTGACTCTTTGTCCCAGCAGCCAATTAATATTCCTAGTGCATTCAGCTATTGCCTCTTCATCTCTTAGCCCAGAACAGTTCTCTCTGTTTCCCCCACCTTGTTTTTTAATGACGACCTTTTCTGAAGAGTCCAGACAGTTGTCTTGTATAATGTCCCTTTGTGTGGTGTGCTGTCTGTGCCTCTCCATCATCCCCAGCCCCTTCTGACACCATCCGTAGCCACCTCATCGTGCGGCTCCTGTCTGAGCAGAGGGCTGGGACAGAAGGTGCGGTGTTTCTCCTTGGACAGAGCACACCTGTGAATGGGGCGTGGGGGCACTCTAGGGTTTCGTGGAATGATGAATAAATTATGGATTCAGTTTTTCCCAGCCCCCACTGACATGCACTTTCTTCAGGGAAAGCCTGTGCTGCCACTTGACCTCCCCATCCCATCTCTCCCTCTTATTCTTGGTAGAAATCGCCGTTGACCCTGTGGCAGGCAGCTACCCGTGTAGCTGATTGGAAATGATACTCCAAGCGAAGCTTGTTTGCCAGGCCTGCCCCAAGCGGTTCAAAGTCGAAAGTCATTTCCCTGTTTTTGTATCTGTCTCACACACCTTGGCACTTTGCTTGTTCTGGCAAATAACGTATTGCATCATCTCTTTCAAGGGCAGTGCTTGGGAGTTGACGCTCTTGAGGGCAGTAGTAGGGAGGAAACCCAGTATCCTTCTCCTTTAGGCCTGCGTTGCCACCCGCCTGCATCTTCCCAGCCAGTGTCACAACCAGCGGCACTGTGGGAAACAAACCAAACTAAAACCTTGTGGCGGGGAGGGGGTGGCATGACCATTATGATTTGTGACAGCTTGAACCATTCCATATATTACAAATATTTTTCTACTTGTAAGAGCAATATAATCATTTACTGTTTAAAATTCCAGTTATTATAAATGTCCATAGATGTTCTGTAGGTATGTAACAGAAAGTCCCTTATAATCCCAATCTCCAGAAGTAGTCTGCAGTAATAGCTGGAGTATCTTTTCTGCTAATACTGCCCCCAAAATGTTTAAAAACATGAGATCATATGCATACTGTTGTTCAGCTTGTTTTCTGTTTATTTTAATTTACTTCTGTATACCTTGGGCATCTCTTTATTTCATAATTGTTTACCTGGGAGGGGGGGTCTATGGACATGTCGGGAGAGAAGCTTTGCAGGCAACTCCAGGGTCCAGGGGTGGCCTGTGGCAGGGTCCTGTGACCGCTGTCCCCTCCCCATGGTTTGTGAGTCAGTTACTAAGTCCTCCTAAACACAGATCACAAGGAAAGGACCACTGCCTTGTCGCCTGAAAGTCCACAGCCCCTGCGCTGTATTGCTGAGACTGTACATTGGAGCTGCCTCCTCTTATTCTGAGGTTAGCCCAGAACCCCGTGGATGGAGTGGCTCCGGTTTGCACCTGTCTTTTTTCCTGCACTTTCGGACCAGTTTATTTACCCTTGTTTTGTATTTTCTAAAATTGGAATGTGTTCAAGAAAATGGCCAGTTGGTAGAAGAGCTTCCAGATTGATTTGCAGATGCTTTTAGCCCCAGCCCAGGGACAGCCTCGGTGCTTGCTGTGGTAATAGGATATTAGATTTTCACTCCCACAGCTCTGGTTACACGGGAAGGCTGGAAGGAGGGCATATAACTACCACAGCTGCTCCGGGGTCACCACTGGGAAGGGTCTGCTGGGGGTCAGACAGGCTTTATCTTTTGGCCACAATGCTTTCTCTTCCAGTTTTCACCCAAGTGGAAGATTGGCGGAGGCCATGTGACTCCTGCGAGAGCACTGGCCCTGCTAACCTGAGCTCTCTGTGCACAGCAGGAAGCAGGCATGTTCAGTTCGGTCCAGAGTGTCTCTCACCGGAGTCCAGGGGAGTCCTTAGGTTTAGAGCCTACTCACAACCCTCATGAGATTAATTTCTCAGGATAAGTATGGTATCTTTCCACCTCACCGTGGTTGCAAAACTAAGGGTTTAAATCCTGGGTCTCGGCCAATTTTGAGTCAAGGCTTTCGCCCCACAGTTGGGGAAATACTTTTGTCCTCCAGTGGAGAAACCTCCTGAGGGAGCTTCCAAGTGTCACCGTTTCCCACCCTAGGAGGCTAGTACCCTGAAGGCTGAGTGCCTAGTGTCTGCCACATGTACTCCCCAGGCCTGCTTGTCAGTCATTTAACTAAAAACAGCATTATCTCTGAGTGATTTCTTTTAATAATGTCTGAGACCAAACCTCTCCCTTTTTCTGTGATTTTTTTTAACTTTCTCTGTTGGCAGTGGGAGGGGGCAGGGCAACAGGGACAGTCCTTTTCTTAATTGCTTTGCCCACTGAGAGGTGACCAGTCCCCAGCATCTCGAGCAAGTGCTGCAGAGATCTGAGAAAGCAGTTGTTCCCAGTGAGAAACAGTTTCATTTAGTTAGAAGTCCCCCTCATTTCCATCTTGACTTATAATGTATTCAAACCATATCATATAAATAACTGTAAGCCACGGTTTTATTAGTGCATCTTAATTTCAGTTAGTCCCTGTGGAATGGAAAACTCCCTGTAGTCAAGGAAGCCGGCAGCTGATTAAAACAATAATGCCAGAGATGGCCTCCATTATGTTGACTCTCCCATTTTCTATTCCTGCCACATTTATTGTGTGCTTGCTGTGGTCCAAGCATTGCACGGGGCACTCGGCAGATGTGCTCTCATTTCACAGGAGATTTTGTTGCTCTAAGATACCAGATGTGGTGGGAAGCTGGCCCTTCAAAGGGGGTCAGGGTACATCACTATGAGGAGATCTTGGTGTCATCAAAGTCCAGCATTAACCTGGCTGGAGAGAAGGTGGCAGCATTTATATTCTCTTCCTTACTCTTTGGGGAGGAATCTCCCACAAAACCTGGTCATAGAACCGGGACTCAGTCTTCAGGGCAGCATAGCACCTACCTCGACACAATATTGCAGTTGAAATTTACTGTTTTCAAAGCCCTTTGCTAGATTAAGCCACACAGCCTTGCCATGGGGTTTCAGTGTCTTCACATAGCAGGCTGTGTAATGCAAGAGGGGCCTTTTTCTGTTTGCCTTCTGGGGTACTGTTTATTGAGGGGCAGCAGAAATCAGGTCAAGGTTGACCTCTCATGTCTGGTTGAGTGGGAAGTGCAGGATCTAGCACCAAGTGGTTGTAGAAAAACTTCCTGATAAGTTACTATTAGGTCTAAAAATATTTAGTTTACCATCTTTTCATTGGAGAGGTGGCAGATTTTATTCATTCAACAGATATTTATTGAATATTTATACTAAGTAAGCATCTTCTATATGCTAGGCACTGTGTTGAACTAAAGTTTTCTTTTATAAGGTCCCGGGGTAATGGAGATAGACATAATCACACAGATGCACAACAAATTCAAGTAAGGAACCTTACTGAATTTTAAAATCACTGGGGAATAAAGTGACAAACAGGAGCACCAAGTGAGGATGTGGGGCAGTTAGAACCCTTGCCCACTGCTGTTGGGAATGTAAATGGGTATATAAACTCACTTTGGAAAACTCTTTGGTAGTTTATTAAAAGTTAAACAGCCCTGGCTAGCGTGGCTCAGTGGATTGAGTGCTGGCCTGCAGACCAAAAGGTTGCTGGTTGGATTCTGGGCCAGGGCTCATCATACCTGGGTTGCAGGCCAGGTCCCCAGTTGGGAGTGTGCAAGAGGCGATCAGTGTGTCTCTTGCATATTGATGTTTTTCTCCCTCCCCCTCCCTCCCGTCCCCTGTCTCTAAAAATATATAAAATCTTTTTTTAAAAGAAGTTAAACATACACTTACCATTCCACTCATAGGTATTTGCCTAAGAGAAGTGAAGACATGTCCACACAAAGGCTTGTACTCAGCTGTTTTCAACAGCTTTGTTCTTGAAATCCCAAACTGGAAACCACCCATCCACAGGTTAATAAACGAGCTGGTCTAGCCATCCACCGGAATACTACTCGGGAGCCAAAAGGAATGAATTCCTGCTACATGCACCAACATGGCTGAAGCTGAACTCATTAAAAGCTGAGAGTGATAGAAGCCAGACACGAGGACTGCGGGTTATGATTCCAGTTATACCCAGCTCTGGAAACTGCAAACTAATCTAAAGTGACAGCAGGCATATTGGTGGTTGCCTGGGAGCTGGGAGGGGCAAGAATTGATTGCAGAGGGGCATGAGAAAACTTTTGGGGGCGATGAAAATGTTTTATATCTTGATTATCGTGATGATTTCACTCCTGTGTACATAGTTCACTTACCAGATTGTACACTTTTTTTGGCTCGTTCATGTCTTTTATTAACCCGTATACAATGACTTGTCTTCTGGTCTGTTGAAGCAATAGGTCAGACCACATTGGCCACAATAACGTCTGTCGAAGTGGCCGGCCATGAAAACTGCAGCACCGAGGTCACCTGAAGGGCACTCCCGATGAGGGTGACTGATTTATGCCATTCTCATTATTTTGTAGTATTTCAGGACAGCCAGCTTACCCTTCTTTCTCGTATGCTTATTCTTTTTGGGGGTGGTGTAAGACATCTTCCTTTTCTTAGCCCCACCACGAAGTCTCAACTCAAGATGAAGAGTGGCCTCCTCGTGAACGCTGTAGTCTAACAAAGTACGCCCATCTCCCAGTTGCTTGCCTGCAAAGATCAGTCTTTGCTGATCAGGAGGAATTCCTTACCTTGGCCTTTACATTTTCTGTCGCATCTGAGGGTTCAACCTCAAGAGTCATGGCCTTCTCCGTAAGGATTTTCAGGAAAATCTGCATCTTGGTGGCAATTCCACTGCAGATGACGAATCAGAAAGCCCAAATTGTGCACTTTTAATGGATACAGTTTATTGTACAATATATAAATTATGCCTCAATGGTTGATTTTTTTAAAAGATTTTATTTATTTTTAGAGAGGGGAGAAGGGAAGAAGAAAAAAGGAGACAAACAATGAATCACTGTGAAAAGGTTTTCTGGGAACTTGCTATTTGCATGGCTTCAGAATATCAACCAACACATTCACTACCAATTAGAAAGAGAAATTTACATTTATAATGGAGAAGTGTGGAGGTGACTACTCTAACAAGGTGATCGGCCCTGACAGTTCAGGGCCCCCCGCTGGCAGTTCAGAACCCCGCGCTGGCAGTTCAGGCTAACTTTGTATGCCTCTGTGCCAGAAATGCTTAATCTGAAGCTTATCATGAGGAAACAATCAGTTAAATCCAGAATGTGATACAAGATAGCTGGCCTAGACTCAATAAAAAGGTCAGGGTCACGGAAAAACGTTTGGGGGCCTAATGCAACCTCTACATGTATAACGTGAACCCATTTCCCACTTAGATAATCAAGTCCGTGAGCTTTGGGGTCACCCTGGCATCCTGACTTTTCCATGCAGTAGCTGGCCTTAAACTGTCTAAACCTCATTTTCCTGTTCCTTCAAACTGGGAATAAAAATAATAGTGCCTTCAAAAGGCAGTTTTTTAGAATTGAATGAATGCCTGTTTATAATGTTCTTAGAATGCCTCGTCCACAGTAATCACCCAGTCATCGATAGCCATCATTTTGGTGGCTCCTGTCACTGACTTGCTGTAGCTGTGGAAAGCCATACAGGACATTCCTCCAAACAGTAAGAAATGAGATTGGACAGTGTCTGTAGGCAGTGTTTAAAAACTTCTCACTAAGCGTAGCTAGCATCCATTAAGAAAAGTATACTCCTCATGAGTACAGCTCAATGAATAGCCACAAATGGAACACACCTGTGTAACAAGCACCCAGGTCAAGAAACAGAAGATGACCAGCCCCAGCCCCACCCCAGAATCCTCTTACCAGGCATAACTGCTACCTGGTATCTAACCATTATGGAATAGTTTTGTCTGCAATTTTTTATATTTTTTAAAATATTTTATTTATTTATTTTTAGACAGAGGGGAAGGGAGGGAGAAAGAGAAGGAGAGAAATATCAATGTGAGGCTGCCTCTTGCGCACCTCCTACTGGTGACATGGCCCGCAACCCAGGCACGTGCCCTGACTGGGAATCAAACTGGTGACTCTTTGGTTCAAAGGCCAGTGCTCAATCCACTGAGCCACGCCAGCCAGGGCTGCAATTTTTTAATTTATTGTTTTTTAGAGAGAGGGGAAGGGAAGAGAGAAAGAGAAGCATTGATTTGTTATTCCGGTTATTTATGCATTCATTGGTTGTTTCTTGTGTGTGCCCTGACCGGGGATTGAACCTGCAACCTTGGTGTATCAGTATGATACTCTGACCAACTGAGCTACCCAGCCAGGCTAGTTTTGCCTAATTTGTTCTTTAAAAATGAACTCAGATCAAATGCAGTTTTGGTCTGGCTTCTTTTACTCAGCATTATGTCTTGAGTTCATCTGTGGTTGAATTTATAAATTTATCCATGGTTGTGTGTGGTTGTAGATCATTTATTCTCTTTGCTGTATACTATTCCATTGTGTGAATAACCCACAATTTATTTATTTATTCTAACTCTTCATGGATATTTGGGCACTTCCTAATTTGGGGCTATTATGAATAATGCTAAGAACATTTTTATACATGAATTTTGGTGCATTTGTGTGTACTCATGGACTTCAGATATATAGCCAGGAGTGACAGTTTTTAATAATTAATTTTAGCATGTGAACATGGTGGTTTAAAAGATGTCTTGAAGCACATATCAGTCCCTGAGGGGTAATAATCTACAAGGCTGAGAGCTAAACCAGTAAGGGAATTTCTGCTACCTATTTGTGGCTTTGTATTTCCTATCTTTTAAGAGGTACGGGGGTCCTGGCAAGGGGGTGTGTGGGTACGAAAAGCTATCTCACCCTTTCATTGAGCAACCAGATTTTTCCCATTTGCAAAGTGTACCTGGCTGGAATAATCTTGAATCTTTCCAGGACCTTGTGGTATAGCTCTGCTCTTTGCTGTGGTTTCAGAGTTGAGACTGTGGTTCGCAGAGATCTTGATGACCCCATGGTTTTTACTTGCCCGGTCACCATAGGGCATTGCCCTCTGATTAACTTTTGGCCATTGGTAGCACAGATAAGTTGTTCTTATTGACAACTAGCAGCAAGACTCCAAAATGAAAGGTTCAGCCCTATGGGCAGTTTGGGAGGGGAGGAAAGATGAGGCAGCGTCCAGCAGCAGGCTCTTTCCCTGTATCTCGGAGGGCGATCTGGAAGCCCTGCAGCCAGGACTTGAGGGCTGTGGCTGTAGATCAGCTTGTCTGCATTGTTTGCAGGTCAGAGGTGGCCCTGACTCCTCTACACAAATGGAAGCCCTCTATAAAAATGGTCTTTGACAGAATACTTAGAGCTGTGACCTTTCTTCTGGTTTAGCTCATTTGCCTGCGTAAATGAGCAAAGTGCTTTCTGCATGGCAGATTTAAATTTCACCGCTAATTGAGGGTAGCATCTTCAGGGGAAAATGCTTGCCATTAGATCAGAGGCCTTTGGGAGACAGCCAGGCAACAAACACATCAGGGCAGATCAAAGCAGGAGGTGGAGATGGGGAGAGTGCAGAGTGCAAGTGTTGTTGGTAACGTGGGACGGGCCACAGGGAAGACTTTGCCTTGTGCCTGTGGGGCCATGCGCCTGCACGGGTACATGTTATGTTTGGCGGCCTTTTCCCTTTAGTTTCTTGCCACTGAATAATCTGCTCAGGATGAACCTGGAGCCAAACTGCCTGGGTTCAGACCTTTGCTCTGCTGCTTCTGAACAAAAGTTTAAACTCTCTGTGACTCAGTTTCCTTGACTGTAAAATGAAGATAAAGAATAGTACTTTGAGTCTTGAGATGATTCAGTATGTTAAGGACCTTATACTAGTACCTGGCAGGTTATAAACAATCAGTTAGCATTTGCTGCTGTTACCATTATTGGCACTGTCTGAGACATACCTTCTGCTCTAGTTGGGCCTCTCAGTTGCTGGGGCCCCCATTTGTCAAGCCCTCCTGGTCCCTGGGCTTTGTCCCTTTAACACCTGTGCAGAGACCCGAGCTCTCCTGCAAGGTCCAGCCCAGGCTTCTCCCTTCAGGAGAGTGACTCCCCGTCCTCAGTTCTCACTGGCCAGGAGCAGGGTAGGTCAGGCAAGGCCTCTGGAACCAGGAACACTCCGTTTAAAATCCCAGCTCTGCTACTTCTCTCAGCTAAACTCTTTACACCTCTGAGCTCGGCGTCCTCTGTAAAACATAGCTAATGGTGACAGCACCTTGTCAGGACTGTGAGGGCTGAATGAGATCGTGTGCATGATTGTGCCAGCCATGTAGCGAACACTCAGAAAAGGGGAGGGAGCTTGTTATTTTGAGGTGATGTTTTCACTGTTAATGTCTTGCATACCCTCGGATCACCTCATGGGTTGATTATGAATTCCTGTTTAGATAATCACTCCTTACTGTCACGGATCTTCGTTTCTTGTTTTAGATCTTTTCCTGCTTACTTGGCCTGTGGTAAAGACTTGGGAATCTTTTTTCCACAGAGATATCTTCTTCTCCACTCCACCTTACTCTTTAGATAAATAGTCCTTCCTACATTTATTTCTTTGCCTGGTTGCAGAGGACCAGGGGGCCCAGAACTGTGAGGATACTGTCACCTCAGCACGTAGCTACAGAGCACCTCATATATTAGTGCCACACACTGTTCAAGATACTGATGATGCAGTATGGAACAAAACACTAAAAAGCCTTGCCCACGTGCATCATACATTACAGTTTAATGGGGGAGACAGACAATAATAAGTCAAATATAAGGAATCTTCGTGATCAGTGCTCCGGAGGAAAAAAATGAGGCAGGCTAGTGGGTGTGAAATGTCTGGGGTGAGTGTTAGCATTTTCGACAGGAGGGCTGGGGGCCTGAAGGAAATGAGAGAGGGAGCCATGCCCTTTCCTGGAGAAGAAGCTTTCAGTCAGAGAAACAGAACAGTGGTTGTAGAAGTCCTGAGACTAGAACATTCTTGATAGAAACCTTGGCTTTTACTCTAAGTGAGGTAAGAAGCCAGTGGAGAGTTATGAGCAGAGGGACAATATTTGGCCTTTGTTTAATAAAATAACACTGACCATTGTGGGGAGAACAGTCCTGACCCTTGAGGTCTTGAATGCTCTTGATCTAGCTGGTTTTTGGCAAATCTTCCTCCATTCTTCCCTTCGTTTCTCTGGATATGTACCCCGTCCCGCATATTGTGGGCATGGGTTTGCCTACGCCCTTGGTTTAGACCTGGAAGGAGGAGGGTTATACATCAGCATGATTTGCAGCCTGGGTTAGAGTAAGGCTGGGAGAATGCCAGAACGGGTAAGCAGAGGAGTCAGCTCCTGGTCCCGGCTGGCCATTCAAACCTCATCTTTCTTCACACTTTTTAGCTTCAGGCCCCCACTGCATTGCTTATCACTGTTCCTATTGCCTCACGTGTAGTTTCCCCTTCCACCTGACAAATCCCTACTCTTTCTAAAGCCTTCCCACTCTCAACACGCCTCTGTGATAGCACGTTTTTTCTGTTTGTTAAGGTTAAATGAGGTCATAAGGGTGGGGCCGTGATCTGATAGGATTAGTGCTCTTACAAGAAGACCGGGGCTCTCACCAAAGCCTCCAGCACCTTGATTTGGACTTGCTAGCCTCTAGAGCTTTGAGAAAATAAATTTCTGTTTTCAAGCAACCCAACCTGTGGTATTTTGTCGTGGCAACCTGAGCGGACAAATACAGATGGCAAGGTGACTGACGTGGGCATCAGAACTCCCGTGATCTTTAAGGCAGGGGCTAAGCCTTTCTCCACTTACGTGTTCCCATGAGGCCTGGTTCTCCGGAGACCTCAGTCAGGGATCTTTATGTTCACATGACAGAACAGAGCAATTGGGTCAGTAGGAATGGGAATTGAGGCAACAGAAAGTCAAAAGGACTGAGACTGGTAGAAGGAGACGTGGAAGAATACCACTTGAGAGTCCTGGTCTAGAAAGATAAGCTCACTCTTTTGTGTAACACTTGGCTCTCAGGTAGTTTATTTGTTTGAAATGTAAGATGACTTGGGTATCAGACAATTCAGTCCCACTTTTCAAACAGAGATGGTGCAAGGCCTTGTGATTTCACCCCAGTTTACGTTCTTTCACTCTTGGCTAGAGTCCTTTGACTATTTAAATTTGGTGGCCTCCCAACAGTTGGGGTTTTTTTTTAAACAACAAACACAATTTATCTTTTCACGTAAGCGGCAATTTGGTTGAAACGAGACCTTTGTAGTATGTAGTCCAGAGCTCCTGATAACTGGAACTACAATCAGTGTTTCTGTTTTGTGATCTATTTTTTTTTGTGTTTCAAAAGCCACAACAGAAAACTCTTTTCTTCTGTTGTGGTTGTCAGGAGCCAGCATTTGGGCCCTGGCAGCTAGAGGGTGTTTTGCAGAAACTTAATCTGTAAAGAGCGGTTTCACTTCCTAGGCTAGGCTCTCCACCGAGAGCACACATTCCTCTGGAATGCATGGAGGCAGGGAAGGACCTCTAGTCTTCGTTCCCAATTTTCCTGAGCCCTGAAAAATGGGGGTTACGTGTTTGTTGTTGATGCTTTCATGTCACTAGGACTAGAGGAAGAAAAAATAAAGTAAAAATAACCTGCCTGAACTGACCTAAATCCAGCAGATCTTGATTCTAAGAGGCCCCTTGTTTCTAAGCGGCCCCCACCTTTGTGATAACAGTTACTGGGGAGAGGGTCATGGGCAGTCCAGTAAGTATAGGTATTAATGATTATCTAGCCTCATTTGGAAAAATGAGCCGAGATGTACATCATCAGCTGGAAGGAATGTCATGGTAGCTGTTTTAACAACAATAATGATGAGGATAATTAACATTTAGGAGGCCTCGTCCTAAGCTCTTTATAAGTATGATTTCATTTCGTCCTCGCCGTGAGGGGCAGAGCGCCAGAGGACTCAGCCGGTGCCCACACACAGCTAGCCTTTCAACTGCCTTCTTGGCAGCAATTATGAAAGGCCAACAGTATCTTCCTAATCTGAACATCACTATTTCATATTTCCTGTATTTTGGGTAAGGAAGCTTTATCTTCAGGGTGATCTTTGAAGGGAAGGACTTAGGAGCATTTAAGTGATATGAGCAAGATTACGGGGAACCCCTTAAGCGATTTAAGAAAAAAATACTTGTCTTTCTTACAAAATGGAATCTCTGTATTATTGTCATACTTTTCTTCTTGAAAAATATTAAGAAGCAAACAATGAGCCTTCATGCTTGCCACCCTGTTACAAGCATCATTTAACAAGGGGGAGAATTTAGCAGAGTGGTAAGAACAACCATTGGGGTCAGTCTGCTTGGATGCCAGGCCTCGTCCTGCCACCTCATCAGCTCTGTGATTTGGGCAAGTTACTTACATTAGCTAAGCCTCAGTTTCCTCATCTATTAAATGGGAATGATGATTTTAAAAAAAAAACAGTATATCGACATATCCATATGTCCTTATACATTTAACCAACTATTTCTAAGCATGTGAGAAACAATTGTTTATACATCTCAGCATACTAATGACAAATGATTCTTAACTGTTCTTAAAGCAAACTTCTAACACTGCTAGTCAGATGGTCCCATCCTTCCATCTTTAAATCTGTTTTGAGCTGTTACATGTGTAGCTGAGCTGTGAGATGATTTATACATCCAAATAGGTTTTCTCAGTTCCCGTTTGTGCAGTTGGACCTTGTAACCATTTTGCTGTGGTGGCAAGGTGATTGGGACATCTGAGTCGGGCGGCGAGGGTGTTCAGTGAGCACCTTCAGTAGTCCAGAACAAGGAACAGAGCGTGGTCCCTGCCATTCAAAGTCAGGAGGTGAGAATGGGGGAATGGGTAGGAGGGGGGTTCACCTGTGTTCGAAGACTGAGGACCCAGAGGAGGGAGCTTGAGTCGTTTCATCTCTCGTATCCTTAGTTACTTCAGTGCGGAGTAGAGATTGTGTGCCTTATTTATGCTACAGGGTGGGTGATATTGAAGATCAGAAGACAGGCATGGAAATGTTTGTAAATTCTAAGACTTCTTTGCAGCTATACTTGTCCTGAGGTATGTGGGTGTCATAATTTGGAAAGTGGAAGGTTTTCGGTCGCTCTTGAATGGGGGCGGGCTAGGTGCTGTGCCTCATGTACTCCTGACAACAACCCTGTGAGGCAGACCTTCTAGTAATTCCCAAAGAGGAGAGGCGATCGGCAGCCATGCTTTCCCAGGTCAAGAGCTGGCTTATCATAACTTTGGTCTTATCTCTTGCATATCTTGTCTATTAAAAGATTGTCAACTTTATCTTGACCTGCACTACAGGGGCTCCCAAACTGTGATTTGGTAGCCCAGCAGAATTACCGTTAGTATTTTGGGGGTGACAGAAGAGTGCCAGTTTTTGACATTAATGTCCCTGCCTAGCAAGGACATTAATTTTTTTTAAACTTTTTTGTTGCTGTTGTTGTTCTTGTTTTAAGATTTTATTTTATTTTTATTTATTTTTAGAGAGAGGGGAAGGGAGAAAGAAAGGGAGAAAAACATCAATCTATGGTTGTCTTTCACACACACCCCTACTAGAGGCCTGACCCACAACCGAGGCATGTGCCCTGACCAGGAATTGAACCAGCAGCCTTTTTTGGTTCACAGGCCAGCTGTCAATCCACTGAGCCATGCCAGCTAGGGCTAAAACTTTTTTGACTGTTAGTTCACAAAAGGGAATACTTTGTCGAGTCCATAGCGGGAAAGATGATTTCAGACAGAATACAAGCCCAGCCCACTATTAATTTTTAAAATCATGTGTTTGACACTAAATTCAGGACAGTGTGCAGTGGAGAGATACGTCTCCCCTCTTAGCCTTCCACCCCAGTCCCCAAGCTAGTAGGCCCCCCTTGTCTGGATATAAGCTGCACATATCTTAGTCTGTTGCTCGACTTTATTTATAATCTTTCCATATAGAATTTATTCCTTTGTTTGTTTTTACAGTTGAGTTTTCCATTGTTTCTTTTGGCTTCTGGACTTTTGATATATTTAGAAAGGGTTATCCCACTCCAAGATTATTTATGAAAGTCTACTAGGATTTTTTGGCTTTTTAAAAAATTGATTTTTAGAGAGGGAGGAAGGGAGAGACAGAAACATTGATTTGTTGTTACACTTATTTATATTTTCATTGCTTGATTCTTGTGTGTGCCCCAACCAGGGACCACCCCCACAACGTTGGTGTATTGGGACGGTGCTCTAAACCATCTGAGCTGCCGGGCCAGGGCTATGACTGTTTTTATCTAAAATTTATTTTGTGGATGATGCAACATTATTTCAGTTGTGACAGCAGTGTTTATATTATAGCATAATCTGCCCTTCCTGCCACCGATCTGAAAGCCATTTATGATACACACCAACTCCCTGTACATATTGGGGTATCTTTCTGAACCCTCTCATTTTATTTATCTACCAGGCGAACTACCATCCATCCATGTGCCAGAACTACATTGTTTTAGTTCCTGCAGCTTTATTGGTAGTACTTTGGAAATTGCTTGGCTTTGTTACTTGTTTATTTTTCCATATGAATTTTAGGGTCTATTTGTTTAGTTAAAAAAAACTTTTGTAATCTGCTGGGCTCATATTACATCATATGTTACCTGTTAATATCTTTATGATGTGATGGCTTTTGTGCCCCTCAATACCATTTTAAAGTTTTCTTTATAAAGCTCTGGCTTTTTTTTGATACACATTTAAAAGGGACTAATAGGGTGTTTGTATAGATGAAGGTTTTTGATTTCTGTACATTAACTTTGTACCCAGACTCTGCTGATTTAATTGCTTGTATAATTTTTCATGATTTAGTCAGCATTTACAAAAATCACCGATGTTAAGTGCGAGTCAGCGAGTTTTGGCGAATGAACATAGTTGTGCGATCGGCACCACAGTCAGCATGTAGAGGCTTCTTGGGCTTTTTAATTCAGGTAAATAGCTCACAGCATCTGTAATAATTATTATTGACTTCCTTTTCCCTATACTTATTTCTCTGATTTTTTTTCCCTTTCAGGACTCTTTATATTAATTAATAGGACTTCCAGGGCAATGTTAAATAGTGCTCGTAATAGTAGATCTTAGCTTGTTTTTTGTTAGCTTTTGGAAAGAGATACATTGTTTTCATTTTAAGGATTTACTTATTCATCCATCTTTTTTTACTAAGATTTTTTTGTTTTCTATTAAGAATGGAGTTAAATTGTATCAAATACCCTTGGAGCTTTTATAAAGATGCAGTCGTTATGATTTTTGTCTTTCAGTCTATTTAGGAATACATTAAATTGTTAATTTTCTACTGTTGATCCACCCTGGCAGTCCTGGAATAAATCATACTTGGTGTGGTATAATGAGAAGTAGATATTTGGTTTTCATCCCCAGGTTTGGGCACAGAGCTCCTAAAACCCTTGGAATTTCTGGGGTGATGAGTACCTTATAAGCCAAGGCATGATGACTTGAGGATTGGAACTTTCAGCCCTACCTCCAGCCTACTGGGAGGCGCAAGAAGCTGGAGACTGAGCTCAAACACCAGCGGCCAAATGATTTAACAGTCATGCCTGGGTAATGAAGGTGGCACACTCAGTGAAGACAGAGAAGCTCCATGCCTCTTTCCCCATAACTTGTCCTATGCATCTCTTCCATTTGGCTGTTTCTGAGTTGTAAGCTTTATAATAAACTGGAAATAATAGTAAAATGTGTTCCTCCGGAGGAGGTTGTGGGGAGTCCTGACTTCTAGCCTATCAGTCAGAAGTACAGGAGGCCGGGACTGGTGACTGGCATCTGAATTGAGGCCAGCCTTGTGTGCTGAACCCTTAACCTGCGGGGTCTGTGCTAACTCCAAGTAGTTAGTGTCGGAATTGAATTGAATTGAATTGTTGAACACCTAGCTGCTAGAGTGTTGGAGAACTGGTCGATGTGAGAAAAAACTCACATACATTTGCTGTCAGAAGTGTTGTGAGTAAAAACAGATCACTTGGTCATAGAGTATTATTTTTAAATGTGCTGCTTAATACTTTTTGCTGATAGTTTTTGCACCGTACTCATAAGTGTGGTTACTCTGTGGAGATTTTCCCTCTTGAGTGTTCAAAAATGTTTACTGTCGTTATAGTCAAATGGCATTTGGCTGGATGTAAAATTATTGGATAACCTTTCTTTCCTTGAGGACTTTATAGGCACAATTCTGATGTCTTTTAGCACAGACTGTGCATTTTAAAAATCTGAGGCCACTCTGTTTTGCCTCAATGCCTCAAAGATTTTCTTTTTAAGTTCAGTAAGTCTACCAGGACATGTCTTGTGAATTGAACTAAGTCTGTTTCCCCTGGAACATGGTGTGATCCGTTTAATCCGTAGATTCAAGTCATCCCAACTTCTGTCCTTCAAGTCCCTTACTGGCTTTCAGCAGTGTCTTGTCTTTTCCACATGGTGTTTTTTGTTTTTTTCCTGTAATGGAAGAAATATCATTTTTCTCTTCTGTTTCTCTGAGCTCTTCCCCTAAATGTTTTATCTACATTTGTTGTCTTCTGTCCTAAGTGCTTGTGACTCTGCTTTGCACACTTTGTTTCTTAGAAGGGATTGCACTATTTGTTTTGTTTTGTTTTTAATTAATGAGAATATATTTTTTTTTACTACAATATATTTTTACTAAATATATTTACTACATGGCAATGTTTTCTGGTGACTGTTCTTTGCAGTTGGTTTTTTCTTGTACCTTCCCTCTTTGCTGGTAGTCTTCCTAGAGATCTTGAACATTAAATTTAAATGCACCACAAAATATAGCCATATAGTTCAGTATGCGCTGGCTCCTTTTAAAACTGTCATTCATCTTTAAATGAGGTGATTCCTTCTGAGCCTTACAATTTGAAGAAAATTCTTTTGGGGAGGGTCTACGTTAGAAGTTTTTCTTAAATATTCTATGTGTGAGTGGTGCTACTAGCCTTTCTCAGCTTCAGACATCTGGAGTTGGCCATTGTAATGTTGTCCCCCACCCCCCCACCCCAACCCGGGCAGTCTGTCTCTGTCACCCTGCCTCTTTGATAGACTGCTTCCTATAGGTTTGACTTGTGTGTCTCATTCTTTGTGCCAGACTGGGTCAGAGTAAGCCTCAGTCAGCAGTCCCTGAGCCCGTTCCCACTGTTTGGAACAATGGATTGCTGCTCTTGCCCCCTTAGAGTGAAGCGTTTACTTTGTAGAAATGGACTCACATGCTTTGTCCAACATCTGTACCAACAGGCATTCTCTTTCATCGCTTTCCCACACCCTTATTTGACCTTTATAGCATCTAGCGGTTCTTACTCATGTATCGGGGTTCGAGGTCACAGATGTCTCTGGTTTTGTCAAAGACGTGATGTTTCTGTTTCGCATTCTGGTTGCTTTTGTGTGGTTCTCTAAACAAGAAGGGGTAAAGTCGTCTTTATTCTGCCACTTTAAAACTAAGTACAGTCTTCTAACTGAAATAAATTTAGCATTCTGAAAAAACTTCCCCCCCACCACCTTTTTTTTTCCCCCTTACTAGCACTGGTTGGGAAATTGCTTCTTTTGTTTCAAGGTAACTTGATCTTGTCTCGGGAGTGGCTTGAGGCTTTAGTGAAAGGGATGTGCTTAGATGCTTTCCTGCCCAGTCTCTATCAGTCTGGCTATGTCTGTCTTCCTCTGATTTTATTAGCATTTCAGTTAGATCCTTGTCCTCCGGTACCTGTTTCTTGTGTGTGGATGTCACTCTGCTGAGAAACCTGAGGAAGACGTGTCTCCTCTCCCACCAGGCAGAGTGTGCACAGGAGTAAATACGGACCCATCTGCCGAAACCTTCAGGACAGGAAGCCATTGGTGAGCTGGGAGGTGACTGACCCACAGACCCTTGTGGCTTCCTTAGGTCCTATACTGTGGAGAACGTCATACGTTTTCATTTTTGAGGCTACATAAAAAGAATCAAGTTCCTTTTTACACGATTTTTTTTTCACCACAGTCTTCATTATCACTATCATTTCTTTTCTAAATGCTATTTTTTTTTTCTCCCATCAGCCACAATATATCATGTTAGGCCAGGTTAAAATTTCAGAGGCTTAAAAGAGCAAAGATTTCTTTCTCACCCATAATATTTGTCCTGGGGACTGTGCTCTGCATTGTCCTCACTCAGGGACCCAGCTAATGAAGCAGCCCCTGCTTTGAATGGTGCTAGGCACAGAGGGCAGAAGACCTCCGGAGGGTCTCATTCCAGCAATTAAATACCTCGGCTTCACTTCACTTCTGCTCCCAAGTCATTGGTCAGAACTGCTCACCTGGCTTCACCCAACCATAGGGGGACAAGGGAGTTCATTCTTCCTCATTCCCAGGAAAAGAGAGTGGGGCACTGGGACAACCACAGCCACCTGTCAGTTGTCTCAGCAGAATTGGCAAGTGTTCCGTTTAGAATTTCTACTGTTTGGATTTGTACATTTTTCTTTTGGCATTCCAGTGGATTGGAATGTCTGTGCCCAACTCTGCATAGACTTCCTGGGTGACCTGACAGAAAGAAAAAGTTCTAAGCTAATCTTTCTGTCTGTTCTTACTTAACCCCTATATAATCCTGTGAAGTAGGGACTGCTGTTTTCCTGTGTTAATGATGAGCTGGTATTGACGAACATTAAATCATTTCATCAAAAGTGGCTTAACTAGCCCTGGCCAGATGGCTCAGTCAGTTGGAGCATTGTCCTGTATACCAGAAGATCCTGTACACCAAAAGGCTGCGTGTTCAATTGACATACCTAGATTGCAGATTTGATCCCTGGTTGGAGTGCGTATGGGAGGCAACCAGTCAATGTTTCTCTCTCTCTCTCTCTCTCTCTCTCTCCCTCCCTCCCCCTCTCTCCACCCCCCAACCTTCCCCCCTCCCCTCTCCCCTCCCCCTTCCTCTGTCTCTAAAATCAAAAAAACGTGTCCTTGGGTAAGGATTAAAAAAAAAAAAAGGTGGTGGTTTAACTAATAAGTAGCAGACTCAGCTCAAATGTCCATCTATCCAATTCCAGAGCTCAAGTTCTGAACCTTATTTATTTACACCTTAAGGTCTGAATGTCCTCAACTTTAAAATGAGAGGCTTATTAGACCAGCTCCTGTACACGGGCCCTGCTGACTTAAAAATCTGCCCCACTTCCCAGAACTAGCAGCCCTGGTTGTCTGTGCGTTGAATGGTGGCCCTTACAAGATTGGGCCTTTCCTAGAAGCTGGGAACCAGGGCTTGCAACTGAATAATTTAAAGTGGAAGTCTTCATGTGGCAGAGAAACACAAGTCATGGAAGCACGAGCTTTCCATCTCTTGTCTGATTGTAACACAGACCTTCGACAACCAGCAGTCACGGTGGGTTGACCGTCTGTGACCAGAAAGTCTGGAGCCAACATGATTTGTGGTGGGGGCACGTGCACAGCGGTAAGCCAGGTCTTCCTTTGCCTTCTCAGTAAACCTGGCTGTTGGGACTGGTTCTCAAATAGTCCCCAGCTATTAAACATAAAGCTGGATTTTTTTGCTAGGCCTCTAGTTTGCAAACTCTTTTTTAAAGCTTTTGTTGTTTTTGTAGAATAGGTATTCCTTGTTAAAAATAATCAGAGACAGAGTCTTTAGAAATTGGTCCACTTATATCCTGTTAGTGGGAATATAAATAGATATGGCCATTAAGAAAAGATAATTTGTCAGTATCAGTTAAAAATTTTAACTCTCATGCCGTTGGTCCTGGCCCTTCTGGGAATTTGTTCTTTGGAAATGATGGCATACGCTCACAAAGATGTGTACAGGTAATTTGTTAACGGGAGACTCGTGTTCATAGGGCAGCATACTAGGCAGATGTTAAAAAGATAGGGTTTAGCCCTGGCTGTCGTAGCTCAGTGGATTGAGCACTGGCCTGCGAACTGAGGGGTCGCCAGTTTGATTCCCAGGCAGGGCACATGCCTGGGTTGTGGGCCAGGTGTCCAGTATGGGGCACGCGAGAAGCAACCACACACTGATGTTTTTCTCCCTCTCTTTCTCCCTCCCTCCCCCTCTGTCTAAATATAAATTTTTAAAAATTGTTTTTAAAGATGAAGTTTTTTATATGTACCAATGTTACAAATATGTCCACAACTTAATGAAGTGAGAAAAGCCAGTTTCAAAATAATGTGTGCAGCATGAACCCATTTATAAAGTGGAGAAAACCCATGTGTGTGTTTATAGCTTGCTAGAAACAGCAAAGATTTCAGGGGTGTCTCCAAGTGGCTCTGGGAGGATGGGTTTGAGGAAATAGTGGTGTAAAATAGGGCTTTTACTGTTTACTCTCCGTGTAATTACTACTTTGTATTAAAAGGAATTTAACAATAAATGTATGTTAGTTTTTTAAAATATTAAACTGTATAGCAGTGTTTAAAATAAAAAGTAAAGTTGCTTTTTTGTTTAATCCTCAACCAAGGACATTTTTTTCATTGCTTTTAGAAAAAGGGGTGGGGGAGAGAGAGAGAGAATTAGTTGGTTGCCTCTCATAGGCTCCCCAATGGGGAATCGACCCTGCAACCTAGGCATGTGCCCTGACAGGGGATTGAACCTGCATTCTTTAGGTGTACAGGATGAGGCTCCAGCCAACGGAGCCACACTGTCCAGGGGGTAACTCTTTCCTCAGAGTTATCCGCTGTTCAGAGTTTGAATTGTTCCCTTGCAGACCTCTTTCCTATGTGTATACGTACACATGGTACACAGTGCATGTTACCTGTTTATACACAGATGGAACAACACTAAACGTATGGTTCTGTGACTTCCTTTTTTTTCCACCTAAGAATATATTGTGGATATTTTCCCATGTTGGTAGATATAGATAAACTTCTGCTGTTAGTGTTATTTCTACTTCCTCCTTCTCCTCCTCCCCTTGTGTTCGTCCCCTTCGCTGCATAGTATTTCTGATCTGGGTATATCATCTATTTAATCAGCCTTCTGTCGAAGGACATTGTTTGCAGTTTTTTGCTGTGAACAGCCCTGAGCGGCTATCTGTAGGCATGTACACACACATACACGTGTGAGAATACATCTGTAGGGTAATTACCTCTGAGCGGCCTGAAGGGCACATATGTTTTATAGTTTGATGGGTATTGCCAAAATTCTGCTGAGAATACACTCTCATCAGCAGTATATGAAGGTGGCATGGTGTTCTTAAAATGATATTATGTTAAAATTGGAAGCTGCTTTAAAAGCCATCTAGTTCAGCTTTCTGCAGTAGGGATGAATCTCACAAACATACATAACAAAAGAATGCATACTTCATGATTCTATTTCTGTAAAGCAGAAAAACAGGTACAACATTTCTCTGCTGTTAGAAACCAGGGCAGTGGCTCTCCTGGGCAGGGAAGAGAGAGACTGAGAGGAGCTTCTGGAAGGCTAGGGCTTTCTGTCTCTTGATCTGGGTGCTGTTTACACAGATGTGTTCATACGTGAAAATGCATTGCTGTACACTTCTCTATAAACTTACTAATGTGTGTTATACTTTAATAAAATGTGGGGGGAGCTTAGCATCTAGTCCCACTCTTTCATTTTATAGAGAAGACCCTGGGAGTTGAAGGGCTTCCCCCTCTCCTGCCATATGCTGGTAAGGTTCACTGAGAGCCTTATGCTGGAAGCCCCAGCCCTGGCCTGTCTTGCCCAGATTGGACTGGCAATACTGTTGGCACTCGGAAATGCTGTGAATGTGTGACAGTGTCTCTCACCTTGAGGCCCTTGAAGAAGAATGGTGTCTGAGAGCCAGCTGATGTGTCAAATGGAGTTTCTGGTTTTATAGCTCGCACGGCTGTGTCGGGAAAGATCCAGTGCCAGGCCTCACACCCGGTCCGTGGACAAACTCAGGAAGCTTTACTGCTGAGGAAGAGCCCAGTTCTGTATTATCCCAGCCTCCTCGTCCATTTCTTTTCCTTGAGCTTTCTTTTCACTGCATCCTAATCGCTACTCTCTTGCTTCTTCCTAGTTGTTTTCAGGTCAGCCCCTGTTGCAGACCATTTTATCTTTTACAGTGAAATTGTTTGCTCGGAATAAAAAGGACACAGATTCCTGTTTCACCTTCCCTGGCCCACTCTGGAAGGGGGTGGAGTGCAGATTCGAAGGCATTGTTTGCCTGGAGGCATGAACTCATGATGGGAAATTTTCAGCAGCCAGGATCCCTTTATTTTGCTGTGTGGATGTTCTGTCTGGAAACTTTGTATTAGTCAAAGCGTAGTTGGATGTTTGAGCATTTCTTCTGGTCCAAATTTACCGCCTTTGATTAGGAATTGAGATGTATCCTGATCACTTGCTGGCATGCGCACACTGTCGACCTAGCCGGTGCTGATAGCATACCTCTGTGAAAGGCTCTGTTTTATCACAGGTTAGAAATAATGGCTGAGTTACAGGAGCCGGTCCTCTTAATACAAGACAGCCTCACTAGCGTGGTCTGTTCCATGTCTTGACAGTACCAGGAGATTTGTGTACATTTCAGGTAAGTGTGTGGAGACTTCCTTTTACATCTTACACATTCTTGACACATGGAGGACATGTTAAAGAAAGGCCGTGATCTACTGTAAGGGACACTGGTAAATACAGCACTGGGGGGAGACATTCAAGATAGGGCACTGAAGAAACACCACGTTGGTACGTCCTCGTTTCGAACCAGATTGGGCCTTCTATAATTGGGTGCTCTGTAACTAAAAATTCCCCAGTCCCTTCACCCTCTGCCTTCCCTGTTCCACTCCAGTTTCAGCAACTCCATCTGTCATCACAGCCCCCACGGGAAGCATGCCTGCTCCCCAACTGACCATCCGTCCGTACCTGAACCGACCTCACCTCCCTCCTAGAGGCTTATGTACCGTTACTTTCTGTGTGCTCTGCTGAGCAATCACTGTGCTCTGCCTTGTGATTTATCTTTTATTATGTTTAAGTATGATTTCATTTTTCACATCTTTACCTTATCATGTCTGGAAAGGACACAGCAGTGCTGTTAACTTTTGTATCCCTGCTATACATGGGGTTTAGTATAGTGTCACCCAGGTGGTATGCTTTTAGTAATAATTTATTGCTGTGACACTCGCCCCAATGCCACCATATGTTCTCCCATATCATGAGTGAGATTATTGTAAGTTGAAACTTTAATTTCTGATTTGTTTTATGAACTTGAGTGGGTGGCATCTTTACATCTTTTTCACACTAGCAATTTTCAACCTTTTTAATCTCATGGTACATAAAAACGAATTGCTAAAATTCTGTGGCACACCAAAAAATATATTTTTTGCCAATCTGACAAAAAACAATAGGTATAATTTTGATTCATTCATACCAGATGGCTATCGTCGTGTTGGCTGTTGTCACTTTTTTATTTGACAGTCTTAAGGGAAAAGACATCAGTGCCCCTAACTAGTCACATATTGCATATTTTTTAAATTGTTGCTGCACACCAGTTGAAAATCACTGCTTTATGATGTACGTAAGTCAGCCTCCACTGGAAAACTGACAGGATGGTTTCCAAGTTCCAACTGACTCAGCTGCCCCTCTGACTTTGGGGTGGTATTTGCTCGACAGGGCGGTTTCAGTTCAGCAGAGGGCTTGACATGGCTTGTTGGAGCTTAGCAAAGATTTGACCTGGGTTTTTTAAGGTCAATGTGGGATTTCTGTGAGAAGAAGGAATAGGCACAAGCCGGCATGGACCCAGGGTGAGACCGAGTCTGACAAACTCACGGAAATGAACAGTCTTGTTCGGCCTTTGGGAGCATGGCTCTAAAGTGATGTGCTTCCTCTTCATATTTTGATTCAGTTATCTTAATACCACCTTTTGGTGTCCTTCTGTATTTTGTGACAATTAATTTTATCAGCTACTAAATCATAAAAATTAGTTATTTCCTAACTTTTGTTTTATAGATTTCACTTTCTTGTTTTTATACCAAAATCATGTTTCTTAAGTTCTTACAGCTGGTAGAATCCATCTTTTTCATCACTGCTCTCTTTACCAGGGCATTTTATAACCTCACAATGTTCAGTTTTTACTGTCCTGAGAGAGGAATGAGCCAGTTCCCTTAGGTGCTAGAGGTCCATAGATGAATAGGACAGTTCACATTGGCGTAGAATGGCACTCAGTCCAGTGAGGGCTATAGTCAAGGCCGAGTCAGTAAAGGGAGCAATTGGTTGGAACCTTTCCTCTTTCCACAGCCCCAAGGCCCAGCTTCATTTATGCACCCAGCAGTTCCAAGGTCCACTGGGCGATCTTTCAACCTCCTCATTTCCTGTTGGATCTTTTAAAGATAGTTTTACTATTTTTTAAAGATTATTTATTTATTTGTTTATTTTTAGACAGAGGGGAAGGGAAGGAGAAAGAGAGGGAGAGAAACATCAATGTGTGGTTGCCTCTCATGTGCCCCCAACGGGCACCTGGCCTGCAACCCAGGCATGTGCCCTGACTGGGAATCAAACTGGCAACCCCCTTTGGTTCACAGGCTGGCACTCAATCCACTGAGCCACATCAGCCAGGGCTATTTTTTTCTTTTTTGCAAAATGTTGGTGTGGTTTTGATAAAATTGTTTTGTTTAGTGAATTTTAACCACTCCATTGAGATTTTTATTTGGTTTTTGTTTAAAATGCAGTTGAAAAAAATTAAAATAAAATAAAGTTGAATGTCTTTGTGTAATGTATCAACATTGAATGTTTTAATCCTAGGTCATGATTTCTCTGCTTTTTCCCCCTCATATTTAGTTATTGCTGGCGTGGGGGCATGTAATAATATTGTTTGTTAGCCTGTAAATATTTCTGGACCTGTTGAGAGTAAGAGGCATTTTTGGTGCTGAAGAGATCCTGAGGAAGCCTAAGTCCAGGTCCCATGGGAGAGGTGGCCACGTGGAAGAGAAAATGAACAGTTACTAGTTCACAGCAGTGAGTTTGCCCAGTGTCCACAAGGCCGAGGCATTGGGTGGAAGTCAAGGAAGGCAGGAAATCCCTTGAGCTGACTTGGTACATGCCTGGGCTGGGGGCTAGGCCGGAAAGATAAGTTGATTCTCTCACAGGATGTGGAAGCATCTTCTAGGTACGGGAAGTGGACTGAACAAGAGTCAGGTGTGGAGGTGAGAGGCACTGTTGACCACGTGGCTATATTACCCTAGAGTCCTTTGCATGTCAGGATCCAGCATTTGGACTTGGTCATGGGCGGTCAGACCCTCCCTTGGACCCCTAGGATTCGAAGTAAGTGCTTCTGCATGGGGACGGGGAAGGCAGGCCTCCAGGGCTCGGGACCCTTCTCCCTTAAGGTTCAGTTTAAGATTTCATTTGGGACAAGGGTATCACTCCGGGGAAAGCTTGTCAACCATCACTATTATCAGTAGGAATGTGGGGTTTGAAGGTTTTCATCCGAGGGGATTTGCTGAACTTTGTCATTTTGAAGCTCCCTGAGTCCTTGTGCCTTCTCACATCAGTCAGCCTAACTTGTAAGTTCTGTTGTTCTTACTGTTAAGTGGGTCTGGAGTCTGGGCCCTGCCACTGCCTTTAGTCAGAGTCAGTCTCTTCCCCCACCCCCCCACCCCCTGTTACAGTTAGAGCCTCTTGGTAATTGGTCTTTCTGCTTCTGGTCTCATGTCCTGTCCATCCCTTGCTCAAACTGCTGGAGATACCATTCTAAAATAAATGAGATCACATCACCTTCCCTGGTTTAAAATTCCTCAGCCACTCTCCGTCACCTCCAGGAAGGAGTTCACTGCTGTGGCCAGGCCGGCGTCTAGCCTCGCTTCAGCCACACAGGTGAGAACTTCGCACGGTTCCTCAGGCTGCCCTGACGCTGCTCCCCCGCAGTGCCTTTACTTGCTGTTCCAGAGAAGTCGTCCTTCTCTGGCCACCCCTCGGAGCGAGGCCATCCCCGCCCCCACCGTGCTCTGTAGCTCTCTGTGCTGTCCTCGGTGAACACTTAGCGCACTGGACTCCGATTGTCTTCCTTCCTCAATAGAGCCTAAGTTCCGTGAGGAAGGGACAGGTCTTCATCATTGTACCCTCCAAACCAAGGACACAGGGCTCTGATAAGTGACTGTGAAGGACTGAATGGTATAGAGACACTCAGAAGACCTCCCTCAAAAGTTCCATTCAGTGGAAACAGAAAAGAAGTGAAAAGATGCATATACTACTGAGGTCTTGAGCAGGACTGTAACGTCTGAGTCGGAACAAACTTCCCTGTGTCCTTAGTGTGAGGGACCCAGGGTATCCTGCTGCCGGTGCAGGGGATGTGTGTGGAGCGTTGAGGTGTAGGGTATTTAAATAGCGGGCGGAAGGGAAGGAGCTGCGAGTCAGCAGAGCCTGGAGAACACGAGTGCACCAGGCTGCCAGGGCCACGGGTACGTACCCCGGGGTGGGCCTGGCCACGAGGTTTCAGATGCATCTTTCCCAACTTTGGGGCAGTGTTTGCATCCACTTTAGAATTTAGGGTTCAAAACAATATGGAGAGACAGCATTATTCATAAGAGCCAGAGTTGTAACAGCCCAAGTGTACCGCTGATGATGGTGTCCTTATCGTGCGGTCTGCCCGAACAACGCAATACAGTCGTACCTCTGTACCTGTCAGCTTCAGAACTCATCAAACCCTGTGCTCTTCGCGTTTGGACGAGAAAAAAATTTCAGCGCTCGGTGTTGCTCACCATTCAGTGCCCCTCTTTGGCGATGAAACAGAGGTCGGCAGGTCAGTCTCGTGGTAGCTAGTGAACAGGTCAGGACTCGTCGGTTTGGTCACTCGTCATGAGTTCTGGAACGAACTAACAGTCAGACCCGAGGTATCACTGGATTATCCGTCCATAAAAAAGAACAAAGTTCCTGTACAGTCAGTCGTCCATAGCCGTGGGTTCTGCACCCTTGTATTCAACCAACCACGGAACAAAAAAGTTACGTTATTGCTGACATGTACTAAGTAATCAGGTCTGTGATGGGGTGTGCCTTTACTGAACATGCACAGACTTTTTTCCTTGTCATTTTTCGCTAAACAATACAGAATAACAACTATTTATGTGGCATTTACATTGTATTAGGTATTATAAGTAATCTAGAGATGACTGAAAGTATACTGGAGGATGTGTTGGTTTTGTGAAAACACTACGTCTTTTTATACAAGGGACTTGATCGTCCATGGAGTTTAGTATCCGGGGGGGGGTCCTGGAACCAATCCCTGATGGATGCCGAGGGGTTACTGCATGCTGCAGCGTGGGTGATTCTTGAAAACATGCTATGCTGAAAGACACCAGTCACAAAAGATTACATATTATAGGATTCCTTTTATTTGGAATGTCCAAAATAGCCAAATCCGTAAAGACAGAAAGTAGATTAGTGGTTACCAGAGGCTTTGAGGAGGGAGGAATTTGGAGTGGCTGCTAATGGGCACAGAGTTTCTTTCTGGGTTGACAAAAATGTTCAGAAATCGACTGTGGTGACAATTATAGAACTCTATAAATTTACTTTAAAAACCATTGAATTGTATACTTTCTGTGGGTGAGATGTATGGTATGTCAATAATGCTATTTAATAATAACAATAATCAGAGGATAGGTGAATAGATGTTTTACTCCAGGTTTGGTACTTAAAGTTTTTCCGTCCATAGCAGCCTGTATTCATTCAGGGGTAGATTCTTAGAGAAGAGACCGACTCTGACAAAGATTCCTCATTTCCTGGTGATTTCCTGTTTCTCTCTTGCGCCCTGGGACTGCTTGAGGCACTGAGGCATGTTCAACCATGGGGAGCACGCAGGGGCTGGGCGGAGACAGCGTTAGAGTCTCAGGGACGACAAGTGGACAAGTACACCGGGGCTAATCTGAGCGGCAGCGGGCAGACTGTTTGAGGACGTTCTTCCTTCAGGGTCTAAAGACCAGCGCGCTGGACCCACCTGCCCTGAATAACTGCTGGGCGAGTTGCTGTCGTCTGTGAGCCATTGGCCTTAAAGAGGAGTAAATTTTCTCTCCCGCTGCTCTGAAGGAGACCCTCTCACGCGCTGTTGGACCTCTGCTATGAGTGCCTGCGTCGGATCCTGCTTCTGAGTCTGTCTCCATCTTCATTCTCTGCTGTCCTCTCCATCTTCAGGAATCCTCCCTGAGCACATTTTCTGCCCAAGGCAAGGCACGGGGGCACTACTGGGAGAACCGTAGGCTCTCTGTTGGTCTGCAGCCTTGTGGTAGTGTCACCCTCTGCGTTGTCTTTGCCACTTTGTCTCTCTTTCCTGCAACACTGTCACACTGTAAGGAACTCAAGGACAGGGGCTGGCTTTTCTTTGCCACCACCTGGCACAGCACCTGACCAAAGTAGGCACTCAGGTGTTTATTGAGGGTGTAAGTGGCTTACTCTTCCTCTGTACTAAATTAGATTAGGGCAAATAAAGTTACTAGATCCAAGATGGTCACCTAGAGATCTCTTGTGGGCTAGCGTCTGCCTCCACTTTGGCTTCTCCTTTCCCTTGCACAGGTTCTTATCTTGCATACAGGTTTTGTTTCACCTTTGAAAATTGTCCTGCTCCCTGCCACAAGGGCTGGCTTTGGAGTTGGCCTGAGAGCTGCAGCTGGAGGGACCCAGGGCAGTTAGAGCAGCAACCTGGAGAAAAGCAGCTTCTCAGACCCTGGGAGTCTCTGACTTGAAGGACTGTGCAGGCGGGCGGGCGGACTGACTTAGTGGTGTTTAACCTAGAGTCCGGGGACGGGCTTCGGAGGGCTGCAGAATCACTGCAGAGGTTTTGCGTGTGCGTGTGTGCACGTGTGCTCTGTGGTCACAGCAGAATCTACAGCCTTGGTTGGGTTGTCAGCATGAGGGGAGTCTTCTCCCAGGTTAAAGACTGCTGTGCAGCCCCGTGTGGAATACTACCAGTGATTCAGAGCAGGGACGGCGGCACACCTTGTCCTCAAGGAGTTTATGATCCAATAAAGGTGAAAGGATTTGGCTCTAAACCACTTGGAGCTTGCAAACAGAGATTGGTGAGAGCTGGGAGGAAGAGGTGCTGAGACTTAAAGGACGAATAAGATTCAAGTATCAAATACTGTGCTCTTCCCATCAATCCAGACAGGAGACCTCATAGCCTTGGGATGGGTTCCATGACCCCCGTGGCCCAGCGCAGTTGCAGTCCACCTGCAACTTTACAGTGTGCCCATCCCCTCCCGTTGGACCCTTTCCAACATGCAGACTCACTGGTCACGTATACTCATGACAAACAGCAGTAATAGCAGCCAATAAACCTGTTTTAATGTTGTAATGTTAGCTCCTGGCTTTATTTCTGGTATGTCACCTCCACATTATAGATTGAAAAGAGACAGCCAGTGGGGGTGTTGGAGTTTAACTACTCCCTCGGTTTTCTCCCTCCCTGCAGAGAGGCGGCCAGGCACAGGTCTGTCTTCCTTGTGTTTTCCACGGTCACAAGAAACAGACACGCGCATGAGGGAGCACTTTGATGGGCAGTGCACAGTTCTTCAGAAAACACCCACCCAGTCTTTCCTGGAATTGCCCTCCAAAACTCCACCAAACTAGCAAATGGAAAATGGCTGCTAAGTGTTTGGAATTAGTAACAAGCATACATTTTTCTGCTTCATAACTAAGAGTAAATAATAATGTTGCCCTGATTGGAGACAGCAGGACAAAAGGCCAAACTATTACCCGAGCTGATTTCCTACAGCTGTCAGTGAACTCCCGGATTGCTTAATCTCATTGGCAGAGGCCCTTTATGTAGCCCCAGCGGGTAGCACAGAGCCCTTCTCAGAGGGGCCTGAGCAGCATCTGTGGGCAGCACGGCAGGTGCGACCCTGGGCAAGTTCCTTCATTTCTCCGAGTCTCCGTTTCCTTGACTGTAAAACGAAGATGAAAATAGCTCTTTTGCAGGGTCGTTGTGCATATTAAGGAAGATAACGTGTGCCGAGTGCCAGTTGGGAGCTCACACTGCCGGGCCCAGTGCTCAGTGTTTCCATGAGTCTCATTTCATCCGCAGAGCAGTGCTCTCAGATAGGTGTAATTCCAACTTCTGATGAAGACAGTGGGGTTCAGAAAGGTGAAGATCGGAGCTGGCACTCTGACCCAGAGTCAGTGCCGTCTTGGCCATCGTGCCTCCCGTCACTGAGGTGGTTTGAAACCCAAAGAAGACAGATCAGGTGGGGCCCAGGCTACTCACAGACCGTGGAGTCAGGCCAGCTAACATTGGACTGTGCTCCCTACACCAAATATCTTTCTCTCCAACTGCACGAGAGGGTTGGGTTTTTCCTCCTGATACCAAGTATCTGCGAGGTCTCTTCTAGTATCACTTCTACTCTGACGCCAGGGAGGTGTCCTACAACTCAGTTCTGACACTACCCAGAGTTAGCCTCAGACTCTGCAGGGCTCAGTCCCACAAGAGTGCCCTCACTTCGGACGCCAGCTGTAAGTATTGGGTTCCCAGGTACTCACACTTCTGTCTGACTTGGCCAAGAAGTTGGGGGTTCCCACACCTTCCACCAGGTTCAGTAACTTGCTTGAATTACTCATAGAACTCAGGAAACTGCTATACTGATGGTTACGGCTTATTATAAAGGACACAGCTCCAGAACACCCGAACAGAAGAGGCATGTAGGACAGGGTAATGGATACGGAGCGCCGTGCCCTCTCCGGGCACAGCACCCTCCCAGCACCTCGGTGTGCTCACCACCCTGGAAGCTCTCCAAACCCTGTTGTTCAGCGTCTTCATAGAGGTTCCGTGATGCAGGCGTAATTGATTAAATGATTCGCCGTTGGTGATTGAACTCATTTCCAAGCCCCTCTTTCCTCCTTGGAGGTTGTGTGGGACTGAAAGTTCTAGCCCTTTAATCAAGACTTGGTCTTTCTGGTGACTGGCCCATATTCTGAAGCCAGCTAGGGGCCCCCAGTAGTCACCTCATTATCATAAACTCAGGTGTGGTTGGGAGGGACTTTTATGAATAACAGAAGACACTTCTATCACTCAGGAAATTCCAGGAGTTTTAGGAGCTCTGCTCCAGGAACTGGGGACAAAGACCAAGTATGTATTTTCTACTACACCACACTGCCCCTGCGCTTGCCACAGGGTTCCTAAGCCTAAGACCTTCCTTTGCCCCTCGGAGGGCACCTAGGGCTGAGGAGGCTGAGTCCGCTGAGGCTGGGAAGGAGCGGCAGGAGGAGCCAGCGCACGGCGAGAACCCTGTACTTCCCAGAGCACCTTACACACTTTGTTAGCTAATCTCCGTGATTTGGAGGACAGTATCACTCTCAAAGTAGCCCTAAATCCTTTTTATAAGAGGGAAACAAAGCCTATAGTTCTCTGGGCAGAGGACACTCACAGCCTATGAGAATGGAAAGGGCCCACATTCCAGCCCTTCTGTGAAGCTGTAAGCCTTACAGCATCACACTCAGCTGGACTCAGAAGTTTGCCCGGGTGTTTCCCCCCCGCCCCCGCCGGGGTTGGGGGGGACTCCCATGCCTTTCATCACCTCAGACGTGCATCTTTGCTCTTCTCTCCCAGCTCTGGGGGTCCCTGTGAGATGTGCAGCCAAGGGAGCCGTGGGCGGTGGCTGCTCCTCCTGGGCTAACCCCCTGAAACTGGGTCCGAGGCCCCATTTCTCTTTTTGGTGAGCCAGCAGCAGCCCCGCCTTGGCTCACTTCAGTCACTGTGACTTCTGCTTCCCCGGGAGCAGCCCCACCCAGGCTCTGCTGTTGCTGCTTCTACCGCGGGCCCTTCCTTGTTTCACCGTCCCCAGCTTTAATAAACATGCTCTCACAGCCACTTGGACTCGTGTTGTGAAATCTTGCCTGCACGAGGTCAAGAACTCACACACTGAAAAAGAAAAAGAAAAGAAAAAAAGTTTACCAAGTTTCTTCCCACTTGGAGAGGAGCTGTCCTAAAAAAAAAAAAGCTTCCACATTTTCATCCACATTCATTGCAGGCACTTTCTAGGCTGTCGTGGAGGAGATTTGGTGGGGCTGGCGCTGTTCAGTCCAGTCGGTTATATCCCTGCAGTCTGCCTCGATTTCCGTAATTCTGTTGTTCAGAGAAGGCAGCAAATTTCAGAATAGATACTCCCATCTATCACCGTAACAGTTTAATGGGTGCAGTTACAGCTTGAATACACCAACAGGCTTTATGTGAGTAATTGCCGCATTTATACCGCTTTGAATTGATGACAAAGTGCTAAAATATGAGGTGTGTAGTTTTATACGCTGTGGTTTTTATGGGGGCTCTACGTTATTTAATCTTTCCCTCCCCTATAATTCCAGGTTTGTTAGCGAGTTGCTTTCCCACTGTCCAAATAGTTTTAAAACAAAGCTTTCTTTGCTGTTTTTGACTACCTCCCATGTGCCCATTTCTCAACACCCTCTCATTCTCTGCTTGCTTGTCTAGTAAACACAAGTCACTTGCTTTCCAGAAATGCCCCCGTAGCACCAGAGTGGGCGGGCAGCTCCGCTCTTGCCTCTTGCAGATAAGCAGAGTTCACGGAGCCTGTGACTCGGCACTGCTAGCAGATTTCCTCAGGACCCAGTGCCCTGAGCGGAACAGCATGGCCTGGCAGGCTGCCTGGAGAGCCCAGCAGCCAAAGAGAAGGAAAGCTTGTTCCACAGAGTAATCCTGCCCTTCCAGCCAAGACAGAAATAGTCTGGGTGGGGGCCCAAACCCAGAGACAGTTCCGACAGGCCCTCCTGGCCTGGCCGTTCCGCTTGCACTTTCCCTCTCTGCAGCGGCGAGCACAGTGAGGCAGGCCACTTGTCCGTGGCCAGCCGAGTGCACAGGACACTGTGCTGCCCCACAGGCCTGAGGGCAGGCTCTCCGGGAAGAGTGGCCCAGGGGATAGTAGTACCCACAGGTGGCTGCCGGTTCTTCTCTGGCCCTCATGGGGTTGGCCTGTGTCCTCCAGTTGTTACCTCCTTCATCCTGTTCTCTGCCCTTCCGTGTGTGTGTGTGTGTGTGTGTGTGTGTGTGTGTGTGTGTGTGTTTTGCGTTCATGCCCAGCTTCTGGGGAGGGGTACAGCCCTCTTATTTCTGCCAAAGCCAAGCCATAGCCCTGCCCTGTAAAAGTGAACGACCCGGCCCTGGCCGGGGGGGCTTGGTTGGTTAGAGCGCCATCCCGATACGCCACAGTTGTGAGTTCAATCCCTGTCAGGGCACACACAAGAACCAACCATTAAGTTCATAGGTAAGTGGAACAACAAATCAGTGTTTTTTTCTCTCTCTCTCTCAAATCAACCAATCAGTAAAAATTAAAAATAATTTTACAGTCCTTCAAAATAAGTAAAAATGAACAACCTGATTGGGGGAACTCACATGGTAAGAGCAGATGCTTGACCCTGGTGAGATAGTGAATCACGAAGCCCCTGTGACTTCACTGTGAGTAGCTGAGGCGGCGAAAGCAGACCTCTCACTAGTCCCTGAAGGGAGGCGGGTACACTCGATGAGCCCCTCCCTGTGCCAGCCAGGCCCGAGGCTATCTTGCCCACAGGTGTGGGCAAGTGGGGCCCGGAGGGCCTGCCCGCATGCCTTGAGGCACCAGGCTGGTTGAGGGCAAACTCCTTCCGCCCATTCCCTCCCCTTCAACCAGAGAAAGTGCACTTGTGTTTTCAGGCATATGTCCCTCCTTCCCTTCTTTGTGGGGATAGTTACTAAAGAGGGGCTTCTCCAGGTATGAGTTACCATGCCAAGTAGAGGTGCATAGGAGGGTAATTGGAAAACACTGCCGGCTCTCGGGGGCTGCTGGCAGACCAGCATTCGGTAGATAATCACACAGCTAGGCAGTCACTTTCAAATTTTGCCCAGTGCTGTGTGCGACAAGTGTGGAGGTGATGGAATGTGGTGATAAAACGCAGGCTCTGGAGTCAGGCCACCTGGGTTCAGGTATCAGCCCTGCGGTTGGCTCACCATATGGCTCCATTTCTTCTGTCGTAAATTGGGAATAATTGCCCGCACCGATATGGCTCTGTTGGTCAGATGTCATCCTGCAAAGCGAAAGGTTGCTGGTTCCATCCCCGGTCAGGGCACATGCCTAGGTTTTGAGTTTGGTGCCTGGTCCGGGTACATATGACAGGCAACTGATCGATGTTTCTCTCTCACATTAATGTTTCTCTCTCTCTCTTTCTCCCTCCCTTGCCTTCTCTCTAGAAATAAATAAAATGTTTTATAAATGGGAATAATGTAATGGTGGTACACCATGCATTGGGTTGTCATGAGGGTTTGCTGAGATAACGTAGGCAGGATGCTCATCACTGTGCCTACGAATGAGGTGAGCACTGCATAAATCTATGCAGTTGTTACAGCAGACTTCATTTAGGTCAGGGGCTCAGGGGAGACTTCCCTGAGGGAGCAGTATTTAGCCAGCCAAAAATGCAGGGAAAGTGGAAGGAACATGTAGGAAAGCTCTGAGGCAGGAAAGGGTCAGTACTTTGAGTCCCTGAAAGGCCATGTGACTGGAGTGAAGTGGACAAGGTGAAGGCACAGGCCGGGCAGTGATGCGGGCCACATGTGGAGAAGTGTGTATTTTACCCTAGATGTAGAAAGGAAGAATTATAGGCCAGTGCGGACCACGATCACCTTTTCTGCCAGAGGATTATAGGCTTCTAACCTGTAAATAGTGGTCTTTCTTAGTGAGGGAAGAGAGGCCAGAAAAGGAAGGGCACTGGGCTATCGTTGGCGACATGGTTGTTCCTTCTGTGGTTTGTTGGCTGTCTGAAACCTGAAATACGTTAAACTCTGTCCTCATTAATGTGTGTGGGAGTCTGCCTCTGGCCTCAGGGAGCTTTTGTATTTGGGGGCCTGCTGTGGAAGGGAAGTCAGCACGGTATGCGTGGAGGTGGTGGTGATGGTGGACAGGCTGTACCTGTGTGCTCGCTGGGACTGTTTCTTTGTTGGTCGCTCTTTGTTTAGCCAGTGAGACTCCTCAACATAGTGGCACCAGCTGGTCCTCAGAGTTACACTGCGATTCCTGGGCTTGCACTGGTAACGTCACACTCAGAGCCCAAAGGACACTGGCACTCTTGGCAGGGGGGCCCCCACTGCTCGTGGCTTTGAGCATGTGTGGATGCGCTGCAGAGTGCAGTCTGCTGACCTCGGTTATGGGTCACATGCTTCTCTGCCCTCCATCCTGGGATGCCCAGAACGGGCAGCACCAGCTCTTAGCTGGTGTGATGTTCATTTTGTCCTCGTTGTGGTTTCTTAAAACACATCTATTAGGGTGTACACTTTCTTGAAAGTCAGGAAGAAACAGCCCCTTGTTTGGCTCAGCAGGGTTCAGAAGCCCTTTCACAGTTAATGACAGTAACTGCATGGGTAGCTTATAAAGGATCAGCCAGATGCTAGAGCCATATGATGCCCCAGACCTGGTGTGATATTTTCATCTCTTCCCCTCCAGATCTCTCTCCCTTCGCCCTCAGCCTAGAGATTTATGACATGGCTGTGTGTCTGCACAATGGTGTTGGGAATTTATAAAGCCACAGTGCCTAGTTGTGGGGCTAACACCCGGTCAAGCAATCATAATAGAGCGTTAGTGGAATTCTGTCGTGGGGAGAAAGGAGGTCTGGCATTGCCAGAAACAGATCTTGATTGACGAGGGCATTACTGAGGGAAGGCAGCTAACAAAGGAGCACTGGAGGGGCCAGAGTGACCCTAGTGTTCAAGTAATAGAAGAGCCAGAAAATCATTCCGAGCACATCCAGAACAGGAAGGCAACAGGGAAATCTGGTGGGGGCTCTGTAATGTTATCAATAGTAGAACTTTATCATAGGAATAAAGGCAGGACACTTTCCATTGGCTCCTTTCTATATGGAGAGGAGGCTGCATTTTTCCTCCAGCTCTTCCTATTCAATCCTCCAATTGACAGATGAGAACATTGAGCGTATGTGAATGAAGACATGAATGCATATGACTAAACAGTGGAGGAATGGAAAATCCTTGTAACCCATAATGAATCTGGCATTTGTGGATGTCCCCTACATACAGTACTTATTTATTTTTTAAGGTTCTATTTATTTATTTTAGAGCAAGGGAGGGAGGGCAAAAGAGAGGGAGAGAAACATTAATATGTGGTTGCCTCTCACACACCCGCCACCAGAGACATGGCCTGCAACCCAGGCATGTGCCCTGACTGGGAATCAAACCGGAGACCCTTTGGTTCACAGGCCACTCAGTCCACTGAGCCACACCAGCCAGGGTCCCCACATACAGCATTTAAGGGAGAAGGGAACAGGGAGCTAACGTTGGAGGTGGTAGCATAGTGTCGAAATGTACAGACACAGAAACAGACTGGAGTGAGCCAGTGCAGATCCTGCCCCCGCCACTTACTAGCTCCGTGGCCTCAGGCAAGCTGCTTAGCCTCTCTGAACCTCCATTTGCTGTCTGTAAAGGGGAATAGAAATAACATTTACCTCAAGGATTCACTATGATAATTTTAGTGAAGAGCTTAGAAAAGTGCCTGAGTGCCTGCCTTTTTAATTATCATTCATATTATTATTTCAGCGTTCCAGCCAGTTCTGTGACTTCCTTTCCTATGTGTCATCTCAGCACGCACATCTCAGCAAAGTCATTAATATAAACAACCTGATGTTTGATAAGGGCCCCGGGCTCTGGGAGGTTGACTGATTTGTCCCCAGTCACGCAGCCAGCTAGCTATAAGACAGACCCAGGATCAGAATTGAGGTCACTTTGAGGTTTTTAAATGTGTCTGTGGACTGGCTTGTTTTGGCTGAGCCCTTAGGATAGGCCATATTTATAGGCAGGCGCTGCTGCTGAGGCTTGTTGAGAGTACAGAGAAAAGAAAAGGAGTGGCAGGCATCTGCTGTGGACTGTGCCCGTGTTGTCTCCTTTGTTCCTTGAAGCGGTCTAAGACGGTAGGTGTTAATCCGTTGTCTAAGTCAGATGATTCGAACCCATGGCTCCGTGACACCAAAGCTCCTCCACTCGCCAACTGGCTTTCCACTAGGTCATTAGGATAATACCCACTTCCTCAGCCCTATGGACGAGGTCTCCTAACCTAACAACAGCAGGGTGTGAGGTGGGGACCGTTCTCTCTGATGCGCAGAGAAGGGCGTAGAGGCCCGTTGCCCGCTGTCTTTCAGCCAGCAAATGGCTTCTGCTTTTGACCTAAATGCTGTACTGCTGCCTCGTCTTTCCGTCCTCCATTGAGGCTGGGGTGCTGCTGTGTGATCCCCAGAAGCAATAGACTATAGGTGTACAGCTGCCACTTGACCCAAAAGGAGGGCTTTTTACTGTAGGGTTCCCCGGGGGTCAGTCCTTGCCAAGAGTTTGGATTTTTTTATGCTCAAGGGAGTTTCCTTCGCCCCCTGGCTTCTCAGCACCCCTCTGGCCTTGAAAACTGGCCTGCCTGAGCCATAACTTCTCCGAGGCATGCAAGGGCACGGTTTATTAGATGCACTGCTTTCGACAAAAGTTGGTTAGTAGTTCAGACCTATCTGGTGTGGGGCACTTTAGCACTGACAGTACCCAATTAAGTTTCTTTAAAGGATTAAAGTGCTGGATTTTTATATCTAAGTATAGAAAGTAAAAACAAATAAACAGGCCAGAGTTTGTCTTGGAGGAAGTATCGATTTGTACTGGAGAGGAAACTGAGGAGGACGGAGTCCTGGTGGGACCCAGTGGAGGCACCACCTGGCCCGGGCTGACTGCGGAAAGGCTTCTGGCAAGAGCGCTGGTGCTGAGACTCGGTGCTTGAGATCCAGGAATAAAGGCGTGTTTGGACATTTCAGAAAACCAGACACATTCCAGGGAAGGAGGCGGTTCTCCCCTTGAGTTCCAAACTCCTGCTGGTCACCCATTCATTTTCCTGATGCCCCTACTCTGCCAAGTAAGTGCCACAGGCATCTCTCAGGGGCCAGGGTCGGCAGCATTCGCTCCAACGGGAAACTCGGGGTAAAATATGCCCGTTCTTAGCGCAGGGAACACCTCATGCCTGGCATTGTGGGCCATCTTATGTCACCAGAATACTTCTGAGGGAGACCACACCTGAACAGCTGTGGAAAGGAATTTATCTGCTGTGTGGGTGCTCAGTAAATATTGAAAGAAAGAGTAAGGTCTCTTTGCTTTTCTCTTTACTATTTTTTAACATTTTTATGAAAGTCCTACCTGGCCCAGGTTAAAAGTTTCAATAATGCATAAGGGCTTGCTTACGTAGAAAAAGCAGCAATTTTAATGCTCTTTGAAAATGCTTTGTTCCTAAGATATCTGGTATTTATTTTGCCTTGTGTATCGTGCCATCCCCGCCCCCAATTTCATTGAATGATAGAATTCAAGAGTCAAAGAGACCTTAGGGCAGGGGTGTCAAAGTCATTTTCACCAGGGGCCACATCAGCCTCAAGGTTGCCTTCAAAGGGCCGAAGTAATTTTAGGACTGTATAAATGTAACTACTCCTTAACATTTAAGGAGTTGAATTACATTCGGCCCTTTGAGGCAACCGCGAGGCTGATGTGGCCCCTGGTGAAAATGACTTTGACACCCCTGCCTTAGAGGGCCGGGCCGTCTTCTAGAGTGGCAGTCCTCAGCGTGAAGCTCCCTGACCTCCCGAATCCGCATCACCTGGAATGTGTGACATGTAGATTCTTGGGCCCACTCCAGAGAGAGAACCAGAAACTCTACAGGTGGAGCGCTGCAACCTGTATTATAGCAAGACCTCCAGGTGATTCGGACACGTGTGTGATTTTGAGAACCAGTATTTCAAACATAAAAGTAAATGAACACAGGCAGTGGGATCGGATGGGGTTCGGATCGCAGCCCACTTGCTCTCTAACGGTGTGCGTGTTAGTTACCCCTGAGCCTCTGCATTCCCGGCTCTAAAATGGAATTAGTAGTAACCTCTCTGGGGCTGTCGTGAGAGCTAATATAAAATGTATGGTAAGCACTTAGCATTATGTGCCTCACACATAGTAAGCAGTCAGTAAATGGTTTATTGTTGTTATTAACTATCTTCCCAGACCAGGTAGTAATAGTTTCGAATAGCATTCTAGACAGATGGCTGCCCAGTGAAGGGGGAGTTCAAAAGCTCTGGCCCATTCCAAGGAGTGACAGCTGTAGCTGTGCACAATTATTTTACATATTGAGAGAATATTTGCTTTCCTGTACTTTCCATTCTCAGTTGGAGCTCTGTTCTCTTGAGCCATTGGAACAAGACTGTTCTACATGGCAGTTCAGATAGTTGAAGATAGTGACGTTGGCCATCCCGAGCTCTCTGTTGTTCTATTCCCAAAGATTAACTTAAACATAAAAACCACCCCTAGGTTGTTTTGTTTTTGTTGTTATTGTTATGCTTTTAGAAAAAGGGTGGGGGAGGGCCTATCACTGAAACTCTGCTTCTTAGTGGGTCTTCGGTGATTTCTAGGGTATGGAGAGATTGCTCAGAGTTTAAGGTTGCAGCTTTCCCAGCTGGGCTGTGGCCATGAAATAGACATTATAGTTGGGGGTTACTATAGGTAAGGACTCTGCTTTCTGCTGGCGGGCATGAGCCCCTCACCCCTGGAGTGTTTCTGTGCGGGCCCATGGGTCAAGGAATGCACACCCCTTGGAATCCAGCCTCCCTGCCTGCGGGACCCCAGCCCTTCCCTGCGCCAGTTTGGGCCAGCTGCCTGTGCTGTCGGGCATCCCGGTTCTCACCCGTGCCCTCACCCATGTCACTAGCCCTCTGTTTCACTAACAGTCTTCGTGCCATTCACAGTCTGCTCTACGCTTTTTGTTTTTATTTAATTGATGTCTAAGTAGTAGTTGTGAAAAGTTGTACTGGCCAAGCAAATAATACCTTTCCTAAATTACACCATGGTGTTGTGTAGGGCAGCAGTGGGATTGCTTTTTGAAAATGGGACGTCATAAAATAAACAGGCGTGCACATGACAGGAAATACTGAGTGGACGGTTCATTGATGCAGAGGAGCTGGCCTTGCATTTTCAAATGCTTTCCTCTCTGTGACCGTGGGTCTAGTGAGGTTTCAGCAGGCCCACACCTCTGGTGATTTCCAGAGAGCTGATTTGCACTTTGTTTTCTGCCCTGTGATGCTGGACAGGTGACCATTGGGAGTCAGTGCAGAGGACTCCTCCGTCAGAGCTGAGAGTCAGGGTTGCCAGAGACGACGGGATGGCCCGAGGCTGCCCCCCCACAGTGGGGCACGGAGCTGTGGCCAGTGCTTCCTCGGCAGGGACTCGGGAAGCTCCTGCTACTCGTGCTGTTGTCATCTTTGTATTGGAGAGGGCTGCTCGTCGTGGGAGGAGTATCTAGAAAATGGCTCTTGTTTCAGCCCGGGGTGAAGACTTGAGCCGCTGACATGCTCCCCCAGGGCTAGCCCAGATTGGGATGACTTCATGTGCGAGCATGTGATGCGTGTCACTTGAGGTGTGAAATAGGAAGTTTAAATACATCTGACAGTTTAGAGAAATCACTGAGAAAAGAGACCCTACTAACTAGGGACGGTGCACAAGGCCCAGACAGCAGTGGGGGTGTTCCATCTCAGCTGCTCCCCAGGATGCAGAGGGCCAGTGGGCCACACTTGAGTATCGTATTTCTGGGAGGAAGGACTGGTCTGAACCTCCGCCTGGGGGATCAGTGTCAAGCGACTTCAGGACCGTGTGGAGACAAAGGGCAGAAAAACCCTGGCTTAGACACCTCACCTCTTACTCGCTGTTTGGTTTGAGCCAAGGGCTGTGCCTTTCTGAACCTCACTTTTCTCGTTTGTATTTTCATCTCATAGCTCCTACCATCGGAGACCAAGGGTTCGATGGCCCCATCATTCTGTAATAAAGGAACTCGTGGGGGATGGATGCAGGAAAGCACCTTCCTTGCTCGGTGCACAATGTAGTGACCACTCAGGAGACCACTCAGGAGACATGAACTCCAAAGGGGAGGGCAGTGGGAAGGGTCACCACTGACCCCGGGGTGCCTCTAGGGCCTCTGGTTTGGAAGGTGTCCGCACTCCTCTCACCAAGAGCGGTGATGGCAGCTCCTCTGTAAGCTAGACGTCGCACGATAGGGTATCCTTGGGACCCATCCATTAACCCCCTTTCCTCTGGGGTGAAAGGCCTGTGTGCAATTAACAGCTTTTAAGTCAGGGAATTGATGACTTTTGCTTCAGTGTTTTTCAAAGTTCACCTGCCACTAATCTGGGGCCCCAGAAAACAGGCAGGCTGACTGCTTTTATCTCGCCTGGTGGGTGCCTCTCCAGAGGCAGCAATTACAGTGATAACTGACGTTGAGAACTTGGCTCTCAGGAGCCAACTAATTGACTGCAGGGTCCTCTCCTCTCTCCACGGCCTTCTGGTGTTCGCGATGGCGGCTCCGGGGCACTTCCCCAGGGCCCGTCAGCCGGCCAGTGCTGCTCGAAACCAGCCTTCAGAAGGCGCAGGGGTTGGTTTGGCCATGAGATCCCGTCTTGGTTTTCACAGTGACTTAATTGTCCTTTAGACTGTGACCTGGGGGGCAACAATGGACTTTTCCTTCCCTGAGAGGGAACGATGGAGTCGGGGGATGTACTTAGAATCTACTCCTCTGCCAAGGCGTGGTGAGTGACGGGTGGAGGACGTGAGTCTGTCACTTGCTTCTTTATATTCTGCTATACTATTTACTTGAGTTCTAGTATTGGCTTTTCCTTCACCTAACATGGTACATTGATTCTAGAGAATCAGAGTTAAATGGTTTTGGTTTTTAGAAGGAAGAAATAGAAACTATCTCACGTAAGAATAGGAAGTTTTGTTCTAGGCATAAAAACAAAGGAAGATATCATAAAGAAAACGACTGGTCTTGAAAACCTAAAGTTTTTGAATTATGTTTCAAAAAATTAAATATACAAAAGTAGAAGACAGATGACAAAAAGGGAAAATGTAAATGTTTATAACATTAACACAGGTTGTTTAATATTCTAAGAACTCTTTCAAGTACCAAATGAGAGGAACCTCTCTTACAGGAAAATGAACAAGATCGCGAACAGGAAAGTCACCAAGTAAGGCGTGCACACTGCCAGGAATCTCTTAAACTTACTAGCTATCCAAAAAAATGTGATTGTGGGTTATTTCCAACAGTGAGAACTTGGGAAAACCTAACTGATTAACAGTAGGACTACTTTTAAAGTTATAATATCCTTTGATGTCTTTAAAATCGTGTTGTTAAAAAATAAGAATATCTAACGATTAGAGGCGGGCCCTCCTTGTTCTCTGCCCGCCACCGCCTGCTCCTGACACGCCTGCTTGTTCCTCCTCAGGACTGAGCACCGAAGGGATCTACCGGGTCAGCGGGAACAAGTCAGAGATGGAGAGTCTGCAGAGGCAGTTTGACCAAGGTAAGGCCACGGCCCACCGGGCGTCAGAGGCTGGAACCGGTTGAGCTGACCGAGACAGCTGAACCGCCAGTAGAGCCCCTCGGGGGAGCTGCAGTGTGGCTCTGGGGGTGCTTCTGCCACTCACAGCCACAGGTGCTGGCTCAGTGACTGAGAAAGAGGAGACATTTGGCCCCAGTTAGCATTGCTTCCGTGATCACACTGTCGCAGAGGAGAGCGGAACAGGGGCTGTCAGCAAACGGAAACATCACCCTGCCAAGCCTGTGTCAGCCTGTCACCACCCACAGACACTGTTCCGGGTCACCGCGGCACATGCCTCATTCACCACTGAAGGGCCTTGCTTCCCTGAGACTGAGCCGTGCAGGGGTGACTACACACTCAGAATAGGACATTTGGGTTGAGAGGACAGTCCTGTTTTGCCAGGCCCCAGGAGTGCCCTCACGGAGTCCCTGCGCAAGAGAGAGATAGCAAGGGGACATGTTGTGATTAGCTGAGCCTTGGGACCCAGGCTTCCAGAGCTGCACTCTCATGAGTTAGACTCGCTCGTGGCAGTGACTCCCGTCCCTTTAGCTAGGGCAGCCCTGAGAGGCCAAACCCTACCTGTTAGAACTGAGCGCACTAGGGGACACGAAGGCTCACCCACTGGTGCCAGAAGCAAATGAGCCAGAGCAGTCAAAGCTCTCCAATGTCCCTGGCTAGAGAGGAAGGTATGCTAAGGATCAAAGTAGAATTTAACTCAACACAGAGCGGGGCCTGCCGGGCCCAAGCCAGGCCCAGAAGCCGGGCAGCTCGTGCGGGCCTGTCCGACAGCACAGCCGGGAACAGGCACCCTGCCGGAGCCCGGGGGCCACAGCACCTTGCAGCACCGCAGTGGGTCTCTGCCAGCCGGCAGTGGGAGGAGGTGACGCACGAGGGAAGCAAACACCGATGGATCTTGCAGGGCAGGAATCACGAGGTCAAAACGAGGGTACAGCCGTGCGCTGGTGTGCGCGCTTGTACTGTGCGCACCAGAATCTGCAACTCAGCTAAATAGGAACACCTGCCAACTGTCTGTAGGTGATGTCTTACAAACCAGGAATACGGTCAAGTTCGAAAGGAGACTTAGAGGCAGAGGGCAGTGGTGTCACAAGCTGGGAGGGGCCGGGGTGGGGAACGAGTCTGTCCCCCCACCGTGACGGAAGCCACCGAGGCAGTGATCAGGGTTGTTGGTGATGGGTCTGTGACCCACCACGGCCTTTTGCGAAAACCTTCTCCTTCCTTCTCTGGGGGGCATGGCGTCAGGAAAAGGGAGCGGCACATCCCAGCCGACCCAGGGAGCTCCCGGGATGGCACGGAAGGAGCAGGTGTGGTTCTTCTACTCACAGGACAACCTTGGAAGGAGGGGTTGGCTGTTGGCCTCTGTCCGCAAATCTGAGAACCTTTCTTTAGCAGCACCCGGGGATGCTTCTGTCTGGTCTGTGATAATCCCAAGTCCCTGCCCCGGGTCCAGGCCAGCCCCAGGGTCTTTGAGGCTTCTCTGACTCCTCCCAGCACTGAGTTTTCCTTTGCTTCTGCCCAGCGTAGACCGGCCTGCCCTCACTCTCCCGACTTCCTTTCAGACCACAACCTGGACTTGGCAGAGAAAGACTTCACAGTGAACACCGTGGCTGGTGCCATGAAGAGCTTCTTCTCGGAGCTGCCTGACCCCCTGGTCCCATACAACATGCAGATTGACCTGGTGGAGGCGCACAGTGAGTACCAGCAACCCAGCCTGGCTCGGGCACCCCTGGCAGCCCCTTGAACTTGCCATGTTGAATGGCGGGGGTTGCGGCCCCATAAGAACAGGTCCTGCCCTCACGGAGTGTGCACTATGGCTCTTGGAGCTGAGATTTAAAGAACATAAAGGAAGGGACCTAACAAGATGACACTGAAGGGACTTGCAAAAGAGGCTGTTGCCTTTGTAGACCAGAGGTGCTTCTCTGAAGGTCCCCAGAAAACTCCGTGAATTAAGAGTCTGTTTTGGGTGCTAAGCTGGTCGAATCCCTGCTCCTTTGCTTGCGCATAACGTGATGTTCTCTGAGGCTTCCCTTCCTGTGTTGCTTGCTGTCCTTACTCCTGTTTGCAGAGTGAGGTTAGGGGAGTCTAGGGCGGGACTACAGCAGACCTGTTGGGAGGTAGGTGTTCTTTTCTTTCGCCTCCTCCCCTCACCCCTCTTCTCCCATCTCTCATATGAGGAAGTCCACATGTAGTCTGGGGCCAGGTGGCCAGCCTCAGGGAGGGGGGGTACGGGACAGCGCCAGTGGCCCAACCAGATGGTCACTTGGGGCTACAACAAGGTGGCATCTCTGGTTTTAAGGACCACCTTTGCATGCTGTCCCGCCCTTCCAACAGCTGTCTGTTCCCTGGCCCTCCTCTCTCAGGAGGCATTTGTCCACCCAGTTGGGAGCCTTCCCACTGGGCAGCCTTTCCTGGCCTCTGTGCCATGATGCAGGGGGGCCTGACCTCTCGGAGCTTCCCACGTGTGTGGCACTTTCTGCCTTTTTAGCCAAAGACAGCCTTCTTAACCTGCACTTCAGGCAGATGACAACCCCCAGAAGCAGCCTTTCTGCAGCAGAAGGGAGTGTCTTTGCCAGTGACCAAGGGGATGGGGAGGGGAAAGGGAGCCATGTTCCTCAGACCCCAGGACGTTCGTCTCGTCTTGGCACTGCCCAACGGAAGAGAGGGAGTTGTCAGCAAGCACACTTGACTCACGAGGCTGATGGTGTGGGCAGAAATTTGGGGACAGGGCTTTAAGTCCTGGGTCACTGGGACTCTTAGTGGCTTCAGGGAATAGAGGGGCTGACAGAAGCCCAGCCCTGACCTGTGGGGGGGCCCCGCCAGGAGCTGACTGTTGCCAGGTGCAGGCCCCTGCAGCCCCTGTCCGTGGTCCGCACTCCCCGTGGTGTTCGTCTCCGCAGCCTGGTGCCGCCCTCAAATTTTATCTGCTGTCTTGGCGGATTAAAACCATCCATAGCTCCTAATCCTGTCCAACCCCAGCAGGGATGGGGCAGAAGCACAGAGTTTTGCGACTGTCAAAGGCTCACCTGGCCTTCTTTCCCTTCTACCTTATCAGGGCAGGAGTCAGGGTTTCCCCAGGTGAGTTAGGGAGTGGGGACAGGTGCCGCCTTCATCTCTGATCGCGCTGTGCTGATAGAGGTCCTCCCAGCCAGCCCCTCTCCAGCAGACTCCAGGCTGGCCCAGATGCCAAACGCATCGGAAATCACCAGACGCAGCTGTCTCTCTCTCTCTACCTGGGCTTGTCCCTGGGAGGAAGTTAGGAAGGGGAGGTGTGGGCGGTACCCAGCCTGCTGAGAACTGGGGGAGTTCTGTCAGCATTTGTCTAGGGCTGGCGCCATCTAGAGGCCGGTAGAGAGTCCTGGCACCCAACAGAATCCCATTGTTTCTTTGGGGGAATTGCTGGCATAGCATCTTTTTGTTTTTGGAGGGGGTGGGGACAGAAGAGGGAGGTTTTATTGATAGGAAATCTGCTGCCCTTCCTACAGCAGCTTCCGTAACTCCCAGTGCTGAGGAATGGAGCTTCTTGCTGCTGCTACTCAGCCTGAAAAGGGTGGAGATTTTTCTGCTTCCTGTTCCTATTGTGTGTTTCCTGCGCCCCCAAGCTAGCCAGTCAGCTGGAGCTCTGTGTCTTGAACCTGGTGGGGGGGTGCCATGTACCCCCCTGACCTGGCACATCTCACAGCCAAAGCAAGCTGAGTGAAGAGTGGGGCTGTGTATGCGGGGAGCGGTTAACCGAGCCCGGGACACCAACCAGGCAGTGCCCACGTTAGTGTTCAGGGACACAGAACAAAGATTCTCAAGCCCGAAAGTAGCTGTTCCCAGCCTGGCTGGGTTTCCATGGCAACATCAACTTGACCGGCTCTTACCGCTTAATACCTAAGAACTGTTGTCTGTGTGTGCTCAGGGCTTGCAAATGGTTTCAGATCCCATCACAACAAATACCAAGCTCGCTATCAAATTGTTTTGTTAGCTCAATAATTTCACAGTACTGAACGTGCTGAAAATGTGCCCATAAAATAGAGATTTTGTGTGTGTGTGACTACTTACCAGTTATCGTTCTGCCACATTCCAGGTGATGTGTGAGAGACTCAGAAATGAATGATGCCGCCCTGGCTGGTGTGGCTGAGTGGATCGGGCACCAGCCTGTGAACCGAAAGGTTGCCAGTTCGATTCCCAGTCAGGGCACATTCATAGTTTGTGGGCCAGGTCCCTGTCTGGGGACGTGTGAGAGGCAACTGCAAAAAGAAAGAAAGATATGAGTAACAGCATGCCAGTAGGAAGTGGCAAGCTGGGGCTTGAGCTTCGGTGCTGAGACATTGCCCCTGCCCTCCCCGGATTCACATTTAAGCTGTCTGCCAGACAGTGAAGGAGGCTGAGCTGGAGATGCAGAAATGCAGTGAGGTGGAAATAAGGCAGAGGGCTTCATGGACGAGGCGGCATGAGGCAGAGAAAAGAGCTCTGAGTTCCCATCCATCTCATTCGCATTCCTCCCTCAGCCTCCAGTTGTTCTTGCTCCCCGTGAAGCTGGGGAAGCCTTTCCCTCCCGTGGTACGACCCCACCACCGCCCATCTGGGATCCCTACCGGATCCCAGTGCCCCATAGCCCTGTCCCGTCTTGTGTGCCAGAAGGGGCCCAGGCGCTGGTTCTTTCTCAGTGCAGAGGTTCTGAGCCAAGGGACCCTTTGACTCCAGGGCGTTATTCCCACCCCTGCAACTGCGCATAAGGTCCATGTGTGCATTTTAGACTCTAGAGAAGACCAGTGGCTTGCATCAGATTGTCAGAGGGCTTCGTGACCCAAAATGGTTCAGGATGCCAGTTCACCATCTTCCCATCCCATTTACAGATGACACTGCCCAAGGCCACAGACGCTAAAGGACAGGCTGGCACAGTCACCAGGCAGGCCAGCCTTGCTGCTCCCTGGGTTCTTGTTCACATGCTGCCTTGTGACATTGCTCATCCTGGGATTCTGCTTCCTCTCGTCTTTCCAGACAGCCACTAAAGGGCGTGGGCGTGCTTCTCATCTCCTAGCAGGGGCTCGTCCCTGCCTCAGTCTGGTGGGCTGGGAGACACTGAGCGGTTGGGCCTCCGGGAGGCGCACCTGTGGAATCTTTCAGAGTGAGGTCTCGGCCTGTCCTTTCCCACCTGAAGCAGAGGTGGGGCTTGCACAGGGCGTGGCCCTGAGCTGGGTGTGGTCCTCTTCATGTGGTGCAGGCCATCAGGGATGTTCCTCTGGGCGCTGAGTTGGGCAGCAGCAGGCCCACGCCTAGAGCCCGGTCAGCAGCCTGGGTGCCAAGTGGCAGCAGAGTAGCACAGCCAGGACGAGGATGGCGTTTGAGATCAGGGTCCCCCGCACCGATTTCTGTGACCTTGGACCAGTATTTTTACTTCTTTGAACCCTGGTTTATCTTTATACCGTGAAGGAAGTGTGGAGCTAGGCTCTAAGGTCCCCGGTGGCCTCTGGCTGTCCCCTCCTCTTCCTCCTGAGTTCTAGTGGTCTCCGTTGTTCTAAATTGCATGGTCTCTGTCCAGACTCTGTCTGGACACAAGCTGGCCTGAAAAGGCCTCTCCTGTGGTGGCTTGCCGCCTCAGGTGACACACCAATTTCAAAAATATGGTGTGTTAGCCGAGGGGGCCTGAGCCCTGCGACTACCGCCCCTCCAAAGAGGACTGTTGACGCTGGGGAGGGCACCGCCACACAGTGGAAGGCAGGTGGTCCAGAGCAGGCGTGCCGACCCGGGCAGCAGAGACTGGGCCCACCACCATCACCACCAGCCTTGTGCCCTTGACGCCACCTCTCAGGCTGTTCCTTAGCCGGCCTGCGGGGCAGGCCCGGCCTCACCCTCACTCGGGTGGGGGCGTGGGCTACACAAAAAGAGGCTGAGATCCGCCGGCCAACACCCCAGCATATCCCAAGGCTCTTACTGGTGTTGGGACCCCCGTGAAAAGGCTTCCGGTTGGAGCCTGGGGGAGGCCTCTCGGCACCAGCGGGCTTCACTTGCTTGAGGGAAGTGAGCAAGGTCATTCAAAAGGGCATCAGCAAGATGGCCCTTGATTTTCATGTGGCAGACACAGGGCCAAGTTTGCACTGAGAGGCTTCCCGTCACTGTCCTTGAGGGCCTCCCTCCTCCCACCGCACACTGGACGCTCCTCAGCACTCGTGGGCACCTGTACCACGCAGCTAGTAGGCGGAAGGGAGAGGGAGCACCAGGGCGTGGCCACCGAGGTCCTTGGCGGGCACCTCGCTGTGTCAGGAAGGGGGCAGGCCTCCCTGGGAGTGGTGTGTGAATTACCATCAGAGCAGACTCACGATCTCTAGCCACCCCCCGCCACCCCCGCCCCCCACAGGAAGAACAGAGGAAGCAGCCCTCCTCCTTGCTCCTTGGATAGGAAGGAGCGGGCGTCCAGTACAGATGACGGCCTTGCCAGCCCCGCTTCCTGCCTCCAGCCAGGAGGGCGGGTGAGGCTGCGTCTTAGGTGAAGGTGCTGCCATTCGCGCCTGATGAAACACACACAGCTGTGTCTGTGGCTGTGTCATGCGGGCACTGGGGGCAGGCCTGTGCCTCTGAGCCGCGTCCGGAAGGGCGTGATGACTTTGTTAAGCGAGACCCTGAGCCACGCACACACTTCTCGTGTCCTTCCGCATGCTCACTCATCCTCCTAGGGCAGCTCACTTTTTTTTTAAGTAAACTTTTTCTTGAAACTTAACAGGAAAGGGTTTTGAAACTCAAGGCCAGAAAGAAAGTGTGTCCTTGAGGTTGAACCCTTAAAATAAATCTTGGGTTTAAAGAAATGAAGGTGATAATGGCCCCATATAATTAGTTTCCGTGTTTAAGTCATTTTCTAACAGGCAACTGTTAAAAGACACATGTGTTCATCCAGTCACTCTAGTCTGAAAGTTTGCCCAGTCGCGTGCTCACTGGCCTGCCAGCGAAAGCTCCCCACAGCTGGTCCCTGCCCACCATCGCAGCCTCCCCGTCACTGGTTTTCCGAAAGTCAGACTGGCCTCCAGGAGCTTCTTGTCTGAGCCCTTCACATCTGGGGGTGTCTTCACTGAGTGAGGGGGCACTGTCATCAGCCCCTTCTACAGGCAAGGAGACTGACACTCAGATGTTCCACTTCCCCAAGGTCACACAGCTGCTCGGTGTCGGAGACAGGATTCGTACCTAGGACCATGTGGGTCAGGTGTGGGCTCTGAACTTCCTGCGAGCCCTCTCTGCACCTCCCCACCCTCTGGGCCGGCCGTTTCCGTTCCGTCTGTTCTTCCTGTCCAGCTCTAGCTGGGCCCCTCAAGCACTTCCCCCTCTGTGACCCTCTGGGGCTGTCACCTCCTGCAGAGGTTACTAACTCGGAGGCCACAGGTTGCCTAAAGAATACACGGGTTTGGGAAGTCCGTGAACCTCCACATTCAGGCAGACTTGTACGCGGCTTGTTTGTGGGGAGAGGGCCCTGTGCTTTCTGCCATCACAAAGGAGCCTGTGCCCCCACACCAACGAGAAACAGCCCTATTTCTCAGTGGACCCCCAGCCACCCACCCCCACAACCCTCATTTGTGGGGTAGCTGCCATTCTTCAGGGGACAACCTTGCTCTGGGATTTCTAAGCCCTGGAGTCCTAGACATAACCCTCAGTTCCAAAAAGCAGCCATCGGGGTATCTTCCCATACTCAGAGAAGCCACACAGTCTTGGCCACCTGACTCCAGAAGGGCTCTGGACCCTTTTGTCTCACTGGCCCCAGCTGGCTCTCCCAGGCAAGACAGCCGACTCACCCAGGGAGGGGCGGCCCAGCCTGGACCCCAGGGAGCACAGCGGTCCCCACTTAGGTTCCTCATCCTTGAAATGGGGCGGTACAGTCCCTGCCTCACAGGTTCGTGAGGGCTGACTGCAGCAGGCCTGGCGCGGGCTAAGCACCGCATTCGGGTGAGCTTGTTTTCCCTGCCCTGGCACGTTAGTGTTCCACGATGAGCAGAGTGAGCAGTGGGGGCAGGGGGCGTGCAGCCCTTTGATGGACTGTGTGAGGGGTCCCTGCAGCTCTCGGAAGAGGACGGAGCCCTGGTTCTGTGACACACTCCCTCCCTAGACAGCCTGTTGGCGTGGGTGGGTGGCAGCGCTCACCCGTCTGGTCAGGAAGCAAGCAGGCTTTCTGCATTGAGATGCCTGTCTCCAAGGGCAACCGGATGAACAGAGAATGGTGTTCTTTATGGTGGAGTCTCTGTGGATCGTTGAGTCTCGGGTGGTGGGGGCCAGGAAGCTCCAGGCACGGAGTGTTCCCCTCGAGCAGGGGCCTGGGACCCAGAGGTAGGCCTGATCTGGGGCCCAGGCACCTGCCAGGTGCGCCACCTTGGGCACAGGCTCTGGGGTTGGCCTTGTTTAAAAGGCCTGGGCTGCCCTCAGAGAAGGCCCAACGGAGCCCGCTGGTGTCCAGGGCTGCCAGGACCAGTACCTCCTTTGAACCCCAAAACACCCCCAGCCATGGCCATAGCAGTCTTTGGTTTTCTCTTTCCTCAGAAATCAACGACCGGGAGCAGAAGTTGCATGCCCTCAAGGAGGTACTCAAGAAATTTCCAAAGGAAAACCACGAAGTCTTCAAATACGTCATCTCTCACCTGAACAGGTACACCGCAGGGCCTGATCGTCCCTCCCTCAGAAATCGTCAGGCAGGGCGGGCGAGCAGCAGAGCGAGGCTAGGCACGGCTCCGCCTTCAGCCTGGTGACGGGGCCCACCGGGCCCGCCAGGCGTGCTGGTCCACCTTGGGCGCACATGGGGCTCAGGTTCCCATGCTAGTTCTGAGAGAGGTCCAGGTGTCCCCGAGCATGCTGAAGTCCTCTCTCCAGCATTCCTGTCTCCACCTCGGTGTGTGACAGAGCACCACACTGAGACAGGCGGACGGGCAAAGAGCGAACCTCGGTCCAGGGAGTGCGGGAGCAGCGGTTGGGAGGCCCGCTGACGGCCTGTGTCCTCACAGGTCCAGAGTCTGTGCACACAGAGCATGTCTGTTTTCCAGGCAGACCTATTTTTCATCTTGGCAAAGTAGTATTTTATGGAGCTCTTGTCTTGGGACACAAACTCCCTGTCCCTGCACAGCCAGAGCATTGTCACCCACTTTGGTGGTCTGGGTGTGAGTCCCTGAGGCAGTGTGTTCACCCTCAAGGCTTGGGTGGGGGGTGGGGGTCTCTTATGAGCCAGGGCCCCATTGCCACCCTGAGGGGCCTCGCCATGTGGGGCCCTGGAGCAGAGGATGGGGCCCAGAGAGCTGCGCTTGGGCCTCTTCTGTTCTCAGGCTGTGGATGGGCAGGCAGGGTGACAGTGACCGTGAGCACGCACCTGAGACGCGGCAGGGCACAGAGCCTCAGCCAGGGCCCGCTGCCCCGCCGCGCTCTGACTGCGAGTCTGCTGTCGCCTGCAGAGTCAGCCACAACAACAAGGTGAATCTCATGACCAGCGAGAACCTCTCCATCTGCTTCTGGCCCACGCTGATGAGGCCCGACTTCAGCACCATGGACGCACTCACGGCCACGCGGACCTATCAGACAATCATCGAGCTCTTCATCCAGCAGTGCCCGTTCTTCTTCTACAATCGGCCCATCAGCGAGCCCCCCGGGGCCACGCCCAGCTCCCCCTCTGCGGTGGCCTCCACCATGCCCTTCCTCACCTCCACACCCATCGCCAGTCAGCCGTCACCCCCCCAGTCGCCTCCACCCACCCCCCAGTCCCCGATGCAGCCACTACTCCCCTCCCAGCTCCAAGCCGAGCACACGCTGTGAGTCAAGGCCTGGGGCAAAAGGAGGCTGTCTTCTCTCTTCAGAATGGTGGCACTTGGCCTTGAACACAACCAGGTCCACCGGGGCAGGGGTGCGCAGGGTGTGCCCTCTCCCCTGTCACCTTCTCAAGACCTCAGTGGTAGCACCAGCCAACCGCCCACCATAGGCTGGGCAGTCAGGGGCCCTGAGCCCAGCGCTCAGACCTGGGGCTGGCTACAGGCCGTGGCCAGGGGGCCCTGCCCTTTAACACGGACCCCTTTGAGGACTGAACTGGTCAGGCAGCGGCCTCAGTGGCCCTCCACATGCTCACTGCTCCCTGGACCGCCCACCCGCACACACTGGCCTCGGGGCGTCGCCCTCTGCTTGGACAGAGCCCCGGCCTTTGCCAGAGGAAGGAGGAAGCTCAGAGACACAGGCCACGCGAGGGCAGGCCCGGCAGCCCCTGAGGAGAACGCTTCCCATCTGCCTCTTCCCACTGTCCCCATCTGCACCCCCACTCACAGTTGGGGGTGCAGCCTGTCCAGCAGCCTCCTTGGGAACGTGTGGGCCAGGGCTCTGCCACCCCAAGGTACGGTGCTGAGGGCTTCTGCCCAGCCAGTCAGGACAGGGAGGCAGCTTCGTGCCTGGACCAAGCCAGAGTGCAGCCTCCCTCCCGCGCTCGCGCCCTCCCCTTCACAGGCTTCGGGATGCATTCCCTTGGCAGCAAAGGAACACTGGAAGAAAAACGGAAAAACCCATCTAATCATTTCTAAAAAGAAAAAGGATGAAATTGCCAGAAGAAAAGTGCAGACCTCAAGATTTGGCTCCCCTCCCGCCTCTCTGAGAGGCACACAGGTGGCGTGTGGCCCTTCTCTTGTGACAGCAGAACACGGAGGCCCAGGGCGGGTGCCTGAGAGCCTGTTGGGGTCCCACTTACGTTCTGTCCCCAGACCCCTCTCTCCCCCAGGAAGATGGTTTGCGTCCTTGGTGGGCAGAGCTGGGGAGACCCGCAGACCAGCCTAGTATTTGGTCTGCCTTTGAACACACTACAGCGCTGTGGAAACACTACTTCGTGTGTGTATTTGTGTGCGTGCGTGCGTGTGGGGGTAACCTGTGAGGGAGGGGACGGCCGAGGGCGCTGGGGTGCAGGTTACCAGTGTGCTTGGTGTTGAAGTGGGATCATCTCCATCGGGGGCTGTCGAGTGCCACGCCAGCAATGCTGTTCATGGGAAGTGGGTGGGCTCTGGTGGTCTGCCACCCTTCTGGTGGGCACCCTTCACGCTCCCAGGGCTGGCAGGCCCAAGGAGCCGCAGGCGCAGAGGCTGTCAGAGTCACGAGGAAAGCACTGTGTCTGCCTGCCACACCACGCTACCACCCCCTCCCCTGGCCTTCCCCAGCTCTTCCTGAGAAATGGCCTTCCCTTCCCCTCAGCTTCCTGGTCACTGGCCTGGGGGAGACCCCTTCTCCTGCCCCACCTCTGCCCCAGAAACAGCAACCTCACCAAGGCTGCTACAGATACGGCTGTTCCCCACTCCTGGTGGCTGGGCTGTGGCCTCAGCATGGAGAAGCCTGACACTAAGGTACCGGGGGTGTGGGGTAGAGGGCCCCACATGCCACCAGCCCTCTGGGTCTCTTTGCACTTTAAGCAGCGCCTGTGGTATGACCGACGCCCTGAGTCACCTCTGCTGGGGGCCGACAAAGCTAAGAGGTGCCTCAGCATGATCTGCAGCCACCCCTCTGCTCACCGACCTTCCTCTGGATAAGCTGGACACGTACTGTTTTTAGTTCTTGTATGGCAAAGTAAGGTGCTTGGAAAAACTACATTACCCCTGCAAGTTTTACCGCCGCCCCCCCGCCCCGCCCCAGGAACACAAGTCAAAAAGCAAACCCAAGGTCATGGGTGCTTTATGTAAATGTTGGGTGAGGAACGTTTTTTCTGGTGGAGGTGCTTTAGCTTGGGATAGGCCGGGAGGCGGTGTGTGTTTGGTTTTGACCCAGGTCGCCAGCGCCCCCAGGCAAGTACTGAAGTGGCTACATGGAATGAATTCCTCCCTTTTTCTAGGTCATGCTCACTTCCTCCCAGTCAGCCCTTCAGGGATGCCGTTAAAGGGAAGCCATGGGGGTGGCCTGGAGCCGCTGTCCCTGGTGTCAACTAACAAGAGTGGCTTGGCTCCCTCCAGTTGCCCATTGTACACCGCCACCTCCTTTGTGCTGGCACTCCTCCCTCCCGCACTCCGCCACCTGCAGCCTCGGCTCCGCACTGGGAACTCACAAGCCCCCAGTGCCCCTGCCTCCCCACGCTGCCACCCCATCCCCGAGACTGCACAGATGCACAAATAGTTGGGGGCGAGGGTGGGGAGCAGTCTTCTTGCCCTCGCCCCTGCAGAGGTAGCCTCTGGCCCTGCAGCGCCCCCTGGCAGCCATCCACGGCAGCCACAGGGCCCCTTCACACACATGCCCTGTCCACCCAGGGCTTTGAAGGAGCGCAGGCAGGGACTGGTGGCTCTTGCCTCATCAGAACTGCAGCGAGCAGGAAGCTCCAGGAGGCTCCTTTGTTTCTGCTTACTAACCTTTTAGCTTCTCCTTCCTGCTTTTCCAGGAGGACTCTGGCTAGAGGGCACTTCTTGGTCTGAGTTAGCACTGCCACTGGCAGCGGCAGCAGGCCCTGGGCTTCAGTGTCCAGTCGGAGGTCAGCGTTTGGACCAAGTGGGTGCTCAGAGGGGACACACAAGGTAGAGTCGGGGTGTGTGTTGGTACACTCTGCTTTAAATGGACTGTAACCCACAGCACTCAGAACTGAGGGAGTGGCTGGCAGGAGCTTGCCGTGGCCACAGGGGTAAGCCAGTGTACAGGACTGGCCCCATGTCCCGCAGCAGAGCAGACCTGTGCCCGGCAGCTCTCTCCCCAGCCCCCAGCCATGTGCTTTGGTTTCCATGGGGGTGCAGGCAGCATTCAGGGGGTGGGTGGCGCTGGTCGTGAGCAGAAGGGTGGCTCTGGGTCTGTGAGGGGGAGGTGGCCCGCGGTCAGGAGCTTAGTGTGCAGATCCGCCCTGAATTCTCGGGTGCGTTTCACATCAGGTGTCAGCCTCCTATCAAGTCAGTCTTCCCATCACTTGACATGTTGAGGGGTGCTGAGTGAAGTGTGCAGTACTGTTTTGGGGTGCTCTGCACCCCACTGCCACCTTGGTCTTCAGCTTAAGACAGGAAATGAGCTTCTGGGAGGTGGTTGCAGCAGAGTGTGTGTCTGTGTTAGGGTGGCCAGGGGGCCCAGGAGAGTGCGCCTTCCCCTCAGCTCCCGGGGCAGGGTGGGGGGCGGGGAGCAGGGGCTGGAGGGAGACCTTTCCCTGGGCCTCAGCCCTGAAGCTTGAAAACCACCCACGGCATTTGTAATCTGAAGTCCCCTCCTTGCGCACCCCTGCCCATCCTCCTGTGAGAACACACTACTTTGGGAGGGGGTCTCCTAGAGAAAGCAGAGGACAGTGGCCGAGGAAGCATCGGCGCCACAGTCCTCGTGTGCAATGGGCACACAAGCAAAGCCTTTGACCTATCTCCTGGGGCTCAGCTTTCTGGGGACAGTTGCCCTCCTATTGCTTGGCAGGTTCAAGCCACTTTTTCTCTTAGGTGAAGGGACAGTCTGAGTCGTGTATGCTGGAAACCTAAGTCATGTCTGGGGCTGTGCTGGGGGTGACACCAGGGAGGGGCTGGGTGAGGGGAAAGACCACTCATCTCCCAAGGTCGTGGGCTTCCCCCCGGGCTGTGCCTGCGTCGCTGTCTTAGCCGGGAAGGACTCTCCCCTCCCCCTCTGGAAGCCACCTTCCCGGCCCGCAGACCCCTCCTCCCGAGGCTGGGGCGCTGTCCCCCGCCCCACCGCCCTGGCCCCAGCAGCAGCGACGCTACACTCGATGTAGTCCAGACAGGCACGTAAGTTATTGTTTGCATTAAAGAGAATCATGTTCCCTGTGTACATTTGAAAACAAGAAATGTCTCTGAATTGTATGGGAATAAAACTTGTTCGAAAATTTGGAATAGTGCTGCTGCCAGCTTATTTTTCTGGTACTTGTATTTTCACATGTTAAATGATCTTTATATATGTTGAATTAACAAATATTTTGAGTTTCCTGAGAAAAACGAAGACATGAATGGTATTGAAATGTGTTAGTAGTCTGGCCATGTGCCCAAAATTCTGTTTCGCAGCAAAGTGGATACCTGTATGTAAAGAAAGTATGACAGTTATTTCTTTGTATTTTAGGGACTTTAACCAAGACATCCTCTAGTTGGTGTTAGGAATGTTTGCTTAATTTCCAGACCCTTTTCTCTTTTTTTTTCTTTCTTTTCTTTTTTTCCTTTTTTGGACACGTATTTTGAGGCTCCAACCTGACTAGTGCATGGTCAGCCAGCAGCTGAGGCTGAGGCATCTCTCCCAGGTGTTTTTGTTTGGTTTTGTTTTTTTAAATCATGTATTTGCTACAAAGTATTGTACTTGTCTCAATGGGAATGGTGTAAAAAACTGAAAAGGCCTTATGTGATATGTATCATAGTTAATAAATCAGTCTTGTAAAAAACCAAACCTGAGAGAGTGAAGGCGGCCCCTCCCGTGTGGGCCCTGGGCACCCCACAGCGGGCGGCCCGCAGGCCTGCCCCCTCTGGCCACGGGACGGAGAGGGCATTCTCCAGCAGAGCTGGCCCACGGGAGCCTCGGACCGGCCCACCTCCACCAGGGGCTGCTCCGGGGAGCCCCTGCCCGCGCAGGGCCCGCTCCCCTCCGTCCCCAGCACTTGCCTGCTCTCCTCTCTAGCAGAGTGGCCTGCTTCCCCAAAATCTACCTACTACTCTTGGTTTCTTTCAGGTGATTATTCAAAGCCCCACCCACAGACTGCTGTGGCCACAGGGACTCCACAGGCCCAGGAGACAGGAGAGGATGGTTAGCCTCAGTCACCAGGCCCAGTCTGCTCTGTCCTCACCCCCCCTTCCTCTGGGCTCCCTGTGCCCGCTGTCCCCATTCTGCCACAGGCCCGAATTCCAGCTTACCAGGATTCTGATGGACTCACCTGCCCCACGTGGCCCCCCTGCCCTCACTCTTGTCCCTTGCAGCCCATCCTCACACCCCTCGGTTCTTCCAGAAGGAAAACCTTACCAGACAGGTCTCCCCTCCTACACCCTGGGAGACGAGGCTCACCGATCACGACACTCCCTCAGAGCTTAAACCCTGCACACGTCTGCAGGCAGCTGCTGCCAGTCACTCCAGCGGGTGTCCTCACCCTGAGTCCAGCCTCCCTCCAGTCCTCCGGCCAGACCCCCAGTGTCAGGACAGCCTCCTTCTCCGAGTGCACTCGGTTGCTGCCCCCTCCAGACCTTTGCTTGCGTTGTTGTTCCTGGCCGGGCTCCTTCTCTCCACACTCCCCCCAGGCTCAACTCTGCCCGGCACGCCTCACTCCTCACCAGTCCTTGGAAGCTTGTCTTCCCCTGGGTGTTCTTCTCTGGCCCTTTCACACATTGATTCAATTTGGGGTTTTTTGTTTTTTGTTTGGTTTTGTTTTTTGTGTTTTTTTCCAAAAAAATTGCCACAGTATACAGCTGGCACTCATTATGTGTGCGGACATAAACCTGTCTTTTCCTCTAGTTCTTGATGTTCAAGTCGTGTGGGTTTGCGTACTTGCACGTCTCAGCCACCAGCCACCCAAGTCAAGAATTTGGGGCGTGGGGGGTAGCGCCTGAGGCTCCCCTGTGTGATCCCCCAGAATGCCCAACAAAACGCCTTGAAGCTGGCAGGTCCCAAGTTTGTAGATCACAGTGCTCTCAACCTTGACCTTGACTTGAGTCTTCATCTGCAAGCTGACCCCTCCCACGTGACTCCAGCCCAGCCCTCGCCTCATGTCTGCCTGCTGGTGACACTCCCCCTGGTCCCTCCGGTGGGACACCCACTAGCCAGAGCCTCCACCGCTTCCCTCCTCTTTCCCTGCCCCAATCCTGCCTGAGTCTGGCCTCTGCCTTGCCTCCTTGTGGCAGCCGGAGGAAGCTTCTCCAAACAGAACTGGCCATGTCACCTGTCCCTTACCACCTTCCAGGGCTCCCTGAGTCCTCAGAAGAAAACCCGAACTCTAGCGGACCGTGAACTCTAGCTGACCGTGAGAGGGCGCCCTGCTGACCTCCCAGGGAGCCTCACCTGACACCCGGCCTCTGGCTCCCCGGGGGCCCCCGACCCCGGGCCTTTTGCTCCCTGTCCACCCTCCTTGCTGGCTCCCTCCTTAACTCTTAGATTTCAGTTCCACAGCCTCTTCCTCAGGGAAGCCCTGCCCAACCGCAGACCACCACGGACTCCTTTGCTTTCAAAGAAAAAACTTTTCTTCAGCATTTTCTCAGATTGTTACTCATGCAGATTTTGTTAGCCCACACTTGTTTCCTGAGGACTTCTCTGGGCCAGGCCCCTGGGGACACAGCCAGGAGCTAACTCCCAGTGGAAAGGACAGTAAACGGGCGAAGAAATGACGTGTGCCACCATGTCAGGCAGAGATGAGTTAGGGTGGACGTGGCTGTAGGGGGGCAGGGGTGCCATGCCGGCTGGTCAGGAAGGGCCCTCAGGAGGGGCACTGCAGCAGAACAGGGCCAGGGTGAGGTGCGGCACTCCGCTCCACTACAAACCTGAAGGGGACACAGAACAACTCAGTGATCAAGGTAATACTCCAATGCAGCGTTTTTAAAAACCAAGGTTGAAGCATATCAAAATTGTAGATAAAAACGATCCGTGACAGTGCAGAGCCGTACTGAAGCCCGAGGCAGGAGGAGTCCTGAGTAAGGCTGAGCCTAGAATCCTGGGATCAGGAAGGGAGCGGTGGTGGTGAGACCAGAGCTTGGACAGTGAAAGTGAAGAGAGGAGGTAGGAGTTTGGCTATGTGAAGGTCAAGGACACAGATTTTGCTCAAGATTGCACGTGGCTGGGGGAGAGAGGAGGTGGGATGACTCCAGGGTTTACATAGTAATGTATCTGCTCACCGTCTGTCTCCCTGTGAAACCCGCGGGGTCTGGAGCCGTGTTCCCCCAGCTGCTGCCCACACCTAGCTCCTTAGGCGCTCAGAAGCACCAGGCCCGCGGCCGGAACGCCGAGAATGCGGTGTTACTCTGCGCGGCCACCAGGGGTCAGCAGACAGCCGCCCTGCCCAGCCCTGGGGGAGCCCCGGAAGTGCTGGAAGCTGGGTTGGTGTGGTTTTAAGGGAGAGGGGCAGAAAAGTAAGATTAGGAGGAGCAGTGGGGACTGGGAAGGAGGCAGCCTCCGAGAAATGAGGTTGGGAGAGTCCCAGAAGCAGGCTGAGCAGCAAGGGGATGAGCTGTTTTTCCTGTCACTCCATCCATCCTCCCATCTATTCAGTAATTCAGTCACAGAATGTCAGGGGCCACTGCCACACAGTGCCTTATAGGGCAAGTCAATAAGCTGGAAGTTTGTCCCGAGGGCACTGGAGGGCCATGGGCATGGTTTGAGCAAGGCAGAGTGTGAGGTCAGATTTGCAGAGCTGAGAGGAAGAAGTGGGGATTCAAGAGATACAGGCTGTGGCTCAGGGGGTTGAGCACTGGCCTGTGAACCAAAGGGTCACAGGTTCAATTCCCAGTCAGGGCACGTGCCTGGGTTGCAGGCTGGGCCCCCAGCTTGGGGCTTGTAAGAGGCAACCACACATGGATGTTTCTGTCCCCTCCCTTCTTCCCCTCTTTCTAAAAATCTTTAAAAGAGAGAGAGAGAGAGTCTCACAGAAGCTCCTCCTTCCACACGGGGACCGAAGAGCAGTTCACATAAATATTAGCCAGGCAAATAATATTAAGAAAACCTAACAGGTTTGGGACACTTATGAGGTACCAGTCCTTGTTTTCATCAGATGTATGTATCAACTCAATTTTTCACATAAAGTCTAGGATAGTCAGTATTCTCATTATCCCCATTTTCCAGATGAGAAAACCGAGGCATGAAAGGGCTTGGTGATTTGTCCGACATCACAGACTCCTAAGTGGGAGCCAGCATTTGAACCGCAGGCCTCCGACTCAAAGCCCAAGGTTCTCCCTGTGGCTGCCGTAACAAGCGACCACGCACCGCTGGCTCACAACACCACGAACACGTTTCTCTCCCAGGTCTGGAGGCCGGACACCCGAAGTCAGGGAGTCTGCAGGGCTGCGCTCCCTCCAAAGCCTCCAGAAGAGAATGTTCCCCGTCGCTTCCGGCTTTGGGGGCTCCGGGGGTCCGTGGCTTGGAGCTGTGTCTCCCATCTCCGCCTCCATCTTCACATGGCCCTCTCTGTTGCCTGGTGTATCTCTCTTTTGTCTCTTATAAGGACACTTGTCGCTGGAGTTAGGACTCACCTGATCATCCAGGATGATCTCATCTCGAGATCCTTAATTCAATTAGATCCGCAGACCCTGTTTCCCGGGCACGTTTCCAGGTAGCAGGCGTCGTGTGTGGGCGTGTCTTTAGCAGGGTCCACTGCTCAGTCCCCACCACTCTTCTCCACGGCACTGTCATTAGGTTGGCCAGAAAGTCCAAGTCGTTTTTTCCCATAGAACAAACCACGGTTTTCATTTTCACCAATAACTACTGATTGGGATGTTTTGAGTATGACGCTGTCTCCCATGTGGTATAACGTTGACTGTTCTCAATTAATGTCTGGATTTCATTGCTGTCAACTTCAACTCTTCTGCCCTACGATGGAGCATCCATAGTCCAGTGAGAAATCTCCAGCACGAAACTTCGCAAACCACTTTTAACACGCACCATCAGCCACAGCACCGTCCCCCTACACTGCCCAAATCTCACCTCCTTTTGCATTTCGGTTGCATTTTTACCTTTCTTGAAATAATAAAGCATAATATGCATAAAATGTTGTGTATTCCATCTTCAGTGTTAAAATGGCTACACAAAAACTCACCAATTTTGGTAAGTTATTTTAATGCACGCTGATACAACAGCTGTCACAATACAATCTAACGAAATGGTTTCAAATGAAGGTAAAGACAAGTAAGCGCTACTAAAGCCATCATACGGAAAAAAAAACAAATGAACTTTTTGGCCAACCCAATATTATTATTACTATCATCGGTATTACTTACACTTACTACCTTGAAAGGCAGCTCGGGGCTGCAGGGATGTGAGACCCACCCCCTGCCATGGGAAAGTGAAGATGCAGACAGAAGGCAGGCCGGGGAGGGGTGGTGCTTACTGATTGCAGGGGCGTCTCCTCATTAGCCCACCTTCCCCAGCTCGTGCTCAGCCCTCCTCCCTTCTCCAGAGGACCCTGCAGGGCCTGGGGTTGGGAGAGGCAGGCAGCTGAGCACCCCGAGTGTCCCACAAGTCCCTCGAGTGCACTGACCCCACCAGGCCTCACCGTCGCTGGCCCCGAGCCATCTCTGTGGCTGGTTTTCTGGGGGAGGGTCTGGGTGACACCAGAGCGACCAGCATGGCTTTGTCTGCTGCTGGCTACCCAAACGAGTGCGACAGCATCCACCTGGGCCCGTGGGCCCACGGCCCCACCGGGGTCGCCTGAGGGGAAGGGACCAGCCCGGATGCTGACGCTCTGCCGTGTGCTGTGCTGCGAGTAAAGCACCCTGCTCCTTTCCACTGCCTTCCGTCGTCAGGTCACAGGGTCAGCCCTCCTTGTCCTCCGTGAGGTTAGGGGTCTTCCTGACACCTTGGGTGGCCTAAAGGGGAGACGGGAAGCCCAGGGAGCAGCAGGGGATGGGAACCAGGCACCCAGACAACACCGGGTGTCAAGTCCAGGGACCCTTAGAAGTGGTGGACCTCCTCTCACGTCCCCGACTCCGTTATTCTTCCCGGCCTCCCTGCACTCGCACCTGCGTGTGTGCACGTGCGCACACACCTGCTTCCTTTACTTCTCCAGCACTTGGCTCCGCCTGATGTATCTCTTTTCTCCTTTTGTCTATTGTCTGACACCCCCACTAGCACTCGAGCTCAAGTGACAGGAAACCTCGGCCTGTTTCGTGCCGGCTGTCACACAGCAGGTGCTCAGTAAATGTTTGCTGGATACAAGGGCCAAAAGCAGGACAAGTGTGGGCCAGACTGGGCAGCCCAGGTCTCCAATGACCCCTCACCATCTGTTCAGTGTTTCAGGATAATCTCTGGCTGCTGTGGCTCAGTGGACTGAGTGCCAGCCTGGGAACCAAAGGGTCGCCAGTTCGATTCCCAGTCAGGGCACATGCCTGGGTTGCAAGCCAGGTCCCCAGTAGGGGTTGTGTGACAGGCAACCACATATTGATGTTTCTCTCCCTCTCTTCCCCGCTCTCTAAAAATAAATAAAATCTTCTAAAAACTAAAATAAAACATTTTCACTCTCAGAACTGAACCCGAGCTTGACCTCTCAAGGAGTGCACTCCCGGGCTGCTGCGTTCCACTAACGCCCCCTGGCCAAGGGACACATCTCCTTGAGCCTGGCTCTCTGAACCTTGGCCTTGAACCAGGCCTGCCTCTGGGGACCCTCACTTCACTAAGTGCAGGAGTGAAAGCGGGAGAGATTCGGATCAGACACGCTGTAGGCCTTCCTGGGAAGCCAGTCACGGGTCTGTCCCAGGAGGTCTCAAGGAGAATGGGACTCAGCTATAAGGGGTTTTGTCTGCTTCTGCAACAGATACCCTCTTGGGAGCTCAGGCCTGACACTGGCTTCCCCATCCAATCCTGCCTCATCTCATTCAAGGGCGTTTTGCAGATGAGGAGAGTGAGGCACAGAGAGATGAAGGAAGCTGCCCAGATCCACACATGTGGAGCCAGACCCTGGCCAGGTAGCTAAGTTGGTTAGAGTGTTGTCCCCACACACCAGGGTTGCAGGTTCAATCCCTGGTCAGGGCACATACAAGAATCAACTAATGAGCCCTGGCTGGTGCAGCTTAGTGGATTAAGCGCGGGCCTGTGAACCAAGAGATCACAGTTCGATTCCCAGTCAGGGCACATGCCTGGGTCACAGGCCAGTTCCCAGCAGGGAATGCATAGGAAGCAACCATACATTGATATTTCTCTCCCTCTCTCCTTCCCTTCCCCTCTGAAGATAAATAAATAAAATCTTTAAAAAAAAAAAAAAGAATCAACTAATGAATGCTTAACTAAGTAGAACAACAGATCGATGTCTCTCTCTCCCTCTCTCTCTCTCCCCCCCACTTCCCCTCCCCACCTCCCCTCCACATGCTTCCTCTCTCTCTCTCAAATCAATCAACAAAAAAGCATGGATCCCTGGCTGGTGTGGCTCAGTGGACTGAGTGCTGGCCTACAAATCTAAAGGCCACTGGTTGAATTCCCAGTCAGGGCACATGCCTGGGTTGCAGGCTGAGTTCCCAGTTGGGGGCGTGTGGGAGAGGCAACCAATCAATCAATGTATCTCTTGCACATCAATGTTTCTCTCCCTCTCTTTCTCCCTCCCTTCCCCTCTAAAAATAAATATATGGAATCTTTAAAAAAATTATTTTAGAAAAATGTGGAGCCAGATTAGAATTTGAGCGCATTGTGTTACCTCCTTAAGATGATGCTCTCCACCTCCCAATAGGGAAGAAAGGGGATGTTTAAGTAGAAGTCATTGGAACTGCCCATACACCCCACACACACATGATCTAAGTACCTACCAAAATCCTTGGCCCTCTTCTTAATTTCCCCTGGTAACAGGGAGCTCACCACCTACCAAGGGCACATACTGTTGTCACATCCCTTTCTCCCAGGCCGCTTAGGGAGTAGTGGGGTCTCAGAGCTTTTATAGGAAACACCCCTAAAGCAGAGGGAGGGTAAGGAGAGCCAAATGCCGCAGAGAGGTTGGGAAGCCAGGCTGGGGCGGGAGGTACTGGATATGAGACCGTGAAGGTCTCAGCCACCACAGTCTCAGGGTCCCCTAACGGAGTCCTTGGCTACGCCTTCTGGCCCTGGCTGAAAACTGCTCACTGCCTCACCCGCCCTGGTGCTGTGCCAGCCCTCCTGGACTCCCCGGGCCTTTGTCAGGAGTTCTTCCAAAACGCTCTCCAGTGTCCAGCTGGAAGGCCCCAGCCCTCCCCTTCTGGGCCCACTGCTGCGCACCCTGGCCCGGAAGCTCTCCTGTCTCCCCCCACCATCATCAGAGCTGCAGAAGGGCGCAGGCATCAGAGGGCAGCCCCCGTTTCACAGAAGCAACACTGAGACCCCAAATGTCTGCGGAAGTTTATCGGTGACTCCAAGTGGCATCTATGAAGGAGGATTTGCATCTGGGTACTTGAATGCGTATGTGTCTTTGTACGCATAAATTTTTTATCAGCACGTTTAAGTTTTTTTTTTTAAGTTTTTAAAGATTTTATTTAATTATTTTAAGAGAGAGGGAAGGAAGGGAGAAAGGGAAACATCGGTGGTTGCCTCTCATGCGCCCCCTACTGGGGGACTGGCCCACAACCCAAGGATCTGCCCCGACTGGGATTTGAGCCGGCGAGCCTTTGGTTTCCAGGCCAGCGCTCAGTCCACTGAGCCACACCAGCCAGGGCGAAACAGCTAGATATTTAGGGCTGCGTCTGCATTCGGTCTGTTTCAGTACCACATGCCATGCAGCTTCTAGAAAACGCCACCAGACACTGAAGGGAGAGCGAACGGGAGAGGGCAGAAAACATCTCACTGTGAAAATGGGACTGGGCAGACCCCCGAGAGGGTCTCAGGAACCAGGGCCCGGGGCCCACTCTGAGAATGTCTGGACAGACTTACTCTGTGCTCACAGCGACGTTCTGAGTGCCCCCTGCCCTGACCACACAGCCAGGGAGCAGCGTCCAGATACAAGGGACAGCGACCGGAGCTTGACTCCCTACCTGGACCCTAGCTAGTCTCTCTGGGGAAAAACAGGGAAATATTATTGGCCAAGAGACCATCATCAACAGGCCAGATAGTCTCTCTGCCTCAGTTTCCCTAGCCATAAGATGGGCTTACTAACAGAGCCCAGCTCCGAACCTTGCCCTGGAGAAGGGGTTAGCAGGACACGCGTGCTCCCGAGTCTTTAACTCTGGTTAGCTTGTGTAAGTTTAAGGGTAGTCCCATTAGCCAGTGCACACCGGTGTTCAGAGGTGTGTGCCTCGGTTTCTCCATCTGTCCAGCCAGGGGCGGGCCCTTGGTCTGGGCAAGCCCCTGCCTGCCTGCTTCTCCTAAGACTTCCGCCCTGTTTTCACCCGCTGCACTGGAGTCTCCTGGGGGCTGTGAAGGGCAGGGAGACGCCCCGTGTCGGTCTGCCTGAAGGGGCTTGGGAGGGAGGGGTGTGGAACCTCCTGCCGGAGTGGGGAAGGCCCGCCTCAGACGCAGGGGTCCCCGTTCTCTGTGGGAGACGCTACCATGGCTGGGCTCCCACTTAGGATCGCACAAGGAGTTCGGGGGTCGGCGTTCCCGTCCCTGTGGCGGGGCCAGGGAGGTGGAGATCCGTCCCCAGGATCCTGAGCTCTGAATTTCCTCGGGTACCTGCGTCCCAGTCCCTGAGAGACCCGACGCCAAATCCTGGCCTTGAAAGAGGGGCGGTGAGCTTGGATGAGGGATACCTCTCTTGAGGTGGTGCGGGGGGGGGGTGCTGACACCCTGAAGTTTTCTCCTGGAACATGGGGGCCCTGGATTTGCACCCCCGGAGGGAGCATTGACGTCTGGGTCTCCACCCACCCCTGCAGAGGGGCTCCCGTGCAGGGTACCCGACCTGTCAAAAGAAGTTGCTGAGGCCCCGGGTTCTTTTGGAGTAGCCGGGGCTCTGGTTCCCTCCGCTGGGATCTAGGGATGGTGCTCGGATTCCGGTGCCCCCTCTCTGACTCCGAGGTTCTTGCTCTGGTGGAAGGGGGCCGAACCCCCATTGCTGGGAACCCCCCACTACTGAAAAGGCTAGAGGGGCTGGCGCGGGGCCGGCCTGGGGGCGGAGACTCGGTGGGCGGGGCTCTTAAAGCCCCGCCCCGCCCCGCCCTCCAGGCTGTCCCAGCGTCTCCAAGTCCGCGAGGCCGCGGCGGGCGAGGAGAGCCTAGCGCCACGGCCCGCGCCCCGCGCCCCGCGCAGCTCGGCCCGCCCCGGGGTCTATGGGGCCGCCCCTCTGCGCCGCCGGGCCGGCCACACGCCGCGCCCAGAGCCCGCCCCACAGCCAGGTAATGAGGCTGGGGGCCCTGAGGGTCGGGAACGCCTGCTGGTGTGAGAGCACCGGGAACTCCTGGGTCCTGGAGAAATAAGAGACCGGAACTCCGCTGTCCTGGGGGCTGGGTTTTCCAAACACCTGCGCCCCGAAGCTGGAGGCAGGGGCGCACGGACGTTCGGGTCCTGGGGAAAGAGGATGCGGACACCTGGTTGAGGGGGCTTAGGGGGCGGCGTGGGCCCTGGGGTATGTAGGGGGAATCCTGAACGCACGGTTCCGGAAGAATTAATACCTAATGGAACACGTTCCTGGGTCTAGAGGACCTGGATACCAGGGCACCTGGGCCCCGAGCCTTAGCGCCATCCTGGCTGCGTCCTCGGCTGAGGCTCTGGCCACAGCGTCGGGGGCTCGGGCTCGCACGCCAGGGTCTTCAGGGAGGAAGTTGTGGGTGTGGAGATTTGGTGGCCCGGACACTTAGCGCCACCCCAGGGTCTGGGGGACATCCCTGGGCAGAGCACGGGGTGCGGTCCCTGCCCTCTGTCCCCCTACCTTCTTAACCCAGCCCAGGAAACAGGCGCACCGCGAGGCGGGGAACGGGGACTCCGGGGTGGACTTGGGGCACGGCTCCCTGCGCCACAGGGCTGCAGGGGCTGGGTCCCCCTGCGCCTGGGCCCTGGCGAGGCTCCCGCCCCCCGCCGGGCTTGGGCATGCTTGGCACGCAGCGCGCGGGCCGGTCGGATCCGTATGCGCGCCGCGTGCGCCTATTGGTATGCGGGAGCCGGCCCGGCGCGGGCGTGAGGCGGGCGCGCTGGCGGGCGGCGCGGGGGAGGCGGCGGCGGGGCACGTCCGCGTCCTGAGCTTCGCCGGGGCCTCGGCAGCAGGGCGAGCGCGGCGGGCTCTGTAGCCGGGCCTCCAGGGAGGGGAAACTGAGGCACCACCCAGCTCCAGCTCCTGCTGGGACCCCGAGCCCCACTCAGACCTCAGTTTCCCTAGCGGTTCTCCCGGGGCCCTCCGCGGACGCTGAGCGCTGCCTCCGGTTCCTTCCCGCCTCAGAAGACGCGGGTCCCGAGTCCCGCAGGCTGCTCCGAGCCCGTCTGAGCGAGTCCCCGCGGAGATGGCGGCCCCCTGTCCCGGCGGGGGCGGCAGAGGAGAGGTCAGATACGGGGCAGGTCGTGGCGGCAGCGTCCCGTGGGAGTTTTTGCCCGGGCTCATGGTCAAGGCCGCGCCCGGACCCTGGTGAGCAAAGCCCCGTCCCTCGGGCCTGTCCCTGCCCCAAGCCGGCGTCCCAGTAGAGCTGACACTCACTTCTGCCCCATTCCCCGGGGCCAGGATTTCTCACCCAGAGTTGCTCAGCCGTGGTTCTGTAGCCACCCCAACTTGTGGCGTCCCCAGCCCCTGCCTCAGATCCACACCCAACATTCCTCGACGCTCCCCTCTGCCTGTCCTTCCCCCATTATCGACGCCCCACGTCCTGTGCCCACGGCCGGGTGTGGAATTCACACTCAGGCTCTGCCCCCACCTCCAGAGTGTTGAATGCACTCCTCGCGTCCCCGCCGGTCCCTGAGGCCCCAAAAGGCGGGGTCCCTTTCCTCAGGCCTCGCACCCCTGAACTCCGGGGCCCCGCTGACGCTTCCTCCGCGCCTCCCGCCCAGCCTACTGGCGCAGCGCAAGGAGAAGTCCCGGAACGCGGCGCGCTCGCGGCGCGGAAAAGAGAACCTGGAGTTCTTCGAGCTGGCCAAGCTGCTCCCGCTGCCCGGAGCCATCTCGAGCCAGCTAGACAAGGCGTCCATCGTGAGGCTCTGCGTCACCTACCTCCGCCTGCGCCGCTTCGCCGCGCTCGGGGCGCCGCCCTGGGGGCTGCGAGCCGCCGGGCCCCCCGCCGGCCTCGGTGAGTGCGCATGCGCCGGGGGTGCCGGGATGGGTGACGGGGGTCCCAGCGCCTTCCCGCGGGGGCAGAGGACTAGGGTTTCCAGATGCTCGCCCAGCTCCACGGCGCCGAGGAAGCATAGAGTTTGGAGTCAGAGCTTCTGTGTGTGCATATCAGGCGCTTTTACTCTCCAAGCCCCAGTTTACTCGTCTGCAAAACGGGCACACGAGGTAGGGAAGATTTCGGGAATTCTGGCCTCATCCAGGGCCTGGCGACACCAGGGATACTAGTAAATGCTATTGTTTTTATTAGAGTAGATGAATCATTACTATTGCAAAGGAGACCCGCAGACCCCTGATCGGGTCAGAGGGGACCCAGCCCGGGCCTCCCATCTACTGATGCGCAAGAGACAAACCCCACCCGCGCCCCGCCCCGCCCCCAGACCGAGGGGCCGCAGAGAGAACGAAGTAACTCTGCACTCAGCATTCCCAGTTTGGGAAAGCGGGAGGGAAACAGCGTAAGATGGCAGGTAAGACGGGGGAGCTTCGGAGTCACCTGGGGCCCTGGCCCCCCTGGAGCACTCCCCCCATCGGCCCCGGCGGGCCACCTCACCTCTCTGCGACTCCTTTGTGAAATGAGAGTCATGGTGAAACCTACCCCCCACCCCCCCGCGGCCCCGAGGCCTGAGGAGCAGCTCTGTGTAAAGACCCGGGGCCACCCTGGCCCGGAGCAAGCAACCAGTGTGTGGTCACTGTTGCTAACAGTGGCGGCCCTGCGGGGCAGTGGGGGGCCTGTGGTTTATTGAGCATCTACTGTGTGCCTGAGGAAGATGGACTAGAGAGAAGTCCTGCATTGTGCGGGCTGACATTCTAGTGGCCAAGACACAGTAACCAAATACCCAAAGAAACAGAGTCTATAATATGTAAATATTGAATATGTAAAACACAGATATATATAGATATCTACTTTTATTAGTATTCAGACTTTATTGCTGATAGATACACAGAAGTGCAATGCGATCCTTTCTTTTCTGCAGGACCGCTTTGCTCTTAGTACTAGAAGAAAGTGAACCGAATTAATCTGAGGTCGCCGGTGACAGGGACAGGGGACTCCAGGCCACTCTCGCCCTCCCAAAGAAGAGGTGTCCTTAGCATGGGGTTGGGGGGCTTCCAATTCCCCTCCTGCCCCCATCCCAGGGGGGAGGGGGAAAGAAAATAGCATTGATTAAGCCCGCAATAAATCACCATTTAAATTTAAATAATCCGGCTTCCCAGGCGGTAATTAGGCGAATTGACTGGCACCGAGAGAATGCGGCATTAGAGCCTCTGATTACTGTCATTACCGCGAACAACACGTGCGCGGCGGGGGATAAACATCTTGTCTATTGTCCCAGAGCCCAGGGAGAGAAGGGGGGGTGCACCGAGAGCCCTCGGGAGTCCAGCCCCCCCACCCCTGCCCCCACTGCCTGGGCGGGCCTGTCGAGGGTCCAGGGACTCACCGGGGCCACAACACTGAGGTGACTGACCCCCGACTTCACCAAGCCCCTGCCTGTGAGCCAGGCACTGATGGGGGGAGGGACTGTACAGACTCCCTCCTGTACTCCCCAGATTAGGAAATCGGGGGTATCTCCTGCTCCCCAGGGCCTCCCGACAAGACAAGAGGCCGAGTGCCTGCTCCTGTAGTTCAAGTGGGTAAACTGAGGACGACATGGTAGCAGAAGCCGGAGAGCAAGGCACAGAGCCTCCCCCTCTCTGAAGAGGAGGGGGCTCCCGTGTCCTCCTTAGTAATAATAATAGTGGCCCTGGCAGGCTAGCTCAGTTGATCACAGCATCCCCATATGCCAAGGTTGTGGGTTCAATCCCCGGTCAGGACACGTACAAGAATCAACCAATGAATGCATAGAGAAGTGGAACAACAACGTGATGTTTCTCTCTCTCTCTCTACCCCTCCCCTCCCCCTCCCTTCCACTTTCTCTCTGATCAATAAATAAAAAATTTTTTAAAGGAAATGCATGCAACAGTGAATACATCTAAAAAATAATAATAGTGAGATAATATATACAGCACACATTAGACACTGCTGAGTACTATATACAATTAACTCACTTAAGCTCCTCAGAAACCTGAGGAGGGAGGCTGTGCCGTGATTCCCATTTTATTTTTTGAAGATTTTATTTATTTATTTTTAGAGAGAAGGGGAGGGAGAGAAACATCAGTGTGTGGTTGCCTCTCACGCGCCCCCTACTGGGGACCTGGCCTGCAACCCAGGCACGTGCCCTGACTGGGAATCGAACTGGAGACCTTTGGGTTTTCAGCCTGGCACTCAATCCACTGAGCCACACAAGCCAGGGCGCCCCTCTCAGCTCTTTAAACGCTCCTTCCCCTTCCCACACTGGCCACCTTGCCGAGGTCCAGGGAAGCAGGCCCTCCCTTCCCTCTGAACGACAGCCCTTCAGCAAGCTTTCCCTGGCCACTCTGCCGCACATGGCAACTGCCCAGCGTTCCGTCTTCCTTTCCCGCCCTCCTTCTTTCCATAGCACTATCACCTGACACTATCTATTTCTTATTGCTCTTATTTGTCGAACGTCTCTCCCCACAGCACCCTGTTTCCTGAGTCTAGGACACAGTAAAAACTCACTCCCACAGCTGGGTGATGTGGAATGGGATGCGGGCAGAAAGGGTGGCGTCTCAATCCACAGGTCAGACATGCTCTCTCTGAGAAAGCGACCTCTGAGCTGAGACTGGAAGGAGGTGAGGAAGTAAGTTATGAGGCGTGCTAGAAGAGTCGGTGTAGCTCAATGGGTTGAGCGCCAGCCTGCAAACCAAAGGGTTGTGGGTTCGATTCCCCAATCAGGGCACATGCCTGGGTTGTGGGCCTGGTCCCCAGCTAGGGGTACATGAGAAACAGCCACACATTGATGTTTCTCTCCCTCTTTTTCTCCCTCCCTTCCCTAAAAATAAAATCTTTAAAAGCAAAAAGTTAGGACAGCAGCACGTGCAAAGGCCCTGAAGAAGGCTGGAGTCAGCTTTCGGGGTGAGGGAGTCTGGAGGGGAGTGAGTGAGGGAGTGGTCAGCAGCGGTGGGTCCTGCAGGGCCTCGTGGGCCATGGCGAGGACTTTGTCTGTTACCCCGAGTGGGATGGGAGCCACAGGGGCTGTGGGTGCGGGTGGGAGCAGGGACCCCCGTGAGGAAGCAAGCGCGGTGGTCCAGCTGAGAGGCAGGGCAGCTAGACCACCAGCGTGGGGGCTATGGGGTGACAGGTGGTGGCATTGAGGTGATGCCGTGAGCCACCACCTGGCCTGTAGGACTTGCAGAAAATGGCTACAGGTGTGAGAGACAGAGGAGGTCAAGGTGTAGGGTAAGGAACTCTCGGAAGGGCAGAGAGAGCGTCGTAACACCTGCAAGGAACACGGGTCATCCCTCATAACGCTGATAAGAATGGCGGTGGGACTCAGGAATCAGGCTCTGCCCTGTGCGTGGCTCTGCACCGCTGCTCGGCCCCTGGACCCATTTTACAGATAAGGCTGAGGACAGTGGAGGCCCAGGAACTCCGATTGGTGGGGCGGTTCCCCCTCTCAGACCTCTGATGGGTAATGAAGTCCCAGCCCTTCCTCCCCCTCACATTTCCCTCTCTGCCCCCCAACCCCGAGCAGCAAATCCCTCGGGAAGATTGAGAATGGGAGGGGGAGGGGAACCCCTTAGGCCTGGGAGAGGCCTCCAGTCCCCACTGTGTAAGGGATGGCGTGACTGGGACGGTTCTTGTTCTCCAGCAGAGCCGAGCTCTGATAAGAAGCAGCAAATGTCTGTTGAATGAGTGAGTGATGGCTGGGATTGGACATGAGGAGGGGTCAGATGTGGTAGTAATGTCGGGGACAGGAGTTGAGGCATTTGGGGAGGAGAGGAGGAAACACAGGGGCAGGAGTTGGGGGACTGGAGGGTTTGGGGAGGGAGAGCCTGGGGTAATAAGATGCAGGAGTCAGTGATGGGGACAGACCCCAGGGCTCCCTGTCCTGGGGGACAGGCCCGGTGTTCGGAGAACAGCCAGTGGCTGAGCCCTACCCACCGCCCCGCGCCGGCCCCGCCCCGACGTGCCCATTAACGCCGTTAATTGCAGCCGTTCAGTCTGACCTGGGCTGATCCTCTGAGAGGGAAAATGAAGGAATTAGCAAAAATGACAGGGGAAAATTGCAACAATTAGCAAGCAGCATTGTTCCCGCCTGTCACCCGGCTGGTTCGCGCTGCATCTCGGGGGAGGGGTCCCCATTAACCACCCCCCGCCCCCAGTCACTGTTCCAGGAGTTCCAGGAGAGGGTGGGAAAGGGATCTATCAGCGGAAGGACGTCCGGAGCGCTTGGAGCAGAAGGAGGCGTGGCCTAGACGTTGGGGGCGGGGCCAGGGGCTGCGCCCTGATTGGGGGAGGGGCGGGGTTTCTTCGCCGCCTGGTGTTTTGATGGCCTGGAAATAACAATAGTAATCACACTATTAATACTCATGCTAGCTCCGTGCTTCCCCGCACCTGCTGTGGGCCAGGCCGCCCTCCCTAGGCCCTTTCTAGAAGTTGCTTACGCTGACGGAATGCTCAACCAGCCTGGGAGGGCTGCGCTCTTAGCAAACCCACTTGACAGAGGAGGGAACTGAGGCCCAGAGAGGCAAAGAGGCTGGTTCCAGGGCGCACAGCCAGGGAGGGACAGCCTTGGGACTGGACACGACCTGGACCCAGCCCTGCAAGAGCCAGGAGCTTGGGACTCTTGAGGTCGCCAAGTTCTTCACGGAGCTTCCCGGAGCTCCCCGGTCTGGGCACGGGGCCCTTGAGGGGTCGTTCTCCGCAGGATCAGGGCGGGGGGAGTTCCTGGGTGGGAACAGGGTCCATGACCTCAGCGCGGATGCCTGGAGCCCTCAGCTGGGGGCCTGGGGCTGGGTCAGGGGGTCTCTGTCTGTCTCATTCGCCACCATCAGCTTCCCGCCCCTTCTCCGAATCCGTCTGTGCACCTCGCTTTCTCTGTGTCTCCATCTCTTTATGTCTCTGTCTTTGTCTCCATTCCTACGCCTTGGTCCCTACCTCTTTAAAAAACGTTGTTATTGAGGTAAAACTTGTAACACGAAATTCACCATTTTTTAAAGATTTTATTTATTTCTAGAGAGAGGGTAAGGGAGGGAGAAAAACATCAGTATGTGGTTGCCTCTTGTGTCCCCAACTGAGGACCCCTCCCGCAACCCAGGCATGTTCCCTGACTGGAGAATTGAACCGGTGACCCTCTGATTCACAGTCCTGAGCTCAACCCACTGCGCTACACAGCCAGGGCAGAATTCTCCATTTTAAAATGTTCAGTTGAGCATCATTTAGGACATTCACCATGTCAAGCAACCCTCACTTCTGTCTGGTTCCAGACTTTTTCACCCTAAAACCCTGTACCCATTGGCAGCCACGCCCCCCTCCCCCACCCGGGCTCCAGCCCCCAGCAGCCACTGATCTGCCGTAGTCTCTGTGGGTTTCTCTATTCTGGGCATTTCAAATAAATGGAACGTGTGGCCAACGTGTGGCCTCTCGTGCCTGGCTTCGGTCACTTAGCACAATGTTCTCAAAGTCCACCCAAGTCGTAGTGCAGATCGCTGCTTCACTCCTGTTTATTTCTAATATTCCATGTTCTGGGTACAGCACATTTGGCTTACCCATTCATCAGTTAGTGGACGTTTGGTTGTTTCCACCTTCGGGCTGTTATGGGGAGTGCTGCCGTGAGCATCCACGTACAAGTAACTGTGAGAGCACGTTCTCCATTCTTTGGGTGTACGTGTGAGCCTACAAGCAGGATTGCTGGGTCAGCTGGTAATTCTGTGTTTAACTTTAACCCACTGTTTTCCCGGGAACTGCACCATTGGCATTCCCGCCAGCAGTGCGCGGGGCGAGGGTGTGGGGGGGTCCAGTTTCTCCACACCCTCTCCACACTTCTTTTCTGTTTTTTTCCTAGCCATCTTAGTGGGGGTGAAGTTGTCTCTCACTGTTATTTTTTTAAGATTTTATTTATTTTTGCAGAGAGGAGAACAGAGGGAGAAAGAGAGGGAAAGAAACATCGCTGTGCGGGAGATACAGGATCCATTGCCTCTCGCACGCCCCCACTAGGGACCTGACCTACAACCCAGGCATGTGCCCTGACTGGGAATCGAACATGCAAACCTTCGGGTTCACAGGCCGGCCCTCAATCCACTGAGCTACCCCAGCCAGGGCTCTCACTGTGGTTTTGATTTGCGCTTTGCTAATTAATGAGTTTAAGCATCTTTTCATGTGCTTGTTGGACATTTGTGTATCTTGTTTGGAGAAATGTCTATTCAAGTCCTTTGCCCATTTTTTGAACTGGGTTCTTGTTGAGTTCTAATGTCTTTCATCTCCTCCTCTACTCCTTTATATCTCTCTGTATGTTTCTTTGTCTAGCTGTTTGTCTCTCTGTGTCTTTGTCTCTCAATCTCTCTGCCTCTCGGTCTCTCTCTGTCGCTGTGTGTGTCTCTCTGTCTCTGTCTCTGTGTGAGTCTTTCTCTCCTGTTCAGTCTTCTCTCTGCCCCCTCCTCAGCCTTCAGGTCTGAGCTCAACGGCCCCGCCCCCTTCAACAGGCCTTACCCCATCCCCCTGCATTTCTCACAAGCTCTTTGATTCTTCATAGCACTGGCCACAGGTGATAATTCTGTATTTGTTCGTTTTTTTCTTCCTTAAGTGTCCCTGATCTGGGGGCCCCCAGAGGGCAGGACCAGGCTGTCTGGGTCACCTTACTGCCCCCAGCACTACCCAGCCCCACAGTGGGTGCTCCGGGAGAGTTTGTTGAATGAATGGATGGGTGGGTGGATGAATGAATGAATGAATGAATGAATCCCTTTCTCCACCCCCTGTCATCTCTCTGTCTTTCTCACCTACCTCTGCCCCTCTCGCTCCTCCCCACATCCCAGGTCTCTCTCCCACTGGGCCCAGGGCCCGTCAGCACCCCACGATGGCTACAAGACTTGGGGGAAGAGAGGAAATTTGTAACCTGGCTCCCTAGGGTCCTTCCCAGAAGGCCAGGGCCGGCCAGAAGGCATGCCCCGGCCTCACCTCTCCCTCTGTCCCCAGCCCCAGGCCGCAGGGGCCCCGTGGCACTGGTCTCCGAAGTCTTCGAGCAGCACCTGGGAGGACACATCTTGCAGGTGAGGTCCCTATTCTACCTGCTGCTCCTTGCTGCCACCTGGTGGTCACGTCCTGGGAACTGCACCCTTTTCTCCGGCATCCATCCCACCCAGAGCACCAGGACTGGGAGGTGGATGCTGGGGATGCCTGCCTCTTCCCAGGGCCACCGAAGTCCCGTCTTCCCCTCAATACAAAGTCAATTCTAGGCAGAGGTAAGATTTCAGAGCCTCTTACAGAAGCCAGGCTCTTCTCTCCCCCTGTCTCTCCCACTCTAGTCCCTGGATGGCTTTGTGTTTGCCTTGAACCAGGAGGGGAAGTTCCTCTACATCTCAGAGACGGTCTCCATTTATCTGGGCCTCTCACAGGTAAGGACCCTCGGCAGGCCGCCTGGACCCGGGCAGCCGACACCTCCCTTGGCGGCCCACGCATGCCCCTCCTCTCTCCAACCAGCATGAAAAATGGTCCCTGGTTTCCAAAGTGCATTCATTGGCACTCCATATGGCATCCAACATGGCTCCTCCTCACAGGCAGCAGAGGGTTATCAAAGTCAAGGTCAGTTAGCAGAAAGGAAACAAATTAGCAGAAAGATCAGTTTGCCAGTGAGTGGTGGCCAAAGGCACCATATTTGCCAAAACTTGTTTCTTCTTAACAATTCATATAGGGTTACAATTTATATAGGAAGGGCTTAGGATTCCCGAGCTTTGGAAGGTTTTCTGTGGCATCTGAAAGCTCTAAGTGTTGGCCTACAAACAAGAAGGTCGCCAGTTTGATTCCCAGTCAGGGCGCATGTCTGGGTTGCGGGCCAGGCCCCCCAGATGGGAGCATGCAAGAGGCAACCCGTTGATGTATCTCTCACATCGATGATTCTCTCCCTCTCTTTCTCCTTCCCTCCACTCTCTCTACAAATAAATAAATAAAATCTTAAAAATAAAAAAACAGAGCCCCTATTGCCTCTATCTGGCATCCTGGCTCCTTGTGACCTCTAGGCCACCAGTGTTCTTAGACAGACTTTGGCAAATGGTACATTTAGAAAATTGAGTGTTTTGGTATTTGGTCTTTGTGAGCAGGTTTTCGGTGGGTTATTGGAGATTTCTGGCAGAGGAAGACCCCAAAGGAGGGGGAAGATGGACAAGAGAAAGGGAGGGAGAAAGAGTGGAGGAAAGGCTTGAAGCTGGTGAGGGAAGGGTTTAACGAAGGGGAGGGGTTTGGGGGGTGACGCCAGCCCTGGGCCAGCGGGAGCCATGGGAGGTCCCGGAGAGGAGGGGGGCCGTGGTCGGGTGAGAAACTTATGGAGGGGTCCCCATTGAGCGGGGACTGGAAGCTGGAAGACCAGTGAGGACGCCGAGGCAGGAACACAGCAGGGAGAACATGGGGGCCTCGACTGGGGGGGTCAGAAGGGGGCTGCTGCAGGATTTGGGCTGGGGGAGGTGAGTTGAACCTAAAAGTCTGTCTAATGCAAAGGTTCTCGCTCGTTGAAGAGTTTGAAAACCATCCTGTTGCTTGTATCTTGAGTTCCATTGCTGTTGGGACGGCCTGTTATTTGTCCACGGGCACAGGGGTTTCCTGTGAGTTCGAGGCTCTGTCCCCGCCCCATCCCAACCCCTGCACAGCTTCTTGATAGAGTAGGCAAGGGCGGACAATCGTTAATAATCACTGGTTTTGAAGTGGGGAGGGCACGGGAAGAGTCCAGGTTTGCTTCCTTCTTTAAAAAAGATTTAAAAAAATTCTAATGAAAACCCAAGACCGTCCTGAAGCACTCCTGGTTGTAAGCGAATGAACCTGTGGCCAACCCCGCAGACAAGAGGCTGCTCCCGCACCTCACCGCCCCTGCATTCCCCTCCTTCGTCGGCAGGTGGAGCTGACGGGCAGCAGCGTCTTCGACTACATCCATCCTGGGGACCACTCAGAGGTGCTGGAGCAACTGGGGCTGCGGACCCGGACCCCGGGGCCCCCCACTCCACCCTCCATCCCTTCCTCTTCCTCCTCCTCCTCATCTTCCTCCTCGCTTGCTGATACCCCTGAGATCGGTAATTCCAAGGGACCCCAAAGAATGAGGCCTGATCGGGGGACGCCCCCCTAGTGCAGTGTATCCAATTATGTTTCATGTATACAAACCCTACTCTCCTTAGAGTTGTGCAAAGCAAGTTTTTGCAAAATGAATCAGACTCTAAATTGAGGCAGGAAGACTTGGCTCCCTAAGACTGCCTGGATCCCCCAGTTTTGAGCTTCAGAAGGACCCCTCTAGCTGCCTGTGGGTGACAGATAGAACCAGCCTTTGGTAAATAAGGACAGCGCCCACTTACGGGGCACTTGCATGTGCCATGGCTCTAAGTACACGATTTCGTTGAATCCTAAGCACAGTCCCACAAAGCAGGGCTTCACATTCTCTCCACTTTACAGAGGAGGAAACTGAGGCCCAGCACAGCCAGGTTACGTCGGTTGTCCCAGGTCACAGGGCTGGAGGCTGCGGAGCTGGACAGCAGCCCAGGCTTGTCTGGCCTCAGGATCTGTGCTCCTCAGCCCTCTCTCCGATGGGAAATTCCACTCCGTGCTGAAGACGGAGGGTGTTGGAGGTTACACAGAAAGTTCTTCTTGGCTCTGAGATCTTTAGGGGACTGTGAGAGTACCTTCCCTGTAAATAAGGTTTTCTCATATGGGGTTTGCTTTACACCGAAACCATCTGAGTGGTCGGCAGCGATCACAAGTCTGAGGAGATGTTTGGGACGCGTGTGGGACTGTGGGTATGTCGACCTCGGTTTGAGGCACAGCATCATCTGGGTGTGAGCGTATATATGGCTGCACCACGGGGTTTTTGTGTTTGGCTTATCTGTTGCTACGCCCTGGGGCCCTGCTCTGTGCCCAGCTCTGTGCTGGGCGGGGCTGGGGACACAGTAGTGACAGCAGCCCCAACCCCTCCCTCCCAGGGCTCTCAGTCTAGTGAGGGAGGCTGACCCATTCCCAGCACCTGCAGGCCTGTAGTAGAAGACCCCCGAGGGCATCTGGCCCAGCCTGGGGGTCACGGAGGGCTTCCTGGATGTCTGACCTGAGACCCGGAGGTCGTAGCTAGAGACAGTGGCGGGAGGAGGCAGTCCTTGCCGAAGTTTTGAGTCCTGTGGAGCCGTGGGGGCTTCAGGACAGGGAAGGACAGGGTCAGAGATGAACTTTGGAAAGCCCCGGCTGGCTGCTGCTGGGAGGGGAGGTCAGTGTAGGTTGTCAGTGAGCTTGTAGGACCATTAGGTGGGCCTCCCAGTGTCTGCGGCCATGACCCCTTGTCTGGCGAGCTCTGCAGGCGGGTGGAGGGGCGTCTATGTGTGTTTCCCTCTCCTGAGCCCCTAACTTTCCTTCACTCCCTCTGCCCCAGAGGCCAGCCCCACCGAGGTGGCCCCCTCCTCTGCGGTCCAGGAGCGCTCCTTCTTCATCCGCATGAAATCCACGCTCACCAAGCGGGGTCTGCACGTCAAGGCCTCGGGGTACAAGGTGGGTGTGAGCTCTCTGGACCAGCCTCTGACTCCCGCGTCCCCTCCTCCCCTCGCCAGCTGTGGCGGGGGCTCCTGCATTCCCCCCAGCTGTGGCCCTGTGCCCGTGGGTGACAGCGGGAGCCCGGCGCCCTGGTGAGTTAAGGTCCTCCTGCCCCACCCCTGCAATCACGCCCACCCACCACCTGCAGGTCATACACGTGACTGGTCGCCTCCGGGCACGTGCGCTGGGCCTTGTGGCTCTTGGCCACACGCTGCCCCCGGCCCCACTGGCTGAACTGCCGCTGCACGGACACACGATCGTCTTTCGCCTCAGCCTGGGGCTCACCATCCTGGCTTGTGAGAGCAGGTAGCGGGGGTGACGCTGAGGCCGGAGGAAGGGGGCGCACGGGAGAGTTGGGTGTGCGTGCTGGGGCGCTGGGGAGCCGCGCAGGCGGAAGAGCAGCGGAGGGAAGGGAGGGAAGGCGCGAGGACTGGGCGGGGCCTTCGGAATGGAGGACCGCAGGGCTGTGCGAGCTCGCTGCCCGTGGGGGCACCCCGCGCGGTCCTTGGACCTTCGCCCCGCCCCCGCCCCCCCCCCATCCTAGCTCTCTGGCCTCTCCGGGCCCTCATCTCTCATCCACTTTATCCTGCGCCACACAGTGAGGAAGAGGAAATAGTGAACTGGTGTTCACGCCCAGGGGTTCCTTCTGCTCGCATGCCTAGAACCACCCGGGGACAGACACTATTGCAGCCATTTTGTAGAGGGGGAAACTGAGGCTCAGAGCACTCCAGAGTAAGAGTGGCAACCCTAGGTGATTTCAGAGCCAGTCCTGCGCCTTTTCCCCACCCCACGGCCTCCACCCCTGCCCCCGTCACCCCTGCCTTTAGAGTCAGCGACCACATGGACCTGGGGCCCTCGGAGCTGGTGGGCCGCAGCTGCTACCAGTTTGTCCACGGACAGGATGCGGCCAGGATCCGCCAAAGCCACCTGGACCGTGAGAACCCCTCCCCCTGCCTGCCACCTGCCATTCCAGACTTCAGTACCCCCCCCACCATGCCCTGCTCCCTGGAAATCCCACTTCAGGAGTAACCACAGGACCTCCTCTTAGCAGCTCAGCACAGGAGGGCGGCCGGGAGCTCTGAGCAGTGCCTGGATGGGGGCGAGGGTTGGGGTAGGGGTTGGCTGTGGGGTCTCCCCGACCTGCCCTTAAAAATCCAGGTGCTGCTTTAGCTCTGGGTCTTTCTCACTCTGGCCCCATCTCCCTCTGTGCTGTTGTTGCCTTTGTCTTCTGTTGTCTGTTTCCCTGGCCCCGTCTCTCTCCGCACCTGTTCCCCACCCCACCCCCACACCTGTCCCCATCTCCCCCCGCACCTGTCCCCATTCCCCCCACACCTGTCCCCCATTCCCCTCTCTGCACCTATCGCCCATTTCCCCCTTGCACCTGTCCCCCATCTCCCCCTGCACCTGTCCCCCACCCCTGCACCTGTCCCCCATCTCTGCACCTCCCTCTCCCCGCTCTGCCCATTTCCCTGTCCACCTCTCTCCCCCTCTGCCTCTCCTGTCCATCTGTCTCACCTCCCTCTGCCTGTCTCTTCCTGTCCTCCTGTCTCTCTGTCTCATGCCCATCCCTTCTGGCCCCTCCTGTCCCTGGGCTGGGCCCAGTGCTGGACAAGGGCCAGGTGATGACCGGGTACTACCGCTGGCTGCAGCGTGCTGGGGGCTTCGTGTGGCTGCAGTCCGTGGCCACGGTGGCTGTGAACGGGAAGAGCCCTGGGGAGCGCCACGTGCTCTGGGTCAGCTATGTGCTCAGGTGAGGGCTGCACCCGCCCGGCCCACAGGGAGCTGGCACCCCTTCAGAAGCCTCTGCTGCCTCTCCCCACCTCGGGGTGTGGGGTCCTCAGGGACGGCCTCTGGGAGGGGTCAAAGAGAGGAGGGGGAGTGGGGGACAGAGAGGGCCAAGGCCTGGAAATGGAGAGTCCTTGCTGCAGGAGGCAGAGAGGAGCGGAAAGTGGATGGCACTCCCAGCCAGGCCAGGGTGGGGCGGCCTCAGGCGCAGGCTGAGCGTCTGGACCCTATGCCAGGGCACTGGAGAGCACAGCAGGGTTTAAAGCCAGAGAGGGTCACGGTCAAATCTGCCCTTTTTTAAAAAAAAATTTATTTATTTTTAGAGAGAGGGAGGGAGAAGGACAGGGAAACATCAATGTGTGGCTGCCTCTCGCACGCCCCCTACTGGGGACCTGGCCCACAACCCAAGCATGTGCCCTGTCTGGGAATTGAGCCGGCGACCCTTTGGTTCTCAGGCCGGCAGTTGATCCACTGAGCCACACTAGCCAGGGCTCAAATCTGCCTTTTGGAAAGACCCCTCTGGCGGCAGTGAAGAGGGCGGTCTGAGGGGCAAGATGGGGGCTAGGGGATCAGGCGGGAGGCCGGGGCGGACCCTGGGAGACGCCAGGCCCTGCAGGGAGGAGCGCAGCGGCCACCTGTGGGTGCCTAGGACCTGGGCCTTGCTGGGCCGGGACCCAGGCCTGAGAAGAGTGGCAGTTCAGAGAGAAGACGCTGAGGCCAGGTGAGCGTGAGGTGCCTGGGGACACCCAGGTAGTGGCATTCAGGGACCACACCACAGGTCTAGCCTCAGGAGATGGGGTCGAGCTGGGCTAAAAGCCAGCTTGGAGTCTGGGGGTCCAGCCATGAGGTGCAAGTCTCTCAGGGTGTTCAGCACTCAGAGCGGGAGGGGAAGTCTGCACCCACAAGACTGGGGGGCCGAGGGGAGTCTGCCCCCACCCAGGAACCCTGGCTCTCCACCCCACCTGTCTTGTCCCAGCCACCCTGAGGGCGGCCAGACACCTCTGGACGCCTTCCAGCTGCCAGCCGGCACGGCCCGTGAGGACACGTCCAGCCCAGAGCCGGAACCCACAGGTGAGCGCGTCCCCCCACTCTGGCCCCTGGGAGGCTCTGCCGGGCGGTCCCTGGGACCCGCACTGTCCAGTCCAGAAGCCACTAGCCACGTGTGGCCGGCTACTTACATTAAAGCTAAGAATCCAGGTCCTCTGTTGTACTCGCCACATTGCAAGCACTCCATAGCCACGTGTAGTACGTGGCCGATGCGCCGTGAGGCGCAGATGTGGCGGTGTGGTGCGGTCACAGAGGAGAGTCCTGTGAGCGCCAGTCTAGAACAGGGTTTCTCAGCCTCCGCTGCACGTAACTCCTGGCCGGGGGCGCCATCCAGCGCACTGCAGGGCACTTAGCATCCTCGACCCCTCCCCACGAGATGCCGGGAGCAGCCTCCTCCCCAGTTGTGACAACCAAACCCCGTCTGCAGACAGGGCCAGATGTCCTCTGGGGGGCTCCACCCCCACCCCCAGTGGAGACCCACCGAGCTCAGCTTCCTTCCACAGACGGAGGGACAGAGGGCTGGGCACACACACACAGCACCCTTCAAAATCCTCTTCCAGAGCCAGTGCCTCCGGTGCAGGAGAAGCAGGCTGCCCCCCCGGACAAGGACGAGGCTCCCCAAACCCGGGGCAAAGACATCAAAGTTGAGCCTGGCTGGGGGGAGACGAAAGACGCGGAGGACAGCGGGGACGAGGAGCCGGCCGACCGCCCGGCCCCACCGCGGCGCGAGTTCACGTCTGTCATCCGGACCGGGGCCCTGAAGCAGGACCTCGTGCGGCCCTGGGGCCTGGTGTCTCCCGGGAACCCCCCACCCTCCCTGCTCCACGCGGGCTTCCTGCCTCCCGTCATGCGGGGCCTGTGCACACCCAGCACCATCCGCTACGGCCCCACGGAGCTGGGCCTCATGTACCCGCACCTGCAGAGGCTGGGCCCGGGGCCCGCCTTCCCGGAGGCCTTCTACCCGCCTCTGGGCCTGCCCTACCCGGGGCCCACGGGCACCAGGGTGCAGCGGAAGGGGGACTGATGGCTGGGACAGCCTCCTACGAAGCTGGGCCTGGGGATGATGGGTGCCGGCCCCTGACGGGGTAAGGAGACAGGGCTCTCGGCCCCATCAGAGCGCTTTCATAATTAAAGACCTACTCCCCAACTGCAGCTCGGTCTCTGGGGGTCACGGAGCTCCTCCCTCCTCCCTGCCACCCCTTGCCTCCCCCGCAGGCCCAGCCTTCCCCCATCACAAGAACCACCGCTTGGAGCGAGGGGAGGGTCAGGTTTTAATGTCCTGGTCCTTGGACCCGGGCCGGTCATCACTCGGCCATTGCCCGCGGCCCTGTTGCTCACTCTGGTGGTGGCCGGCCAGCTTCATCAGGGCCTTCTGTAGTGGCTGTTCCATCGTCCTCAGGCACCAGTTCCACGTCCAGCTCCAGCTGGCCCATGTAGAGGCCGACAGCACAGGCCCAGAGCAGGCCAGCGGCCAGCACGGCACCCACGCCCGCGGCCGCGCCCCCCAGCGAGAGCTGCATGGGCCCCCGCAGCGCCGCCAAGCCCACCACGTAGGAGGCACCGCCCCACACCACGCACAGGCCGCCTAGCAGGAAGAAGCCTGTGGGAGAGGGTGAAGGCCAGAGTCAAAGGAAGGGCGGGCCCGGGGTCTTGGGCTGGGGGTGGGAAGAAGGCAAGGGTCAGGGAGGCAGATCCTGGAGACAGAGCGGGGGTCAGCGGACTGAGGTGGACTTACAGCAGGGATAGGGCAAACTCAAGGGCAGAGCAGGGGTCAGGGGTAGTACACAGCCAAGGTCACCAGGCATGAGAAGGTATCAGAGGGGTGTCAAGGACTTAGAGATGGGGTCCAGGATCAGTGGAGGGGTGTGGGGGGGAGCTGGTCTGAGAGCAAAGATAGGGGTGGAGGACCAGGGGCTGGAACTAGGACCCTCATCTTTGCTCACAAGTCAGATTAGAGGGGCAGCCCCACAGCCACGCCCTGAGCCACCCTCTCTGGGGGGTCTAGTGCCCACAAAGTGGAGGTGGGGTGGGGAGGTGGAAGGTTGACACAAGTGAGGGCCAGACAGCGTCTGGTGGGGGAAGGAGGGGTTCTACACTTACTATGGTTGGCGGGGGCGCGGAATAGGGCAGGAGGAAATCTACACTCACCATGGAGGGGGTTCTGCATTCCCCAGTTGGGGGGGCAGGGGCAAGAGTGGGGGTCTGCACTCACCATAGGCAGCTTCCCGACCCATGTCACTCTGCATGAAGGAGATGACCCCGATGCCGGATGCCAGGAGTCCATTTCGAAACCAGGACAGGAAGGCTTGGAGGGAAGTGGGAGAGGAGGGAGAAATTAGCATCAGCCCAAACCCTGCCCCCAAAGCCCCTCAGTCCAGACAGTCAAATTGAGGGGCTTCTAATCCCACCACCCCATCCTGCTCCAGATTCCCAACATGTCCTGGCATCCCCCCCCCCCCCCCCCCCGCCACCTTACCCTATGTCCCCAAACCCTCTCTGGTCTCCATCTCTGAGTCCCTTTTCCCCAAACTCTGCAACACCGAATAATTCAAGTCCGCAGAATCTAGCGAAGGATCTAGGGCCAAAACTGCAGAACCTAAATCTGAGGACAGAAGGCTCCAAGAGGTCATCTTGGTCTACCCCCTCCCCATATGTGTATCCCCACAGGCTGCTCTCACTTCTTTCTCAGACCTCCTGGCACAAACTGTTCCCCCTCCCCAGATTTGATGTCATTCACATCCGTTCAAGTCCCAGGTGACGCTAATGGGCTAGCTGGGTTACAAACCCCCAACCCTACACCATCCCGTATCTAGACGCCCCATCCTCTCCAATCCTGACGTGAGGCCCCGCTCCCTGCAGCCTGGATCACCTCGCCTTCCAATCATCCCATAGCTTCTCTACTATTGGTTGTTCCCTCCTCCAATCAGAAACTTCGCCCTCTTCTGTGGGGATCCGTACTCCCGCCTTATGCAGGGTGGTCGCCTCTTCAATCCCATGTGGCCCTTCCAAGGAGGTGCCTTCCTGTAGATAATTCTCCCGCCCTTAGCCCCCTTTGGAAGCCTGTCTCGTCCGGACTGCACAATTCCATCAGGCTGCCTGTCCTAGCCAGACCAGCCTCCCCGACCCCTACTGCACCCCACTAACCCGTCCCATCCACAAGCCCTTCCTCCTTTGCGGACACACTGCGCTCTTGCAGCCGGCACTTCCCTGCGCGTATACGGAAGCCCTTCTCCCACCGGCGCCGGGGCCCTGTTTCCAGCAGACGCCCCACCCGCGTCCCCAATTCGCGAGCGCGGACTGCTCCGCTGTCCCGAGCCCCGTCTGCCGGCCGGGACCACCTCGACCCCAGCCCCAGACCTGTCTCATGCGCTTTCCGTAGGAGCCAGGCATCCGCGCGATCCAGCTCGGACACGGGGGGCGGCGAAGCCACGGCGCGGGGGCCGTGGCCGGGGGCGAAAGACCCCCGGGCGCCCCCGCTCCGGGGCCGCGGAGGCGGCAGCAGCGCCCCCCGGAAGCGTAGTCGGGCCAGGCGGGCGGCCCGAGCCCACCACCAGCCGCCTCCCATGGTTCGCACTACTGTCGCCGCGCCCCGCCCCGCCTCACAAGGCGTCCGTAGGCTGAAATACTCGTCACTCACACAGAGCGGCTCATCCATTGGCTTCGCGCGCGCCACTCAGGTTCAGTGTGCGCCGTCCATTGGTCATAATGGCAACGATTCCCTCTTCTGTCATCTGTGCCGGTACTAGGCGTCCCACCTTGGTTCTGCTGCTGGACTACGAATCCCAGCGGTCTCTGTGCCCAGGGAAGGCCGGTCTTCAAAAGTCAGAGGCGCGATGTCTGCCAGGACTTGTAGTTTTTGTTGATAACTTTAATTCCAATAGTCAAAATACAAAAACACCTGGCTGGTGTAGCTCAGTGAATTGAGCGCAGGCCTGCAAAACTAGGCGTGGAGGTTTGATTCCCAGTCAGGGCACATGCCTGGGTTGAAAGGTCCCCAGTAGGGGGCCTGTGAAAGGCAACCACACATTGATGTTTCCCTCTCTCCTTCCCTTTCCCTCTCTCTGAAAGTAAATAAATAAAATCTTTGAAAAAAAAAAAGGCAAAACTTTTGCAAAATCTCGAAGAGCCCAAAGGAGAAAATGAAATTCACCAGAAATCCCACCAGTAAGCGATTTTCTATGTTTAATTTTATTCCTGTTCGGCATTTATTCCTGTCCTATATTTTATTATATCCCTGCCCTCTTTTTTCTATGCAGATGTAAAATAAGGTGCTCTGAAAAAATACTTTTTTCACATAACGATAAATCATAAACATTGACCGGTGGTATCATTTTTCCACAGCGTAATTTTTAAAATTATCTTTTAAACATGGGACAAGATGCAAAAGGTACAAAATGAAAAGTAATTGCCACCAGTGTCTCCGCCAGCCCATTGCCATGCCCTGGCCCGCAGACTCCAGGTTAACGGTTCATACTGATTCATTCATTACAAGGATGTAACACAAGTGATTCCCGGGCTCTGCGTTGTTTCCTAACTCGCCTGCTATGAACAAGTTTAGTTTCCTTGTAGGTGTAAGCTTATGTCTGGGTCTGGAGGGACCTGAACCCACTGGCAAACTTGTCTCAAGCTTCTGCCTCTGGGTCCACATATGGCTTTATGTACCCCCTGTTGACCTTAAAAATAAGTCTTTTTTTAATCAGCAAAAATGGATTTATCCGGGAATAGCAAAGAATTACAATTCAGGACAAGCAAGCTATAGAAAAACCGTAGGCAAATTCAACAAAGGAGACAAATACTACTTAAGGGAGAAGAAGGAAAAGGTTAGGAGAGTCGGCTCTGAGGGAAAACCCATTGGGGGAAAGCGCGAGTTCAGGGAGATGACCGTTTCTCATGGCTGAGCTGCTAGGGGAGTTGGTTTCTGGTAGGAGATGAAATGTACATCTCCTGCTGGGGTCTATGGCTGATGATTCTTTTCTGTTGCCTTTTTTTCTTATGGGTCGTGTCTGTAATTGACGATTTTTCCTGTAATTGACATTAAGTGGTACTGTGTGAGAGCTCCCCCTTCTGGTCACATACAAGAAGCAACCAATGAATGCGTAGATAAGTGGAACAATGAAGTGATGATGTCTCTCTCCCTCTCTCTCAAATCAATGTCTTTTTTTAAAACAGCAAGAATTTCCACTCTCCTCATTTCTAATCCACATTGTCTCAGCGGTCCTAGCTAGCGCAACAAGGCAACAAAAAGAAATAAATAGCACTTCCCTGCGTTGCCCCAAAACACCAAGGTTGAAGGTTTGATCCCCGGTCAGAGCACATACAAAAGTGAACCAATGAATGCATAGATAAGTGGAACAAGTCAATAAGAAGAAGAAAAGAAAAATAGGAATAAAGATCAGAGGGAAGAAGTAAAATTGTCAATACTTGCACACACGTAGAAAATTCTGAGTCAGAATAACTACTAAAATTAAGTGAACTTTGCAAGGTGGTAGAATCCAAGCTCGATATACAAAAAAAAAAAAAAAAAAAAAAAAATCAAGTCTATGTTAGTATCCTAGCTGGAAGCCATTGTAAAATGAAAGCAATTGTAAAATGAGATTGAAAATAGCCCCTTCACCATAGTATCACAACCGAAAATTCTTAGAACTAAATTGAACAAGAGAGGTGCCAGATTTCTACACTGGAAAGAACAAAATCCTACTGAGAAGATGCGAACACTTGGAGATGCACACCCTGTCCACGGACTGGAAAACCCGTGAAGCTTACCTTCTACACGGACAGGCGTAAATAGGCAAGAACCTTGCCTGAAAAGCTCTAGGGAAAGTGCAGGGGACCCGGGGTGCCCAGAGAGGGCACCCAAAGCGGCCGGGATATGGGGTCAGCAAGCGGGTGTCTGAGTTGAAACCTGAGTTCGGAGGCGGCGTGACCAGGTAAAGAGTGTTGAAAACCCTGCAGAGAACAATCGGGGCCCGAGAAAGCTTCCCCTACAGTCAGTGTAGGAGACTGAGCATAAATAATAAAATAAACTCCAATTATTTGCTATCACGAGATGGTTTCCTTGCTTGCCTGGGGGCAGCTGTGACAACGAAATTTTCTGAGCTGCCCTGGGAGGGTGCAGGGATCCTTTGAACCCAGAACAAGAGCTCTCTGCCCACCCTGATCACAGC
>CM052550.1:40918479-40977441 GCA_028533065.1 Trachops cirrhosus
CCCGAGAAAGCTTCCCCTACAGTCAGTGTAGGAGACTGAGCATAAATAATAAAATAAACTCCAATTATTTGCTATCACGAGATGGTTTCCTTGCTTGCCTGGGGGCAGCTGTGACAACGAAATTTTCTGAGCTGCCCTGGGAGGGTGCAGGGATCCTTTGAACCCAGAACAAGAGCTCTCTGCCCACCCTGATCACAGCCAGAGCAAAGCCTCGATGGTCTTGACTCTCCAAAGGCACTCCATTCAGTTCCCGGGTCACTTTCAGCTCCCGAACCTGCGCACTAGGGAGCCTGGAGGATTTGTGCAGGGGCAGGCCGTGTTCGATTTACCTGTTCGGATCACTCTGCCTCCCTGTGGAGGACGGACTGTAGTAGAGACAGATGGGAAACTTTAAAATGAGCAGGTAGCCCTGACGGGTGTGGCTCAGTTGGTTGAGCATCATCCCACAAAGCAAACTGTCACAAGTTCGATTCCTGGTCAGGGCACAGGCCTGGGCTGTGGGCCAGTTCCTGGTGCCGGGCATGCAAGAGGCAACCAGTCGATGTTTCTCTCACACATCCATGTTTCTCTCCCTCTTTTCCCCGCTCTAAGTACCGAATTTTTTGGACTGTAAGATGCACCGGACCATAAGACGCACCTAGGTTTTAGAGGAGAGAAATAGGGAAAAAAATTTTGAAGCAAAAAATGTGATAAAATATTAATAACATAAATAACAAAGGCCACTGCCGCCCCACCCACAGTGAGCCAGGTAAGCTACATTTGGACTATAAGATGCTCCCCCCTTTCCCTCCCAAATTTTGGGAAAAAGTGCATAATTTTTTTATAAATTTATTTATTTTTAGACAGAAGGGAAGAGAGGGAGAATGGGAGAGAAATGTCAATGTGTTGTTGCCACTCACACACCCTCACTGGGGACCCGGCCCAAAACCCAGGCACGTGTCCTGACTGGGAATCCAACCAGTGACCCTTTGGTTCGCAGGCCAGCACTCAATCCACTGAGCCACACCAGCCAGGGCTGCCTTTTTTTTTTTTTTTAAGATAAAAGTGCGTCTTATAGTCCAAAAACGCGGTAAATAAAATCTTTTTAAAAAATAAAAACAAAAGGAACAGGTGACCCTGTCAATAGCTACCTCTTGCTCTCCGTTCCCAGCCCAAACCCTTGAAAACTTTCACCCGCACAGCTGAAACCAGCCGACTCGTTCATGGGCCCCCAGACTCCCTTAAAGCAGATTCTCTATGTACTAACGCAGGAAACGCTCACTGAGTATCTACGAGGTATTGAGGTCTGTTGGAGACACTGAGGACATCGCAGTGAGCAAAACAAACCAGGCACAAGCAATGATGTGTCCCAGCTTATGGATATGATGCGTTCAGGGAAGAGGGACCAAAGAATAATTAATGTAAAACCCATCAACTGTAATATCCGTAAAGAAAATGGATTAAGGCGACGAGGTAGAGAGTGAGGGGCTGAGGCAGCCAGCCCCCAACACGGCCCCAGCGACTGGTGGGGTCTCCTCCCACGCCCAGCCAGGGCTGGTCTCTGGGACCCACGGAACGCTGTGGAAGTGACAGAGGGGGGCCCCCCTGCCTCTGTGGGTCTCTGGGTGATTGCTGCCCTGGCCCAAACCTCATGAGCGACCCAGAGCGGAAGCCCTCAGCTGAGCCGCTCCTGTGGGGTTCCCGACCCGCAGAGGCGCAGGGATAATACCCGTTTATGGTTTTAAGACTCTAGGTTCTGGGGATGTGCCATGTGACAAGAAGTCAGCTGCGCAGTGATGAGGAGGAGGAGGACTGCTCCAAGCAGAGAGGAGAGCAAGTGCAAAGACTGGAGTGTGCTTGAATGTGGAGGAGTGGCTGGTGTGGGTGGAGCAGGGCGATGGGGGGAGTGGGGAGGAGAGGAAGTCCCAGAGGGGATGCGGGTGGGGAGTTCTTGAGCTCTTGTGGGCGGAGGTGAAGGCTTTGTATTTTATTATTTTATTTTTTTAAAAGACTTTATTTACGTATTTTTAGAGAGAGGGGAGGGAGGGAGAAAGAGAGGGAGAGAAACATGGATTGGTTGCCTCTTGCACGCCCCCAACCGGGGAGCAGGCCCACAACCCAGCCGTGTGCCCTGACTGGGGATGGAACCGGGCCAATGCTCACCCTCTAAGCCACAGCAGTGGGGGCCACAGGATGTTTTAAAGGAGTACGTAGTCACGTCTCTCTCTAAACCCTTCCATAGCTCTCCATCCTATTGGCCCAGGCCCCTTGACCTCTGCCCTTTCACCTCCTGCGAAAAAGAGCTTGCCTTTTATGAAGAGGGCGATAGGTTTGAGAGCTAAGGCGGGGGTTACATTTGGGGAGGGAGTCCAGATGGGCTGGAACAGAGAGCCTGCCTGCTGGCAACAAATGCTAAGCATTAAATGGGCTTAAGGGGGAACTGAAAATATTTGAGACACATTGTTCACATTCTTGGCTGGTGAAATGGTGAGGGGAGGCGGGGGCGGGGCCTTGGCAGGGAGTGGAATGCCAGGAAGGGCCAGGGCCTAGAAAACAAATCCTCCTTAAAGAGACAGAGCTGACTGGATCAGTGGTTCCGCTACGAATGCTCAGGAGCTTTGACAAGACACTAGCACTCCAGTCCCACCCTGGACCAGCGCCATCAGCGTCTGACCCGGCGTTGGCCTTCTCTCCCAATGAACGCATTCTTTACTTGCCACAAGGAACGGTAATTATGTGACACTAAAGCCACGGTGGTAATTATGTAGCAATACATAACTGTAATCGGATATAGCAACATGGATCAAATCGTCATGCTGTACCGCCAGAACTCATACAGTGTTCTATAGGTCAACTATATCTCAATGTAATTTTTTTAAGAATGTATTTTTATCAAGAGCTCACCAGGCCCTGGCCGGGTAGCTCAGTTGGTTAGAGTATCTTCCCGATATGCCAAGGATATGGGTTCTGCCTCCGGTCAGGGCACACACAAGAATCAGCCAATGGGTGCATCAGTAGGTGGAACAACAAATCGATGTTTCTTTCTCTTCCAAAAATCAATACATTTTTTTTTAAAAGCTCACCAGATGTCAAGAATAGTCCCCAAAACTGGACACGACAGTGGACCAAAGGGATACTAGCTTTTGTAGCAGGACAGTTTAGAGTGTGAAGGGAAGGACAGTGTCACCTGGTGTCACCCAGGCGCTTATCTGGGCTGTCCTCTAATTCCTTCAACGGAAGTCTAACATTTTCCCTGGACAGGTGCTCACCGCCACTCATGCCTCACCCTCCGCTGGGCCCCTCGCCTCCGCCTCTGCCTCCACAGAGCGGGGGCTGTGCAGCTCACCCCAGCTGCCAACCAGCACTGAACTGAAACACGTCTCCCTGTCAGTTCCTCCCGAGACAGGCACTTCCTGTGACCCATGATGGTCAGTTACTTACTTCCCCATATCTATCCAATTTGCACTGGCTGCAAACCCCTCTTACCAGAAAAAAAACAATACTTTAAAAAAAAACCTCGCCTGAGGATATGTTTGTATTGATTTTATTTTTTAGATGTTATTTATTTTTAGAGAGCGGGGAAGGGAGGAGGAGAGGGAGAGAAACATCAATGTGTGGTTGCCTCTCATTCGCCCCCCGCCAGGCACCTGGCCCGCAACCCAGGCATGTGCCCTGACTGGGAATCAAAGTGACGACCCTTTGGTTTGCAGGCCTGAGACACACACAGAGAAACATCGATTGGTTGCCTCCCATATGCGCCCCAACTGGGGATCCAATCTGTAGCCAATGGTATATGCCTGATTGGGAATCGAACCCACAAACTTTTGGTTTATGGGACGACACTCCAACTAACTGAGCCAGCTGGCCAGGGTGAAAAAGCAGGGCCTTTTTCTGTTGGATTCTGAGATGCTTGTAGACCTCTGAGAAGGAGGCTTCTCCCTGCCGCCATGGTCTTTTTCAGGCAAGTGTCTCCTTATCTCAGTCTGAATGTGTTGCTCTTTGACTGAATGTGTTGCTCTTTGACTGAATGTGTTGCTCTTTGACATCTCTGTAAGTTCTTGTGCTTTCTTCGTGAGGTTAATTCCCAGATTCCTTATAACACTTATCGCTTTGGGGAAGATTCTCTGATTTCCTGTTCATTTCCCAGTTGTTCACAGAAGAATGCTGTTGATGTTTAAATTTGAGCTCTAATTTCAGATCCCACGAAATCCAACCTTTTAATGCATGCGGTTCAGCGGTTCTCAGTGCCCTCACAGGGCTGGGCGACCATCGCGATCTACCCTCGGAAGCTTTCACTATCGCCAAGAGAAACCCCACCCCATTGGCAGCCACTCCCATGCCCGCTCCCCGCCCCGCAGGGCCCCGCAACCACTAATTTACTTTCTGTCTCTGTGGATGTGCTGGTTCTGGACATTTCATAAGGAAATGGAATCACAAAGTATGTGGCCTTCGTGTTTTTCTCACTTGGCCTAATGTTTTCTAGCGTTATCTTGTACCATGTGGATCAGTACTTCATTCCTTTTTTGTTTTTATCCTCACCTAAGGATATGCTTTTATTGATTTTTAGAGCGAGGAAGGAGGGGGAGGAAAATCCATTGGTTGTCTCCCCTAGGTCCAGAAACTCGGTGTGACTAAGGACCCTGAGACAGGAGATTATCCCGGATCGCCCAATCTAACCACGCGGGCCTTTAAGAGCAGAGAGCCTTTTTCAGCTGTGGTCGGAGGTGCGCCCACACAGCGAGGGCCAGGGCCACGCACGCTGCTGGCTGTGATGTGGAGAGGGGGCTGCTGGCCTACGAGGGCGGCCTCTAGAAGCTGGAAAAGGTGGGGAAACAATCCCTGATCCTTCAGAGAGGAAAGCGGCCCTGGTCAGTTGGATTTTGGCCAGGGGAGACCCACGTTGCACTTGTGACCTCCAGAACGGCAACAAATCTGTTTTTTAAACCACTGAGTCTGGGAAGCACATACAGCAGCCATGGAAACGAGTCAACTGCAACGCAGAGGCCGAAGTCAGTGCCATGGAGACGAGACTCCGTGAGACTCGGTGCTGCTCCCCGTCACACCCTAGCGAAGTGTCGCGCCCTCGGGTAAGACGCCTGGTGAACGAGTAGGTGCTGTCCGCTATCACACAGCGCCACGGTTCTGGAGACCGTGAGTCCAAGACCAAGGTGCCAGCAGGCTCGGCCTGGTGAGCGCTGCTACCGGGATCACAGACAGCTGTATTCTAGCTGCACCCTCGCCAGGTGGACGGGCCGAGGACGTGAAGGGGGCAGCTCTGAGGGGGCCTCTCTTGTAAGGACACTAACTCCATCCTGGGGGCTCCATCCTGACTGATCACCTCCTGATACCACCTCACTGGGGGCCAGGTTTCAGCGTATGTATCGTTTAAATTTTTAAACAGCTTTTGAGAGAGGGGAACATTGATTTGTTCCACTTTTTAATAAATTCACTGGTTGATTCCTGTATGCGCCCTGACCGGGGACCAACCCACAACCTTGGTGTCTCGGGATGACGCTCTAGCCGACCGAGTCACGTGGCCAGGGCCACACTGACTTTGCCGGGACACGAACACTCAATGTACCGCAGTCAGGGCCCCAGCGGAGCCGGCCCAGCTGTCCTGGGGCCGGTGCGCAGGCGGGCCTTGCGGTGTGGGCCACGGCTGTCTGTCTGCGGAGACTGGCCCGGCCCGGAGCTTGGGCACGGTGCGGTGAAGCCACTGAGGATGGATGTTGCCGTGGGGCTGGCCACGTGAGGCCATCTCCCGCCCTTCCCGTCTGTTCAGGGGCACGGGTGACAGGAGCCGGAGACACACCAGAACCACAGGCTCTTTAAAATAACTGCACCCTTTAATGGCAGTAATACAATTATTGGGTTAAGAGAGCACAGGGGACAGGGCGGGCAGCGCTCCTGGAAGACAGAGACGGAGTACAAAAGGGTGGAGTGGAGGCATGCGACGTCATTGTAAAAATACAGTACGTTATATACATATTTGCACCATCAACTTTCAACTCTGAAATAGTATTTACATTTTTGTTACAATCCTGGTTAGATCACAATTTTTCTTTAAAAGCTCGGCCTGATGGCAAATGAAGATCTGGGGTGAATTCATAGTCCCATGAGGTTCTTAGGCTGAATATCAAAGGAGGCTCCAGCTTCTATTTCATCCACAAGTTTCCATTTAAAAAAAGTATTTAATTTGCTTTTACAAAAGAAATTTCTCCGGGGAAGAAAACCACTGCCGCCACACCGTGTTCCCACCTGTCGTCCACACGCCGGGCGCTGCAGCCCTCTGCTTGAGGCCAGCACCGGTGGCCGAAGAAAAAATCTCATGTTTAAAAAAACAAGACAGAAAAGACACAGAGACAACCAAACCGACCTGACCCTCCCGCCCTCGCCTCTGGCCCCGAGCTCAACCATTGGTTTCCGGAGAGAGGGGTTTGGTATAGCAGCCTTGTTCACCTCCCACCCCAAGGTGCTGAGGGACAGAGCCCTTTGGCTGGGTCACCAGGCTTCCTCACTGCTGGCAAAGGAGAGACAGGGGCCTTAAGCGAGGTGGCTGAGGTGGCCAGACGGGGTGAGTGGCAGAAAAGGGCGGCAAGGACTGACACACAGGCGGGAGAAACCACCAGTGACACAGGTCTAGCCCAGTCCCCCCAGGCCTCATCCAGAGGGTGGGCCTCCTGTGGAGCTCGGTGGACAGGGCTGGACCTTTGCCGGGGTCCCGGGGAAGCGGGTGAGGGGAGCAGGACGCAGGCTTCTGGCCCCACCCCCACCTGCAGGGGGTCCCGGCCCCTCCTGGAGAGGACCCAGCAGTCCAACCCTGCTAGGGACACTCTCCAGCCCTTCCCTCGGCCCTTTTTATGGAAGTGCCCACAAACCGAACAACCTGACATGTCTCTGAACCTGTGAACCTGCTGCTCGAAAGCCAAACACATGGAGCCCAAGGGCCCCGGAGACACGGTTGCAGGGTGGGGCGGAGACAGCGGACGGCAGGAACACTTGGCCAAGAACCAGCTAGGGCTCCTGTGGGGGGCCTGGGGGGCAGCCACGCCACGGATCCTTGAGCAGTCCCCAGAGGCTCCAGGACCAGCACACTGGGCACCCTAGCTTCTGAGGACCAGGACAGCCCCCGGCCCGAGGGGAGGTGGGTGCAGCTGCGACAGGACAGGACAGGAGCTAATACTGACAGAAAACAGGCGATCTGCGGAGAATGCCTCCGGGTGCAGCTCAGGGGCCACCCCCACCTGCCCTGCTGCCTCCAGGCCCACCTCTCAACCTGGAGTCTTCTGTCCAGGGCCCGGGCGCAGGGTCAGGGTCAGCGGTGGACTCTGGAGGGAGGGTGGCTCGAGGACCGTGTGCGAGTCCACGTGAGGTGGCAGCAGGAAAGGGCTCATTTCTCTCAGCCCCGGCACGTCCCCAGGGCTCTGTCCTTTTCTTGGACATTTTTTCACCCCCCACCCCCACAGTGGGTCCTGCAACTCAGGTGCGCAGTGCTCAGGGCCTGCTCAGCACCTGCTGTGTTCCCTTTATCTGGGGGGGGGGAGCAGGGGCGGAGGGACCAGGCTGTGCCCAGAAAACCCGCCGGGACCGTAGTTTTTAAGGAGTCCCTGAAAAATCAGGCCACAGTGCACACTGGGGACACACTGCTGTTCCAGTATACAAGCAGGTGCTCCCGGTAGGGGCCCGGCAGCACTGACCAGAACTGAAGGGAGTTATATACAATTTATCTGTTTAAAAAGAAAGTATCAGCAGAGAGAGAGAGAAGAAAAAGAAAAAGATGAAGGAAGTAAAGAAAGAACACCCAGACCCCTCCCCCCAGGGTCCCAACTCTGGCTGCTGCACTTAAATATCGCCTGGGAAGGGTGGGGTGCAGGGGGCGCTCGACCCCAGCGGAACGCTACTGGCAGAAGGGGGAGGCAGTGGGGTCAAAACCTTTAAAAACATCTTTCAGGGACCCTGCGTCCTGCTCGCCTTCACGGGCTGGGCTGTTGCCGGCGAACGGGCTCCCAGAGCCCGCCTTCGGCGCCTGCTTCACAGTCCCAAAGAGGGTGGGCACCGGCAGGTTGTGCACCCCGGGCTGAGGTGGGGTGCCCTCCGGGGGCGGGGCGCCCGTGGCAGCGGCCGGGGCTGCAGCGGCCTTGGGCCGGGGCCGGTTGTAGCTGTTGTATCTGTCCGTGGCCGCGGCCGCGCCCCCGTCTGCCCCGGACTTCCCAGGCTCCGGCTGCTCCAGGGCAGACTTGCGGACAAACGGGGGCTCCTTGGCCTTGGTGGCCGAGCCCTTGCCATTGCCGTCGGGGCCCTTTGGCTGGGCCCCCACATCGGCGGCGGGATCTGCGGCTTTACCACCTGCATTGGGAGTCCTGGGGTCGTAGAGGCTGATGCCACTCAGCACGCTGCTCTGCCCGCTCCCACTGCCCTGGCCCAGCCCACCGGCAGCCAGCACCCGGGGGTCGTAGGGAGCAGTGGCCGGGGGAGAGGACTCCCCACTGGGGCTGGCGGCTGGAGAGGGAGCTTCGACAGAGCCGGGCTTGGCAGCACGGGAGGAGGCAGCAGAGTCTGCCGTTTTCTGCAACCGAGGGTCGGTGGGGGCCTTCCGCACCCGGGGGTCACTGGGCTTGTCGCTAGGGCCAGGGGTGGCGGAGGGGCCTGCAGCATTGACAGTCTTCAGGATGCGAGAGAGGAGCTCGAAGTCGGGCAGGGTGGAGCCGGACGAGCCGGGGTCCGTGGAGGTGCCCGGGCGCTGACGGGGGTTGGAGGGACCTGCAGCGGCGGCCCGATGCAGCCTGGGGTCCAGCGCAGGCATGGACTGCAGGGCCGCGGGGACAGGGGGCACGTCCTGCTTGGGGATGGGCAGGGGAATCAGGTCTTCCGGGTTCCAGAGCACAGTGCGGGCGAAGCTCGGCTTGCTCAGGGTCACATCCTTCTTGATGTGGCTGAACTGCTGCAGCTGCGACCGAGGGTCCCGCAGCGGGTGCCCCGGGAGGGGGTCCAGGGGAATGTTCACGGCCTTCTCCCGCAGGGCCCGCTCCCCTTCCTCCTCTTCCGCAAGGGGCAGTCCAGACCCCTTGGAGCTGCTGGGGCCTGCGGGGTTGGAATGAAGGCCGCCTTCGGGCTTGGGGGCAGGCAGGGAGCGGGCCAGCCGAGGGTCGCAGGGCCCTGTGTCACCCGGGCCTGAGCCGCTGGAAGCCTCAGCGTGGCGGGTGAGTCTGGGGTCCCGGCTGAGGCGGGGGTCGGCCAGCCGGCCTCCCGTGGGGTGTCCCTTCTGGAGGCGAGGATCCCCCAGCCCACCGCTGCTCAGCTCCCCGATGGAAGCCTGGGGTCGGCTGGACGTCTGCTGTCTCAGGGTCTTAAGGATGGAGGTGACGCTGCTCCCACCCTCGTCCTCGTCACTTGAGTACCAGTTTCCAGTGTCACCTGAGAAAGAGCAGAGGAGCAGGGAGGGGTGAGCGGCCGCCACAGCCAGCAGAGCCCCAGCGCCCTCGGACCCCACAGCAGCCCACCAGGGCGCACGCCTCCTCTGCGCCTCACCACTCAGAGCCTCTGACCCCCTCTCGGAAGCACCCCGTCCCCGCGGGCTGCCTGCCGCACAGAGTCAGTGCGCTCGGGCTGGCCGAGCAGCGACCTGGGAGGTCCCTGGCTCACAGGCTCCATTCCTGGACCCTTCCTCGTGTGAGCGCTCTGTTCTAAGTGCTCCGCCTCATCAACCCTCACAACCACCTGGAGGCAGTGTTATTATCAGGCCCATCTGACAGATGAGAAAACAGAGGCACGAACGGTGCCCCGATAAGGGGGCAGAGTGGGAATGAGCTGACTTCAAGCCTAGGGCGCCGCCACCACCTCCTCACCCCAGGGCAGCCTCAGGCCCCGACGTGGCGGCCCGTGAGCAGCTGCCACTGACCTGGGCTCTCGCTGTGCTTGGGGCCCACAGACACTCGCCCCCAGACCCCCGACACGTCACCGAGTTCCAGGGAAGGGCGATCGCCAGCTGAGAGGCAGGGCTGGGCGGGCAGACCAGGAACTAGCCCAGTCCAACCTCCTAGGCAGACAAAACCGGAGCCGCCAGGAGAGGCAGTTGTCCTCTCATCCCACTGTCCCCATTTACTCCCGGGCTCATGTCATGGCCACCGTGGCCTCTGGCTTCAGGTTGTGAACACAATTTGTCCACCCCAGCTCACCCTGGTGGATGCCACCAGGCCACCGCACAGCCCCATGCCACTCGGCAGCTGCATGCGACTGTGATCGTGCCTGGTCACGTCAACGCCTGCCTTCTCCTCCAGGGACCGGCCCGCCCTCCTTGACAGGGTCAGGGTCTCTCCTGACCCCCAAGACCCAGAAGGTCAGCCCCAACTTCCAGTTTTCTCAGGACACGCAGAGCCCCAGCCTAACTTCACAGCCCGAGGCAGGGGTCCTCCCCGGCCACAGGCTCCTTGCCGGTGCAGGGCCCGACCTAGGCGCTCCCCGCCGTCCCCCTGCACGGCGGCCCGGGAGGGGGCTGCGCCCGTCAGAGAAAGCCCCGGCCCCGGGGGAGGACACATGCCTTCCTCATTCTCCCGGTCCTGCTTGCTGCTCTCAGCCAGCCTCCTCGCTCTCTCCTCCTCCTCCTGCTGCTTCTGCTGGATCCTCAGGTACAGGGCCCTCTGGGCTGAGGGCAGGAAGTCGGGGACACCGGCGCCCGGCTTCGGCCGGCCTGGGGGCCCTCCCTCAGAGAAGCCGTCGGGCTCCAGAGGGTGCTCGGGGAAGAGGTGGTCCCCAGGCTCCCCCGGCAGCTCTTCGTAGTGCCCGTAGTCCTCTGTGGCAGGGAAGAACCGGGGTTCGTGTCGGGGAGGGCCTCAAGGCGCCAGCTCCAACCCGCCCAGGCCCTTGACTGGAGAGCCGCCCCGTGGGATGGCGATGGCAATGCGTGAGGATGCGCAGCCCGCCCCTTCCTGCCCTCCCTGGGGTCCCCGGGGAAAGCCCTGCAGTGGGGGACAGAGTGGCTAACCAGGGTGCAGCCCGGATGAGAATGGGGTTCACGGTGAGGTTTAGTGACACGGGCAAATGCCATGACGTGGAAACAGGGCGGGACATCAAACGGATGTTTGTAAAATGCGAAGAGGAGACTTTGGAAAGACAGACAGAAAACAGTCCCTTTGGGAATGAGACTTGGGACAGAGGAGCAAAGAGATCTTTTCACTTGTTACTCCACACGCTCTGACCTGTTTGAATCATTTGCCATGAGCACCAGTTTTACGGTTTGTAACAATGAGAAAAACACCGCATCACAGTGTTAAGCCCTGGGAATTAACCACAGGGCATAGGACCAGTAAAGAAAGAAGAGACACGTCACGATGTTGCTGGGCCGCTGTCAACCAAGAAGCCCACAGTGGCTCCTTCCCTTCCCCCTGCGGGTGTCTGAGCTGCCGTACATGGGGAGACGGCCGGGCGGGGACAGGGGCCCTGGACACGGAGTGCGTGTGTGCGAGTGCGCCCGCGCCTGTCAGTGCTGCCCTGCAGCATGCTCTGCAAGGACGAGATGTGCCACATGGCCGCCACTGTCCTCACGGGCCCAGTGCGCAGCTGCAGTGCGGCCAGTGCTATCGCGATAGTGAGCCTGCGATGTAATTTAAATTGAATGCCCAGGATTCCAATTGATAAATGGGTAAATGTTTCACACACAAGGCATAAAGCTGAAAGTGAAAGGTCGCCGTCTTCTAGCCCTTGAGCTGTGTAGCACGTGGCCTTGACAGGCAAGCCCGGTCTGGCCACACCCCAGCTCGGGGCTGGGACACTCAGGGGACAGGCTCCTGCCCCCTGCAAGCAACTTTCCCTCAAGAGTGCCTCGATGGTCGTGCACCTGTGAACACAGCCATGCCTCACTCGACGTCCTGGACAGGTTCTGTGACTTTAAGCAAAACACAACCAAACCAATGTTACCGGAGGCTGATTGATGCAGACAAAAGCTACGTTTCCAGGCACCTCAGGAGCATCAGCAGGGAGTGACATCGAGTGAGACGTTACTCGAGGACCTGCTGTTCACTGCAGGCCACTGGGCCACACACTGCAAAGGGCATGGTCCTGAGGTAGGAACACGAGCGAGCGACTCTAGGGCACACACTTGCCCTCCTCCTGCACCCAGCCATTTGGTGGGCACATCTCTCAGATATTTTCACAGGTGGGCGGGGCTGCGGGAGCCACACCCCCCCCAGCAGCCGGCTTTTCTCACTCAGGAACCTGTCACTGTCTCTCTAAAGCCCCTGCTCCTCGCCCCAAACACCTGCTCTTGCGGCTTCGAACACCAGCCATACGCCGGAGATGCTCACTGACCTCCAGCCTGCTTGGCTCTGATCCCCCCAACAGGTTCGTGCGGCTGTCACAGGGCATCTCACACTTCCCGCGGCTGAAGCACTGGTGCGGCCCCCACCCGCTGGGCTCCCTCCTTCAGGACTTCCTGGTCAGGGACAGCGCCGGTGCCCGCAGGGTGACTGCCCACGGCCGGCGCCCCCGCTATACCTGCCCGCCGTGTAATGCACACACGGGGAGTCAGTCACGCTGGGCCCATGGCACCATCTCCAAACCAAGAAGCCAGCCCTGCTTGTCCCCGCCTTCCCCTGGCTGCCACCCAGCGCGCCTCAGCCAGGACGATCCGCAGCCGCCCAGAAGCTCCCCTGGTCCCACTCCCGCCTCACCACCCACCGCCCTCTTAGTCCTCCACTGCCACCCATGGGGCCATCTCACCACGAGGACAGAGCCCCCTCCCACTGGGACTTCTCTCTCCTCCTCTGGCTCCAAGGCACCTGCTGCCTCTGCTTTTCTCAAACAAGCCAAATGCCTGGGGCCTCCGCCCCGCTGGGCCCCCTGCGCCCCTCGCGTCCCGCTCAAGCCCCCCAGTCACCTCTCAGAGGCCTCTGCCCGCCTGCGGCCTCAGCCCTCACTCTCCCACAGCGCCCTTGGTCCCTCCCAGCGATGGCCAGGGCTGCGCGGTTCCACCCACTCAGATGCTGCTGAGGCCAGGGCTGTGGCCGCTCACTGGCTCTGGCGCCGGAGCCGGAGCAGGCCCGGCACCGGGAGGCCCTGGGCACACCCCATCCTTCCCCCAGTCTGCGTGCTACCTCCTAGGGCCGCAGCATCATCGTCATTACCAACACTGGTTCTTATTTTAGCGAGAAAGGAAGGAGAAGAAGAGGAAAAAAGATGGTCGGACGTGAGCAGAAGACTAGCAGAACCACAAGGCTGGCACTAGCAGCCCCAAACCAAGAACTACTTGGAAGGAAGCTGTTCTGATGAGGTCACGTCAACCTCGCAGCCCAGCACCGGCCCACACCTGCCCCTGAGTTCCCACACCCCCGACGCCAGGGCAACAGGCAAGATGTCTGAGAAACTAGAATTATGGTGACAATGATCACACTAGTCCTCTTGGCCTCAACAGGGTGGTGACTCTGCCACAAACAACATTCAGCCACTCACGGGACAGAGATGGAGTGGAGCCGTGCTCCCGCACGGTGGGACCCACCCGGGGCCTGCGTACCTGCATCCCCCATGAGTCCCGGGTCCATCTCCAGGCCTTCCTGCTGCTGGTAGTAGTTTTCATAGAAGTTCTGGGCTGGTGGGATAGGGGGCATCATTCCAGAATGTGGGGAGTCTCCAGGGCCATAGGGCATCATTGGGGGGCCGCCGGGTCCCATCGGCGGGCCGGGGTTCATGCCGGGGCCCATCGGCATATCGGGGTGCATGTCCGGGTGCATGTCGGGGTGCATGTCCGGGTGCATGTCAGGATGCATGTCGGGATGCATCGGACCCCCCATTGGCCCCGGGGGTCCCATATTGGGCCCAGGGCCCATTGGCCCTGGGGGTCCTCCGGGTCCGGGGAACCTAGAAGGAGGAAACGGTGCCTGTGAGAGGGGCTGCGGACGAAGGGTGGGGTCCACGCCCCCAAGGAGACACGGAAGCCTCAGCATGGTGGGCAATGGGGGGCTCTGCTGGGCCCCCAAGTGTTTTTGGACAAAGGCCGTGTGCCACCTGGCAGAGCACCAGGCCCACAGCAACGGCCCCAGAGCTCACCTGACACCCAGCTTCTCGGCCAACTGCCCCGTGGGGCGCACCACGATCTCAAACAAGGACGGGATCTTCTTGTTGTACACGTCCTGCTGCTGCTGCAGCTGCTGCGGGGACAGCGGCTCGTGCACCGGCATGGGCATCTGCGGGGGCCCAGGCGGCGGGGGCGGGGGTGGCGGCGGGGGCGGGGGGCCGCCCTGCATGGGCCTGCCGTTTGGGGAGGTCGGGGCCGGGGGCCCAGGGGGCCGGGGTGGGGTGGGCAGCAGGCCCACGCCAGGGGGTGGCTTGGGCAGGGGGTTGATGCCCTGCTTCTTCAGTTCCTCGACTTCCTTCTCGTCCTCGGCGCCGGCCTCCGCGTCATCAGCCAACATCTACGGTAGGAAGGGCAGAGGGAGTGACAGTCAGAGGGGACGGGGGCCGGGCCTGGCCGGGCTGGGCGGGCCTCCAGCGCTAGGAGCCGGGTATGCTGAGGACACCTGAGCTCACAAGGCCCCGAGTGAAGCCCTTACAGCACAGGGCCAATGACCACAAAGCCTCTTTGTCACAAAAATCATCACCGCACCCCACCGCCACGTCCCCTGCGACCAGTGGGCAGGGAGGGGGAATCATTCCTGTCCTGCAGCAAAATACACGTAACATGAAAGGCACAACGATTTCACCACTTTGAAGTGTACGTTAAGCATATTCAGTGACAGTAAGCATGTTCATGAGGTTGTCCAACTACCACCTCTGTTTGGTTCCAGAACTTCCCATGCCCCAAAAGAAACGCTTCCTCATAAGCAGTCACTCCCCTCCCTCCAGCCCCTGGAAACCACTAACCTGCTCTGTGTCTCTAGAAACTTCCTGATTCTGGACATTGCACAGAAAGTAAACCCTACGACACGGGGTCTTTTGTGTCTGGCCTCTGTCACCCAGAATGACATGCTCAAAGTTCGTCCGCGCTGCAGCGTGTACCATCTGTCACGGCTGGCCAATATGCCACCGTGCTGTGTGGACTTCAAGGGCCTCTCACCGCACTTGCCATCAAAGCCCAACTCCTCATGGCGACCCCCAGGGCCCAACGGGGCCGGGTTCTCGGAAGCCGCACAGCACCCAAGCGGCTTCATTTCCTCCCCAGGCGCCCCAGACTCCCGCATCCCAGAACCCAGCCCCGTGTCAGCCTGCCCAACGCCAAGCACCCCCCTGCAGGGCCCAGCCTGCGCCCCAGGCAGGTGTCTTCCTCCATTCCTAACTGTGGGCTCCACGTTGCCACGGAGAGTCTCCTGCGCTCACCCCTGGACACAGTCAGCCCCCTTGAGGCACTGCCCGCACTCGGCAGACGGTGTGTTCTGCCGCCGCCCCTGCTTACTCCTGGCTCAGCCAAAGGCCATCAGCTTCAGGAGGGCAGGGCTGTTCTAGGCCTGAGGTGCCCCAGGGTCCAGCACAGGGCCCGAGATGGGGCAGGTGGACAATTCCAGAGTCTGGGTTTGAGCAGAACGTCTCACCAGTTAGGATCCTGTGCAGAAAGCATGGTAGGCCTGCCCGCTCTCCTTGGAAAACCTTGCAGCGTTGGCCATCAGCCGGGATTTCTAGAGGGTGCCCAGCATTTCCCGACTGGTAAGGGGTCTCCCTGTGCCTCAACTCTACAAACAATGTGCTCTCTACTGGGCACCCCCTTTCCTTCTGGGGGTCAGGAAGGCTGGCACGTGCCTGGGAGAGGCTGCCTACTTGCCCAGTCCCCAACAGAAGCCCTGGGCCGAGTCTCTAGTTTGCCGTCTACCCAGGGAAGGCGGGGATGCAGGTGGCAGAGGCGAGACCTCCTGGCGGGTGCCAGGCAGTTCTCGGCTTCTCTCTCTCCTTACGATCAGCAATGCTATCTGGACCCTGGAACAGCAGAGTCCAGGAAGAATTTGGCTTCCAGGGGGATGAAAAACTTGAAAACCTGATCGGTGGACAACATTTTTGTCCCTTCAAGTCCTGCCACCCGAGGTGTGGCCCATGTGGACCAGCAGTGCAGGAGGACCCGCTGACTGGGAACGTTTTCACAGGTGCCCGCTGTGCTGTGGGAGACACCGCCCAGACCAGCCGCGCAGGGGAGAGCCCAGGGCTGTGGTGCCCCCCGTGGGGGCTGGGGAAACCTCAGCTTCACTGCCCCACGTTCTGCTCACTGCCCCCCACAACGAATCAGCCCCTTTCAGTTCCTCTATTGGGTGTGCAACTGTCGCTCAGGCTGCGCCCCCTGCCTGGCACATGCCTCCCCCACCCTCCACTTCCTGCCCACCACGCCCCAGGCGCAGGCGCAGCACCGGCTCCTCAGCGAGCCTCCCCTGAACGTCCACCTGTTGGGGAGCCCCCGGGGTCCGTGCTCACTCTGTCGCCCCGACCCTGGTGTGTGAGCAGGCCCTGCCGGAGGTTTGGATCCTGTGTCCTCGTCACTGCGCCCCAAGTGCCCAGGACAGTGCCTGGCAGCAACTAGGCACGGCCACACATTTGGTGGCTAAATGAACGAGGAGCACAAACAGAGCGGGGCAGGCAGTGGGCATGCAGGGTGTAAAGGAGCTAAGGCCATGACCCACCGATTCTGCTGCGTGGCGCTCCTCTCCAGTGGGCCTCGGCAGCACGCCGGCCCGTGCTGCAGGCGCCACCTCCACCTGGGTGCTCCTCCTCCACAAGCTCCGCGTTCCCGCCCCAGCCAGGACCTGGGGTATGGCCACGTCCTCCCTTCCCTCACCCCCACACGCAAACAATGGCCTGGCACAGGTGCCGTCTCACCCCCGGGCCTCACTGGCTGGGACTGGCACCCCGCCCTGGTGTCCTGTCTGGTTTCCCCACCACTCTGCGCACCGGGAGAGCCACCCTCACTCACAGCGACGGCTGTGCCCCTGCTCCACTGGATCCTGTCAAAGGCACCTCAGTGCCCTCAGGTGAGAGGCCAAACTTAACACGCTGCACCTCACTAAACAGGAACAAACTTGACCACGACCTTCTCCCCAGACATGCCACACTCCCTGCACCTCCCAGCTCCTGTGCAGAATGCCCCGGCCATTCTCCCCCTTTCACCCTCACCTGATGCTCATCCTTCCTCCAGGTCCCCCCGACACCAGCCTCCCGAGAGCCTCCCGCCTCCTGGGACGAGGTGCGCATGCGATGAACGCACTGTGCCGCTCAGCACCCATGAGCACGGGCCGGCGTCCCCCCTCCCCCTCCGTCAGACCACCAGCTCCGGGGACCGGAGCTGCGGCGATCTTTTCCCTGCTGTTCACCGGCGCGGAGCACGGCATGGAGCGCATAGTGGGCACCGATAAACTCACATCAGTAGAAGGACCCGCAGCTCTCCCATGCAAGACAGGCTCTGGGAGGGCAGCACCGCTCCTAAGCGCCCACCCCTGGGGCCTGCCTGCATCCAGCCCTTCAGCCTCTTAGCACCCCATCCCACACTGGGTAGGAGTCCCACCTGGCATGCCACACGGCCCGCCGGCGGCCGGAAAACAGGCCCTCCCATCCCAGGACCTAGCCTCCCACACCCGTGGTCAGACCCCACCACGCCCCGATGAGGACTCCTCTTGGACACAGACCAGCCCCGCTGCACCCATTCACTGGCTCCGCCCCTGGGTCTCGAGTGCTGCCTCTGAAGCAGGGGCTGAAGTGCATCCGTGCCTGGACGCTGACACGCGACACACAAGTCACGGGTGGAACAGGAGAAAACATCATTCCCACCAGAAAAGCCGAACCCAGTCCAGCCGTGCATCTTCCTCAAAGATGCTATGGAGGGGCCTCTCCAGCAGCAAGGACAGGCTCCCGGGACCCCGTCCTCGGGTGAGACAACCAGGGCCTGGGGAAGTCCCGCAGCTGCCCCACCGGGCCTCCTGCAGAGTGACCAAGGGTCCCAGCTCCGCCACACCCACAGACACACAGAGCACTCGGGCCAAGGCCCATCAGGCCAGAGAAGCAGGCTTGTTATCAGCTGGTTAAAGATTCCAGATTCTGCCCCAAACTGGAAACAAACCAAGAGTTCTTCACCTGATGGCTGGATAAAAACTGAAATTCTCCCCACAATGGAGCACCCCTGGGCGACACACAGTAACCGGCATCACTGCACTGTCCACGAGCTGCGTGCATCGCAAATGCATCACGCCCAGTGAGAGAAGCCAGCTTCAAAACATACACACGTTTTAAAAACCAACAAGCAAACAAAAAACACACATTCCTAAAGGCCACATACTGTATAAACCTGCTTACACAACGCTCCTGAAAAGGCAAACTGTAGCAACGGAAACAGACTAGTGGCTGCCAGGGGCTGGGGGTAGGGGTGGGGGTGGCACGGACCGTAAGGGGCACAGAGGAGTTCCGGTGACGGAACGGCCGCAGGCCTGTCTGTGGGAGCACCAGAGCTGTGCCTTAGACAGGGTCAACTCTACTGGTGACAATCTATACCTCGCAGACCTGACCGCAAAAGGACGACATGTAACCGAGGGACTTAAGGGCAGAGAACCGTAAGGAACGCAACCTACGATCACATGATTCCAGAAAACACACGCACACAGACCTGAACCAGAGAGAGAACACATGACGTAGCGAACGGGGAGGTCTGGTGGGGGTTCTCGCGTCAGTCCTGCCAACTGCTCCCGCGTACAAGTCAGCGTGGAGCCCAGCGGCAGGCACGTCTCCAAACCTGGAGGGGACGGCCGGGCAGAGGTGTCCGGGCAGACGAAGGGTTGCAGGGAGTGGGGGAATGAAGCGGAAAGACACGAGCGTAGACATTTCAGGACGGGGCAGCCACGGCGCAGTGCTGGTGGCCCCGCCACGCGGGCCGCGGGCCCTGGGCCCCAACGGACCCGCTGTCAGGGAGGAGCAGATGGTGGCCAACGCCTGTGTCAGGGTGAGTCCAGGCCCCTGCCAAAGGCACGGAGAAGCTTCACCTTCCGGCCACACACGTTCGATTCTAGAGTGGTCTTCTAGGTTCTACACCCATTTTTAGCCCTCTGGGACTTGACCCAATATAGGGGATGACACCAGCGCTTTCAGTGTTGGTGAGCAGAAGCTGCAACACGCTCCCGTGTTTGCTCTGGGTCTTCATCAGGGTGTCCAGAGCTGTGCTGTCCCGTGTGGTGGCCACCGGCCTCGTGTGACCACTGGGCGCCTGCAGTGTGGCTGTGAGCGCCAGACTCCGGAGGCACAGTACCTGTCCCCGAAATCTTACTTTTTTCCGTCACTTGTTACTTGCTACAATGACATTTTGAACATGAATACAGTGAGCTAAATAAGACACACTGTTAAAATCTGTATGTTTCTTTTCATATTTTTAAATGTGGCTACCAAAAAATTTTACATTAAATATGTGGCAGCCTGTGATTTACAAGACTGGACGCTTTAGTCACTCTTGACATTTCTGTCCACATCATATAAGCTGTGCAATTATCAGTAAAACCTTTTTATTGAAATTGTGCCTCAAACCTAGTAGGTGGACAGTTAAAAAAAACAGCCTTGGCTCCAACAGGTCTAGCACACAGACTCTGAACTCCCAGCAGGGGGCAGTCTTCAGCCAGCTACTGTCCAGTTCCTTAAGTGAGGCGCGCAGTGGCGGTGACTCCACCCCCCACTTACCCCATGAGAAAACTCAGAGATCTACTGACCACAAAACTCTGGTCCTGGGGTGTCAGGCTCCACGAAGGGCCTGGCCAAGGGAGAACCTGTCCCAACTTTCCCTCTCCTCTGCCCCCGAGGAGCAGATGTCCCCTTGTTCTGCGGGTGCATGGCTCCTCCCACCCCGCGGGCAGCGCCAGCAGCCGCTTTAACAGGGTCCATGGGTGGGTCCATTGGATTGATTGAGGAACTCCATCCTTTCCCTTCCTCCTTTTTTTTATCCTCACCCGAGAACATTTTTTCATTGCTTTTAGAGAGAAACATCAAGGGGAGAGAAGGACACACCTGACCAGGGATCAGAACCACAACCGAGGAACTACGTAGGTGCTCTGACTGTGAGTTGTGCCCACGACCTTCCAGTTACGAGATGTTGCTCCAACCGAGCCACACTGGTCAGGGCTCGATCCTTTCCATTCTTTTCTTTCAAATTATTTTTTTCCTTCCCATTCTTAAAAAACAGCCAACTCCTCCAAGCATTTGCAAACTAGAAGGCAGGAAAGCCTCAGTTTGAAAGGACGCACTCTCGTCAATTCCCTCGATGTACCAGGAAACCAAGGCCAGGACCTTGGGGTTCCCAGAGTCCTAAAGACTCTCAGGGAGAAAACCAGATCCTAGGGTGAGTTTCAAATGTCACCTGATGCGTCTGAAAGCCCTGACACTCACCTGGCGACGAAGTGTCCCACCAGCCCTAAACCTCCAGTTCCCCTGTACCATTTCTTACTGATTAACAGAATCCTTAAAACTTGGATGGAACCATTTGACATGGCCATCAAACCACAACCCACCCCAAGCCTCCTCTCCTCTTTGTGTGCCAGGGGCTCTCTCTAAAGGACTAAGAAATCACACCAGACAAGACTCCTTTTATGCAGACGCCCCAGTGAAAACTGCACTGGCTGGAAGTATGACGCATGCGTGACCACCTCCACTGCCCCTGCGGGCAAGAACACAGTCCCCTTTGCCTCCTTAAAGCAGCCCAGCTCCAGATGGACGCGACTGGGAATCCTGATCCTGCACACAGGCCGGCCGGCGGGCTGCAGAGCCGAGCCCACGGAGCGCGCAGCGTCCGGTTCCCGTCACCACAGCCCATGCCACCCCAGGCTTACCTTATCCAAGAGCTCTCTGGTCTCCTCGGTCAGAGGGTCATGGGAGAACATGCAGTCATCCCCATTGATGCAGTTCCCAGTCGTGTGGTACAGCTTACACGGAAAGTCACGTTCACGGCAAGTTAAGGCAAGTGCTCCATCTCATGGAACCCCGAGAGCAGAAGCCCACCCCCCGAGTTTGGGAGATGAGGAAGCTGAAGCCCGGAGAGGTGAAGTGACTAGTAAGACTCCTACTGCAGAGTGCTCCCCGCCCACTGCGCTGGCCATCGGGCTGGTCCCCGAATCCTCACGGGACAGGAGTAGGGCAGTTCACAGGTGGGCCTGAGGTCACACAGCCCGCCGAAAGGTCACAGGGAGGTAACGGGTAATGGTGTGCGGCCAGTCTCAAGAGCGGACGTTAAGAGAACACACAACCCGTGTGCCGAGGCTCGCTCATCTGCAGGACGGGACGGCGGGCCCGGCAGGGGACAGGTGTGAGGGCGCAGTGAGGTGCGGACGAGATGCGGATGGGCAGAGCTCCCTGCAACTCGACGAGGTCAGCCGTCGGCACCGACAGGCGGCAGCATGCTGCCGCCTCGCTGGGAGCAGACGTGCACACCAAAGGATATCGTGCATGTAGGGGCAGTTCTCCGCTCTGGCACAGAACCCGGTGATGTAGAACTTGCACAGCTCTCGCTTCTTTGGTAGCTCGATGTCGTGGCTGAAATTACAGTGGTCTCCCTGCAGGAGAAGCAGCGGAAGGGTCAGGCTGCAGTACGGGAAGCCCTGCTCTGCCACCGCTGAGGCACAGGGCTGTCATGACAGAACCCCCACTTCCCTCGGGAAAGGGCAGGTTCCCCACCACTTTCCCCCTCTGACCCAGTGTGCTCCCCTCTCTCAGGCCCCTGCCCCCCCCCACTCCCATTCCTGCATCTCCATTCCGTTGTCTTTCACCACCTCCTAACTCTTCCCTCTCTTCTCGTGTCCCTTCTTTCTCTTTTATCTACTGGTTTTCACTGTTTGCTGCACGGCAGCCAGTATCCAGTCCCATGCTTCTTCCCAACTAAAAATACTCCATTTCCCAGCCTCCCTTCAAGTTCCAACCATAAGTACAGGCAAAACTCCCCAGGGACGACAACACTGCCTCAATGCCTTAAAAAAATCTCTCTATCCATTTTCCTTCCTCTTAGTCCTTAGATGTGATGTCTGGAGGAACAGCAGCCATTGTGCAACCATGAGGACAAAAGCCACATGCTTAAAAGTGGCAGAAGAGAACCCAGGAAGGAGCGTGGGCCCCCCAGGGTGCCACTGACCCCACACTGCCTATCCACCCCAGACTCTGTTCTGAGGGAGAAACACCTGTGCATTTAAGCCAGTGGAGCTACATTTTCATTATCTGTAGCTGGACACAACTCAAACACAGCACCCAGGTGAAGAGCTACTCATCTCTCTTCGTTTACATGTACTGTAAGTTTCTAAAAATAGTAGGAATTGTGTAACAAAGAGTATTTGATACACACACGTTTGAAACACATACTGTTTTCTAAGATGCAGACATAGGTGCAGTAACCCCCGGGGGCATGTCTCCCAGGACCTGCCCACCGCCCCTAAACGAGGACAGAAAGCTACCCGACTGAACTAACACTGGTTACACGGTTTCCTATGGAATTGTGGCCATTAGTCCATCTTGGGGCATTTAATTCTGCTGTGAAGTTCAAGGCTGGCCTGATTCCCACCCCTCCTTTTCTATAAACGTCCTTAATAATTCCCTTTCCAATGTTAAAGTTCAATAACTAAGCAGAATGTGTTACATTTTTGCAGGATTGTGTTACAATCCTGACATGACAAGGCTTGAGGCCCTAGTTGAAATCTCTGGCCAAAAAGATTCCCCCAAACCAGAAAACCCCAGGTAAGTCATGCTGCTCCGGCCCCCAGTTCCTCTGAGAAGGTGCCCGAGTCTCCCAGGCCCCATCGGCACCTCTTGGTAGCCAATCAGTCCCGCCCAACCCAAACACGCCCCCAGCGAGCAGGGCCTCTGGAACACTCCCAGGGGCCCGTGGGTCCCCCGAGAGGCTGCTGCCCGCTGCCAGCACCAGGCCCCGCGGCCCCTTACCCAGGTGCACCGCCCCTCCACGAAGTATTTGCAGATGACTTTGCCTTTCTTGTCAGACTGCTGGTGGGGCTTGTCGTGGTCACTCCTCCGGTAGCTTCCACCGCCGTCCTGTTAGGAACACCGAGCGTGAGCGTGATGGGGAATAACAAGGAGGGACAGAGAGGGCCTGGTACAGGCCAGGTGGAGGTGATCTCTCAGTGAGTGGGAGCAGCAGGGGTTGGCTGGCGGGGGTGGCTGTGCAGGGTCTGAGCCCCAGGATGTGGAGCGCCAGCGTGGGACAAGAAAAGCCCTGGCCGTCGGAGCTGCTGGCAACGGAGACCTGCGTGCACCTGCGCAGGGACGCGTCCGCCTCCCGTGAGACTCCAGGGCTACCTGGGTGGGTCACTGCGAACCTTCCGAATCTTGGGGACTCATTCCAAGTGACTGCAGGGCCTACACAGACGTGACTTTAAAAACAGGGTCTCCCGAGCAGCACGAACCCCGGGAGGGGTGATTAGTGCTTCTCAACCCTGTGGGGAAGAGCTGCTGGGAGCAGGGGGACAGGGCCAGCCTCAGAGGACAACTCATTAAAGGAGAAGAATGAAACCCAAGAAGGAGCCTTGGCTAAACACATCAGATCAGAAAGAAGAGCCGACTCACGCCCATGTCGTCGTCGTAGAAGTCGTCATCATCGTTCATGCCCTTGTTCATCCCTCCTCGGCTGCCGCCTCGTCCCCGGCCCCGGCCCATCCCTTTGCCTCGACCTCGGGAGCCCCGGCCTCGGCCTCGACTCAGCCCTGCAGCAGAGAGAAACGGTGTCGGCTGCTGCCTCTCCCCGGAACCCAGTTCCAACAGCTGCCACAACCAGTCCCACCGACTTGTCACCTCCCGGCCCCCTGCCCACCTCGCCCTCGGCCATCCTTGGACCGGCGATACTGGTTCAGCTCCTTGGAATAGTCATCGTAATCGTCGTCCCCCATTGGCTCCTCGCAGTCTCCGTACTGGAATTTCAGAAAGGACAAGGAAGGTGTGGGGCAGGGAACAACGCACACTGTCCCTGACTACACATTCTGCCCCCTCTGCCTTTTTGTTTCAAGGACAACTTCAGACTCAGAAGACCAGGTAAGCAGCCCAGGCCTCCGGCCTGTGACCCCACTCCTCACTCGCCCCAGCCCGAGCGGTGGGTGGTCCTAATTCTTGCTACAGCTACCCTGGGCCAATCCGTTAGGGCACCTCTGTGCACCACAGGCGGCTGCGACAAAGAAGGCACAGAAAGGTCTCGGCAGGCACAGCACAGAGTGTAGCAGCTCTCCTCTGCGAGAGGGTGCGCGCACGCAGGCAGGTGAGTAAATAAGCCCCCCACTGCAAAGGCCTACAATAGTTCAGGGCACGCTCAGGAACCCTGTCTCCAGGGATGGGCGCTGAGTCACTGGGACATCAGTGGGAAGATGATGTCATTGTCACAGCTCGCCCTTCAGACCTCTTCAATTTGAACCCTATGAAGGTTGTCTCAATTCCAAAGTCATACGTGAACATTTAAGCACGGAGACCTGCCACCTCATGCTTTGTTCCCCGGAAGTCTCACAGGCCGCCCCAAACAACTCATGCAGCCCACCAGCCACTCCCACCCCTGGGCGGGAGAAAACCTTACATCCATCTCGTCATCATAAAAGTCATCTTCATCCTCCGGGTGGTCTCCCATGGAGCCCCTGCCCCTGCCTCGGCTGCCCCGGCCCATGCCTCGGCCTCGAGACCCTCCTCGGCTTCCTCGGCCTCGGTAGCCCCTGCCACGGCCTCGGCTGCCTGCACAGCAATTGAAAGAGTAAGCAAGAGAGCGGGAGCAGGCCTCACCAACGAGAGACACTAACCCATTGCTTGCCCCTGCGATCAATCATTTCATCCTGATCCTCCTCTAAGAAGCCTTCCCAGCTCTCCCAGGCAGACTATCAGCTCCCCTGGTCCCCTCGATGGGGATGCCTCGGCACTGTGGGCACGTGACTGCTGCACTATTCCCTTCGCACTGTCCGATATGGCAGCCACCATCCACCTTCGGCTACTGAGCACCTGAAATGTAGCTCCCAAGCTAAGAGATGCTGTAAGTGTAAAGCATATCTGGATTTCAAAAACTTATTTAAAAAAAAAGGAATGTAAAACATTACATTTACTTTGCTTACATATTGTGATAAGATTTGGAATGTATTATTAGGTGAATAAAATATATCATTAAAATTAATGTTACCTGTTTCCTTTTACTATTTTTTAAAAGATTTTATTTTATTTTTATTTTTATAAAGGAAGAAAGGTCTGTCTTCCTTTGAATTTTCTTTTAAAAAAATATTTTATTTATTTTTTGAGAGAGGGGAAGTGGAGAAAGAAAGGGAGAGAAGCATCAGTGTGTGGTTGCCCCTCACGCCCCCTACTGGGGACCCGGCCCACAACCCAGGCATGTGCCCCAACTGGGAATCGAACCAGTGACCCTTTGGTTCACAGGCTGGCACTCAATCCACTGAGCCACACCAGCCAGGGCTGTGTTCACTTTTTAATGTGAATACTAGAAAACTTCAAATTACATGGTGGCTTACAATTTACCTCCACTGAACAGCACTAGTGTAGAATCTACAAAGGGCAGGACCTGTCCAGGGAGGTGTCCATGAAAGACTTCTTGAAGGAAGAAAGGCTGAATGGCCACTCAAATAACAAGCTGGGTCTTAGGTGGGGCTGCGCTGGAAGGTCCTGGAAGCCCCCTTGGGGTGGGAAATCTGACGGCAGAAGATGGTTCCAAGAGGCCAGACCGGATCTCTGGTACTCTGCCCTCCCCCACCCTCCTCCTAACGGCCAGAGTTCAAGGTTCAGAGGTGTGGCAGTCCCCTAGGCTGCAGTCACACCTAGTCAGGTGATAAGAGCTGGGAGGATGGGAGAGGAGGCCACTGGGGGTTGAGGCAGCCAGCTGTCAGTTATGGTGGCCCAGATGTGAGCCACTTTTCTCTCTCCCCTTTTTGCTCTCTGCATCTTTTCTCTTCCTCACAGCTGACCATGAAGTGAATCCCCCCTCTCCCTGCCTCATCCCAGCCTGGCTCCATGCCAGCCAGGGCCTCAGCACCGGCCCCTCTTCTTAGGTGGCTAACTACCCCAAACCTCCCCTTCTGTATTTCTCTCAGCTCTAAAGGGCTGCACATCACTTCTCCTGGGCTTGGGGCTCGGTTAGCACTGAGCCAGCCAGGCCTGCCTCACTCTGCACTGCCCCTCCAGCCCCAGGCACCAGGTCCGCTCAGACGCCCTGGAAAGGAACGGAGAGGCAGGGCCTCACCTCGGCCCCGGCTGCTGCCCTCCTTGGCACGCCGGTACTGATTCAGCTCTTTGGTGAAGTCGTCGTAGTCCTCCTTGCCCAGGTCCTCCTCCTCGTCGCCCTCATACTCCCCGTACTGCTCGTTCTCGTAGTCTTCGTACATGCTGTAGCCCTTGCTGTCCATCTTGGAGTAGGACTTCTTGGGCATGGACGTGGTGTGCGATGGGGGGTACTGCTGGTGGGACTGAGGGGGAGAGGATGGTGAGCAGGCCCCAGGGCCGTGGATGCAGACCACCTGGATCCCCACGGTTCCCAGAACTGGCACATCTCTCTGGGTGTCTCAGCTCTCCCTGGGGAGTCGCTCTGGGGACCGGTTCCCCCCGAGCGGGATCTGAGCGGTAGGCCCTTTCGTTTCTACTCTTTGGATGAGCCACAGCTCAAAAAAAATTGAGAAACACAGACCCCATGACCCCTGAAGAACCAGGGAGAAAAGAAAGGGGGCTCTTTCCTGGGGTTATAGAGCAATCTCAGTTGGGGAGGGAGCCTGGTAGGCAAGAAGGATGCTTCTCAGTCAAAATTTTCCAGGGCCTTGGAATTTAATTAATGACTTGCTTGGCAACCCAACTAGAAAGCCATTTTATTTTATTTATTTACTGTAGTGAGAGGGGATGGGAGGGAGAAAGAGGAGGAGAGAAACATCATTCTGTTGCCTCTCATAAACATCCCAACCAGGGACCAAACCTGCAACCTAGGCATGTGCCCTGACCAGGAATCGAACCGGTGACCTTTTACTTTGTGGAAGACGCTCAACCAACTGAGCCTCACTGGTCAGGGCTAGAAAGCCACTTTAAATGATGCTTTCCAAACAAAATGTGCTAGCGCCAAGAGATGCTGGATGAAGTTAAATATATGTAAATGGAAGCCACCAAAATGTCCTGGGCAGCGAATGGACACAGGAACTGTGGTACACCCAGACAACGGAGTATTTCTCACTCAGCAGCGAAGAGAAACGCACCACGGAGCTATGAAAGGACACAGTGCAACTGTGAACATGCACCGCTCACTGGAAACCGCCAAACTGGGAAGGCAGCACAGCGTGAGCCCAACCCCATGACATCCTGGAAAAGGCTCAACCACGGAGACTGTAAAAACACCCGTGGTCGCTGGGGGCTCAAGGGTGAGAGGGGGTTTTAGGGAACTGAAACTACTTCATATGATAGTGCGTGGTGAGTACGTAACTTCACACAGCTGTCAAAACCCAAGGAACTGTAAACCCCTAACGTAAAGCTGTGGACTCAAACAATAATGCGTCAACACTGGCTCGTCGACTACAACAAATGCGCCACTTCAATGCAAGACGTTCACAACAGGAGAAGGGGTGGCTAGGTGAGGAACTGTACAGTTTCCTCAGTTTCCTATAAACCCAAAGCTGCTCTAAAAGATAGTTTGTTAACGTAAAGTAACCCACACTCGTTATAAAGGAGAGAAAACACAAAACACAGGGGGGCAGACACACACACGACTACTGTGGCAGACCTTAAAATGCCGCAACGCCCGGTTCCCGAGTACAGGTCACGGCACTGCCTCCCTTCCCAGCCTCCCTCAGGTTTAAAGTCTGAATCTGCGTTAGTAGATCAATGTCAGCTGTGTCTTACAATAAACTATTTGTCATGACGGATGATGCTGAGTCACACGACACCTGGGACACATTTAAGAGCCATTTGCTTTAAAAGCACTTTTTATCAGAAGTTGAAAATCTACGTTGGTGTTCCTTCTTACCAGTTTTATTGGGGGAAATAGTGTGCACACTGAACAAGTAATTTAACTTCATGTTTAAGGTTAGAACTACAATGTAATTTACTCTTGTAACCATGTCATTCTCTTGCCAATATCCACAAAAGTCATTTCTGAACAGTGGAAAACAGTCAGCTATGACAGGGACAGACCAGGATCTCTCCTGGCAACAGGAGACACACGCCAAGGCCACGGGGAGAGGCGGCCTCAAGAAGTGCCGACAGCACGGCTTAGCGGAAGCCAGCCCCTGACCGGGCCAACCCCGTTCCCGCACGCCAGGGCTGCACGGCTGGCTGAAGTGTTCTGGGTCTCAGTTTCCTTGCCTGCAAAGTGGGGATAAAGACACTACCTAATCTCGCAGGATTAAAACCCACGTCAAGCGCCACGCAAGAATGCCCAGCACAAGGCAAAGCGCTCGGTGACCAGGGCAGCTTTGCTGCATGGAGCCCCGCCCCGCAGCCACTCACCGGCGCATACGGGGGACTGTACTCTCTGTACTTGCGGTGTCCCTTCTCGCTGGGGCTGAAGTCCGAGTCATCGGAGAAGTCGGAGAAGTCATCGCTGGAAGACGCGTGGCGCTGCAATGACAGGGGGTGGACTCAGGGACCGCACGGCAGGCGGGCCACTCTGGCAGAGTCCGTCCGCGACAAGCACTGCTGGAGTGTGCCGGGGACCCTGCGCTCTCCAGGAGACACCTCGCCCAGGGGCCCTGGGTGCCGATGGGGCGGGAGCTACCAACTCTGCTTAAAAAGGCCTTTGAGCAATTTGGGGAAGGGAAAGCAACACTATTAAGAGTGGTCTTTGGCCTGACAAGACAAGCTAGGCCCCTGGGGCTCTCAGCCAGGTTCAAGGCCAGGCCCAGGGCCCTGAACCCTGCAGACCTACTTTGTGCTTAGATTTCCTCCTCTTCTTCGATCTCCTCTTCTCTTTCTCCCGCTCTTTCTTCCTCTTCCGCTTCAGTCTCCTGTGAGACTTCTCCTCATCCGAATCGCTGTGGTGCTTCTCCCCTTTTTCCTTCCGGCCCCTCTCGGGCCCCCCGGTGGTGTCCTGGGTCTCCTCCGCCCCATCGTCTTCCAGCTCACCTTCTTCCAGCTCGCCATCCTCCCTACGAACCAAGCCCAGAGCCAACATGAACACGGGTGGAGGGAAGGCCACCGAGGGCCGTGGGCTGGCCAAGGCTGACGGGAACCGAGGGCCCGGCTGCTTCGAACCAGACTTGTAACCCCCGCCAGAGGCCTCGGAGGGAAGTGGGGTGGGTCCACTGCCTCCCGTCCTACCCCGTCGTCCTCCCGAAGGACTGCACCTGCTCCCAGCGACCCTTGCTAGGAGCTGGGGAAGGGGACAGGGACTGACCCTGCTGGGACAGTATTTCCCCAACTGTTCCCGAGGACTGGAAATCTAAGAAGAAAAGTGACGAGGTTCTGTGGTCAAGTGAGTTGAGGGAATTCCCCACCTGGGGGAACCACAACACCTAATGCTGGGACAGAAGTTCCCAGAAGTCCGCCCGTCAAGAAACCCATACAGCTCGGCCTCAGGGCACTTCTGAAATTCACTTGACCACAGACACTGAGTCTCTCGGGGAAGACAGACCAACACCCCTCCCAGTGTGCGTGACCTGGGCTCACCACTCGGCCCCAGGCCTGCCAGCTGGGGGAGGTAGCCATGCACAGTGGTGAGAAGGCCATGGCTCTGTACCAGGTCCTGGGGCCCCACCCACAGGCAGGCCTGAGGACACAGAAGCCCCACCAGACCCACTAGTGAACAGGCTCTGGGGTCTGACCTACACTCTCAACTCCATGGCTCTGGGCTGGAGGCAGGGGCAACTGCGTGGCTAAAAGGGGTGAGGAGAAGGGTCCCGGGCTCCAGACCCCTTCTGAGGCCCTCCCGTGAGGGCAGTCAGAACACCTGTGGGAGGACCGGCACCCACCTGTGGCTCAGCCTGGTTTCCAACCCGACCTGCCTCACCTCTGGGCATCCCTCCTGGCTCCCGGGTCTAATTTCCTGACTTTGTCAGCTCCCTTAAGCACCCGCCCACCCCCCCCAGTTCCCACCATGGAGGAGCTGCCAACGGGACCCTAAACATCGACATGTCTGTGGGGTGGGGTGGGGGGACAAACAGGGTTGAGAAAGGAGCAGCTGGGAAAAGAACCCGACTTTTCAGCCAAACCCACAGACACAGTGCTCACAAGTACAAAAGCTGGTTTTAAAAATTAATAAAATTTTAAAAAATGTAAAACATTCCCCAAGTTCCTCATGCATGACCATGGAAAAGTATGTGCAAGGGCTTAAAAAATGCCTTACCAATTGCTGAGGACCCAAACCAAAGATGAGGAAGAATAACAGGATAAACCCAGGACCCAAAAGGCTAATGACAGAGGAAGCGACTCCAGGCAGAGAAGGCCTCGGCTGCTCCCACAGGCCGGTGGTCAGTGTGGGAACAAGCTCACCGGGCAGCCAGCTTCGTGGGGAAACAACAGACTGACCACTTCTCCGAGGACCCCTCTGGGCCTCACTGCGTCACCCCCTTTATCTGCCTTGGAGTTGCTCCCTGAATGACAAGACCTTCAAGAGCTTGTGTAAACTCTCATTACCTCGCGTTCCCAATTCAAAGGGGTCAGATCAGCCTGAAACCCAGTGGTCCAGCCCCCCAGACGCCCCAGCAGAGGTCAAAGGCAGCTCGCAAACACAGAATGCAGGACACAAAACTCTTGATGTTTCAAAGGAAACAATGCAGAGAGGTGACCGGTGAGGGTTTCGTGTTGTTTACTTGTACAGGCTGGGTTGTCCTGGGCTGGCCTCACAGGAAGACGCCCAGCAAACCCCGGAGAAGACAGCATTCCTGACAAGTGAGGCACCTTCCAGCTCGGGTGCGGCCCGCGTAAAGGGGGGTGGCACTGAGCACAGCTCTCACGGGACACGGGCAATCCTGCAGGCACGGCCTCACCCACAACGAAAGTGCCACCTGACTGGGGAAACTGGTTTGGGTGAGCTTGCCGATCCAGGGGAGGAGCTGTTATGCCACAGCATGGCAAATTCCTGCCACCCGAAGTTGTGGAAGACACCGGTAGAGTGGCTACTGGAGACGAGATGTGTGCCCAAGGGAACTCTGGGGCGGGCCGGGGGCCACACCTCAAGAGAAAGACTAGGAGAGACAGACACGATGGGGCTGGTGGAGGCCCAGAGGGGCAGAGGCTGGTACCCGTGAAGAAATGCTGTGAAGAGCTTCCCCTTGACAGTCCTGTCTGGAGAGGAAAAAGCTGAGAGGGACGTCCTCTCAGAGTCCTGGGACGGGGGTGCAAGGGACAGGCACTGCCTGAGCTCCCAGGAGTCAGGATGAAAGACAGAAAGCCCAAGGCTGCCCACAGCAAAAGACCGTCCTGGAACCAGGAGAAGCCGCCGGAGCAGAAGGGACAGTGCCACCCCCCTCTCCTTTCAACGTGAGGGAGAGTGTGTGAAGGGCCGCGGCGAGGTCAGAGAGCCAGGGATGACGGGAAAAGAAGCCAGGACTGACTTGCCTCCTGGCTCTGAGCCCACTGTTCTTCCTGGTCGGTGAGGGCGGAAAAGGGAAGGGGGGAGACCATGCGTTCACCGCCTACTTGAGGCCACAAACATTTCTGAGCATCTTCTCTGTGCTGGGTTCCTGAGCACCTCCTTTTCTGCACCGTCCTCATAGGAAAAGGTACGAGTGACAAGAAATCCAGTCCCCAGGGCAGCCACTGTGATATAGGGCCCAGGCAGCTGAGTCAGCGTGGCCTGCGCCCCGAGGCACGGCAGGAGGAGGTCTTGCCCAGCATCACCTGAGGCCTCTGTCCCTGTCCTGGGCCTGGACCCACACTGGCTGCTTTACATCTAACTCTGGGGGCGGGGCCGCAGGACTCCGTCTGAGCAACTCCAAAGCCTTGGCCATCACCAAGAATGACTGCAGAAGAAAGCCTTCATTCTAGAGGACTTCGCAAGGCGGGTCCACCCCACAAAGACTTTCAGCCAAAGAGGAGTTCCCTGCATTATCTATTATTAACAGCCCCCATCACACCTAGGCTCAGTGAGAATCTACCAAAGGACTGTTCACACAGCTTTTTACAAAACGGGGAGCAAATACCTGAAACTGTTTCCTTAGAGCTGGGAGAAACAGGAAAAAAAATTAAAGTATTAAAAAAAATCTCTGATGATTTATGGAGGGGAACAGGGTACTGGAGGGGACACTGGGAAGGTGGCGTCCGACTGACCACTGCACTCTCTCAGTGCCTCCTGCCCACGCCACCTATCAAACCCCTCGGAGCCTGGGCCAACCTCTGCTCACCTAGGGGGTGCCCTCTGCTACCACTGGGGAGTCCCGGCTAAATGCCCAGCATGAGCACGGGGTCCATTTCCTTCAGACTCTGTCCAACAGAAAGAAAACCCAGCCGACCGGGACGGAGGGCAGAAGCGCCGCAGGCCACAGACACGACCGCACAAAGGCAGGCCCCACAAAACAGCAACCAGGTCTCAGCGGTGCCACTTCACAGGCTGCCAGCAAAGCCGTGTCAGAGCGGGATTAAGTGCCGGGGGAGCATGCTTAATAGGCTGTGACATAATCCCCCAAGAAAAGTCGGGAAGCCCCACCGCGCAGATCGTTTCAATCAAGACCTGCCCAGCCCTCTTGAGACCAGCATGTGGGAGAAGCCCTGCAGTGCCCGCCAGGGCAGAGACCGCCGTATTCCCAGAGCAGTGCCCAGGGACCACGGCTGCACCTGGGCTGGCCCACCAGGGCCGTCGGGGCAGCGAACCAGCCGTACTGGGCGACCGACTTGGAACGGCCTGGGGAGGAACTGGAAGGAGGCCAACGTCCTGCCTAGTCAGCTCTGCCTTTCGCCTCCTGAACTAAAGCTTCTGGGGCATTTAAGTTTCCATTCGCTGAGCTGGTGACAGCCAGCCCCTCCTCTCCGGCCGGGTCAGAGAACAGTCTGGACGCCTGTCCTAAGGCATGCCACTACTCAGCCAACTCCAGAGGACACAGGAGTATGCTGGGCTCACCACATACCGTGGGCTTGACAGAAACAGCACTTTTACCAAGTTTCAAAGTTCGCTGGTCCCACCCACCAGCCTACACGGTTGGGCACGGGCTTTTCTCTGCTGACCAAGTGACACCACCAGCTTCCCCCTTCCCTAGAGTATGCTCTCAGCATACAGAGCCGCAGCCTTGGCTTTCTCATCTGTAGAATGGGACAACTATAGCAGCTGCCTCAAGGGCTTGTGAGGACTGAAGGAGAAAATATGGATAAAGCCCTTGACGGGGGCGGAGGGGGGCGGGCAGGCATAAAGTGCCAGACAAACAATGGCCACTGGTTCTAAGAACCAGCTAGCACCCTGCCTGGTGCGGCTCCGTGGATTGAGCACCGGTCTGTGAACCGAAGGGTCACAGGACTGACTCTGAGTCAGGTCACAGGCCTGGGTTGCGGGCCAGGCCCCCAGCAGGGGACGCACAAGAGGCAACCACACATTTGACGTTTCTCTCTTTCCTCCTCCCTTCCCCTCTCTAAAAATAAATAAAATCATAAGAAAGAAAAAGAGAGAAAGAAACGAAATGAACCAGCTACCATGAGTGTGCCTCTGCATAGATAACTCTAAATTTACTGGCTGAATGCTCACTGGGAAGCATTTTCTCAGGCAAAGCTACAGCCAACTCCCCTTAGGGACCACTGCCAACGGCTGGCCAACAAGGTCCCACTTCTCTTGATCCAACTGTGCAGGCACCGTCCGCTCCCAGCAGATCCTGACGAAACTGACAAATGCACATCTCCCGGTCCTCAGCTCTAATCTAGGTGGCGACAGAAAGCAACCAAGTGACTGACCCCAGGGAAAGCTGAGCCCCAGGTAGAAGGGACAAAGGTGCCTCAGAGAAACAAAGCTCGGCAACATGGAAATCCTCTGGACAAGAGCTGGATGGAAGATGAAAAGGGCCTGGGTTTGTGGATCCACCTGGTTTACAAAAAAATAAAAATAAAAAAGAAAGGAAGGGAAGAAGAAAAAAAGAGAGAGAAATAACGAGGAGGAAAGAGGGACACTCATGGGAGCAGTGACTATTACCTGAAGACCATGAGCGCCCCTGACCTGAGGCGGCTAGGTTAATGTGAAGGTCAGGGTTATGATCATTAACTGCCCAAACTCTCAACAAATTGCCTGAGTAGGCTCTGAATGATCCATTAACTAGGGACAAAATTACAAAAATTACAAGGAAGCTCTGCCTCTTCAAATGTTTGAGGACAGGCCTAAAGAAGTCCAGGAGCCCCGACTCCAACCAGGGGGGACAGTCCTTTGCTAGGAGCGAAGGCTTTCCTTTAGAAAATCGGCTCAGGGCTCGTCCTGCGGGAGGCCCTGGCACCTTCGCTTGATTTGGGACGTGAGGCAGCCCCAGGGAGGGGAACCTCACTGAGGGATTTTCAGAGGCAGAAATTCTCGAAATAAACCTCTGGGTCTTGCACGTGTTTTTCAGTGTCCTTACAACCTAGGTTCATCGACCAGAAATCAAGGGCAAAAGGCTCTGTGTCTCCCTCTCCCTCAACATTCTCAGCTGTGGTCATAATTGGCTCTGTGACACGCATGGCACCATTTCCATGGTAACGTGCTCACACCACGGACACCACCTGGGCTGCGAGCACAGGCCCAGGACAGGAGAAGAGAAGCCCAACCACCAGCACCCCGAACGCCTGGATTCAACACAAGCAGGCTCAGAGCCTGCCTGGGGCCAGGATACGGATGTGGACACGCCTACTGCCAGAAGTCAATGCGGGGGAAATCGGAGAGGTCTGAACCTGGACTGGGTATTTGAGATACTAAGTAATTGCTGTTAATTTTGTTAGGTATGTTTATGGTTTTGTGGTTACGTTAAAAAAAATCTTTAAGTTAGAGAGTCATACTAAAGAATTTACAGGTGAAATGAGGCAAGATCTGGGATCTGCTTTAAAACATGCGAGGGAGGTGGAGGTGAGTGAGAAGAGCCAAAACTGGCTGGATATTTATGTGTGTTGAAACTGGGCGATGGGCACGTGGTAATCTATGACATCTTTTCTCTAGGCTATGTTGGAAAATTCCCGTAAGAAATAAAAAAAACAAAAAGATGCCCTAAGTAGAGACAATCTCAGCAAGGTGGAGAGTGTGAAGTTCCTAAAAGGGTCACTTCCCAGCCCCGAGCTGGAGCCCAGGGTGGGCGGCCCCCAGCCCTCCTCACCTCTCTGCCCTGGTTCTCTCAACTATGGCACCTGGCTAGGTATCTCAGGGTCTTATCAAGTGCAAGTGCAGTCGTTAAGTATTCATTCCGAACATTCTGTAGCAGCAACTCCCATGCGGGCACCAGGCTGCAGAGCTCTCTCCACTTCCCCTCAACTCTCACTGAAACCCACTCACACGCCTATTCAGTGGTGATTCACTAGTTGTCCGTTTTACAGAAAAGGCTCACAGATGGAACGAAATTTTGTCTATAGGATCAAAGCAGGAAGAAGCAGAACCGAAACCCGAGTCTAGGACTTTCTAATCCCAGGCCCAACTCTTAATTGTGCCATTAAATGGAATTTACCGGAAGGAGAGTCATTTACCAATCCGGCCAACTGACAGAACAGCTCCTCTCCTAAAATGTGTGAGTTGGAAAAAAGGACATACATACGGAAAACAGTATCCCAAGGACTGCCAAAGTGAGGCACGGAGACACTGGCCAAGGTCCTTGAACGCTCTGTCCCCCGCCCCCCCCCCCAGTTTCGGCTGTGAAGGGAGGGCGGAAGTGGGACCTCCAGGATGGTGGAGCACTTGTGGGAAGGGCTCCCCGAGACCACGTGTGGCCAGGGCGTAGCACCAACCTGGCCCGGGATAAATGCTTCAGAGGAAAAACTACCCCTGTGCAAAGACACAAGGCCAAGAGGGCCCTTCCAAAGATGAGTGAGGGGAACTAGGGCGTTAAAAAAATCTGACCAAAGACACTCGGAGAGTTCAGAGAGTAAAAGGCCCTCGGAAAGGCCCATGGAATCCTACTGAAAAACCAACTGGGACTTATCCCAAATGGACAGGAAGCCACGAGAATACAAGGGAGAGAAATCCAAAGTCCCCTAAATGCTGGGAGGAATGCTTCTCCCCCAAGGGTGCGCCCACACTGGGGTCCATCCAAGCACCCAAACCACTTAAACAGAACATTTCTGCAGGGCTGCACACAAGCTGACTGAGGAAAAACCCGGACTGTTCCAAGAATTTCAGAGTCAGAGTGTCATAGTCTTTGCCCAAGTAGCTTTTCTTCCACTCTCACTCCTGCAAACAGCTCCTGTGCCCGACAGTCCTCTCTCCAGTCCAAATTTCTCCTGTCAATCAACCTCTGAAATCTGCTTCTCAGCAACAAAGAGTTCTCAGCCGTCTCACGCCAACCATACCTGAGACTGCTTATAGCTGGGAAGATGCTGGTTCCCATCCAACAAATGATGTCTATTATTCCAGAGAGGAAAATCTAATGGGTTAACTTGTGCTCCAACTAAGACCTCTCCTTGTTCATAACTTTTCCAGAGAAATCAATTTGGCTCCATTCGGCCCAAAGTATTAATATTTTCCTCTTAAAAGACACCTGGCCCGGACTCCACACACCACTGAAGAGTTTCTGACGAAAACTGCAGCTGGCTCTCCGCAAGGGTCCTTGACAACGAAGTCCCCACAAACAGGCAGCCGCAGCTGCTGCAGGCCTGTCTTCACCCTCCTGCCCTGTCCACCAGCCAAAGCGCAGAGCATTCAGCAAGTAATGGCAGACAGGCCCAGCAGATGCGAACACCTGATTCCCACGGCGAATATGGTGACACTGTGTTAGCCGGTGGGGCCACCCCATGTGGCTGCACGGACGTTCACAGCAACACAGACTGGAAGGGAACAGAACCTGCCCCCCCGTTGGCAGAGTCACCCCAAAGGCACGGAGAGATCCGTAATCAGCCCAGCTGGTATAATAATGAATTGTCTCAAAACCAGCTCGTAATTGATGCCAAGGGAAAGCACTGCATACCTATTAAAATATGGCATGATTGAAAAAAATAAAGTACATTTTAAATCTTTAAAAAAAACACCTGTAATTATCTGTATACAACTATTTGTTAATTTCTGGTCACCTGTGGCCTCTTGGCAGTCACCCCCAAGTTTCCCAGGGCCAGGTACAGACCGGGGGGTGCTCAGGATACGGTATATTCTACATACACGCAGCATCAACCTCAGCACCCCACACCTTCTTTGCCAATTTCACCAACAGAGAGGCAGGACCTTTCCCTGGCAGCAGCCTGGATCACTTAAAACTCTCATGTTTACTGGGGCTTCCTGACAGGCCAGAGGGTGACTGACGAGAAACCATCTATGATCAGTGTAGCAACCAAACAGATGAGCGTGGCTGCCCGCTGCCCCCTCCCACCCCAGGATGCTGAGAATGTGGTTCCCGGGACCGTTCTGGTGCCCTGAGCAATGGCAGGGTCTGGAATCCCAAGGAAACCTAAGCCCCGGTGTCCGTTAGGAAAATGAGGAGGGCACTATTCCAAGCCACCTGCACCAGACATGTAGCCAAGTGACACTCGCCTCCCAGCCCAGCTCCCTTGAGTCAGGCCATGCAGGGATGTTAGCTGAGATCCACTTCTACACTGGGCTTCAAGCGTCTCCAGTTACTTCTAATGAATGGAAATCCCTTCAATTTAAAGGCTCAAAAGCCCAGACTCGGGCATCTACGTCCACTGAAAGGAGTGGAACCCAGGGTGACGGAGCCGCTGCCGGTCCCGGAGGGGTGGCAGCACACCCTACTGTCTTTGGGGCCGACTTTAAAGGGGGTTCTTTCCTGCCACCTCCAGCACCACGACAAAAGTGACGACCACAGCTGCAGGCAGCCACACAAGGCACCCGGCACCTCACACCAGCGCAGGGGCCGGCAAACTTTCTCTCAAGGACCAAAGAGCAAATAAACACTTTAGGTTCGGCAGTTCACTACTCAACTCCGCTGTTTAGCACAAAAGCAACCACAGCAGACAGGCACGAGGAAATGTGGCTGTGTTCCAATAAAACTTTACACACAAGGACACGGTGGGCCAGCTCGCTTTGGCCAGCCCGCCAGCCAGCTTGCCCGACTCTGTTTTCCTGCGGTGTTTCTCAAACTCTGACCTTGACTCACATCTCCTCCTTCACATTCCTCTCACAGGTTTCACGTAACCATTGCTACTCTGCTTTTTCTACCCCCTTCCACTTCTTTTCAAATGCAGGAAACTCGTCAATAAATGGACTTCACATCCTCCTAACGGCTGCATGTTGCAGGCTGAAAAACACTCTACCAGATCCCGGACAGCATATGGGTTTAGAGCTTAGTTCTGGGTATAGGCGGTCAGGGTGCTAACTCTGCCTCTACACCCACTACGGCCATTACTAGCTCTGTGACCTTGGACAAGTGACTTCAGCTGTTTTGGCTTCTCAGCACAGAGCTGACGTGAACCAATACAGAAGCACTCACCAGGCCCCTGGCAGGTAATCTTTGATCTTCACATGACAGTTGGGCACTGTCAAACCTCTGGGAAGACCAGGAAACTGACTTAGTAGGTGAACGACTCCGGTCTGCCCGATCGCCACATGCACAGCCGTCCACCCCTCCCCAAACCATCTACCAGCAGAGGGCCGGCCCTGGTGCAGTGAGAACAGGCAGCATCCGTGCTGTGTTAAGTTTTATGTCCCTGGGGTTTCTGGGCCCACCAGAGTGGGACAACGGGGACAAGGAAACCAGGCGCTGAGCCTGCTGCTGAGCCAAGACTTTCTGACAAGTCTGCCTATGTGATCTAGCCACTGAGTCTAACATTACAGCTCATTCTTAAGGCCTCTACCTTGCAGCTGGGTATCGGGAGCTGCGGAGGTCGCAGCAACTCCCTACCATGGCCAGAAGGTGCAGAAGGCAGGTCAGACGTGGGAAGGAAATACGAGGCTCAGTAAAGGCCACACCAACCTCTGCCCGACTCTAAATAAAGTCGTCAGGAGAGAAGGGTTGCTTGCGCACGCCAAAAACTTCTCTGCTCCAAGAAAATCACAGGACAAGTCTGGCTGCCGAATGAACGAACAAAACCTTCACTGACTCAGCCAAATTCCCAGGTCTGGAGCTGAGACACCCAGGGCTCGTTTCTCTGAGAGGCTCTGGAGAAGGTGAAGGACTGGCTTCAGGTGATGTGACTAGTTACAGCGGGGGAGGTGTGCGGGCCCTGCCTCCTCGGTTCTCAGCAGTCCTACCAAGGCCACAGCACTGACTCAGACCCCAAGTGCGAAAGATGAACACAGGAAGGTAGTCAGCAACAGCTCGAGACAGCACGGCTGTTCTGGCATCCATAATGAGGACATTATGCAATCAAGAAATGCCTTAAGATGGCTTCCGCTTGGTTTCAACCCCAACAGACTCCTTGCAATTGAATAAGCTGACCAGAAACCAACTAAGTGAAAGATAAATGGACTTCCTTCAAAAGTACAGATGTTACTTCTGTTTATAGGCCAGACTGTAAATGCTACTTAGAACTTTTCTCTAGTAAGGACAGCAGGGAGAGAAAGAAACCAAGACCCACTGAGTGCCAGGTGTCGTGTGGGTGTCCCGCACATGCCCACACGACTGCTAGGACCCTGCACAGCGGGCACCGCCATCAGCGCCCACTGCACACTGCAGGCAGGGCCCGGCCCGAGCACGAGCGCATCTGCCTCCCAAGCCCACACTGTTCCTTCACATCCTGTTACCCCGCAGTGTTCCGAAGATGTCACCACTCGCCTTACAAATAGGGAGCTGAGTCACCCATTTACACGCATATGAAATGACAAAAAAATACCAGATCCTCCATCCAGAGCAACATGACCAGAAGAAAACTATGCTCTGAGCAAATAACCTGTGTTCTGCTAAAAAAATTCATCCAGCGGCAGGCTGCGACGACACTCGTTTAGCCATCAACCGACCGAGTCGGGTATTTAAAAACTGCCCACGGAACCCCCTTATCATTACTGGGTGAACGGAAAACCTGCACGCGTCTCCCAGGCTGCCCTTGGTGAACCACTGCAAGCAAAAGAGGTCTGCCTCCAGCAAGGCTGCAGTTCAGAAGGCCGGCTCCATGCCACCAGGCTCCCGAACACTGTCCCACTGTCATTTATCCAAGTGAACTTCATTTGCTGCCTGACAGTGAGGCAGCCTTTCCACTCTTCCCCTCGGATCTTAACTATGAAACCAGCCTCTAACCATCTACTCTGATGGAACCCCGCCACCTATGAGCCAACTGCTGCCGGGCCCTTGAATCAGCTCCCTAAACACCATGTGCTGGAAATCTCAGAAACCATCCTCTTCTCTCCTCATTGTGTCAGCAACGTTGACATGGCAAGTGCCTTGCTCGGGTACAAACCCAGCCACTTCACTCTCAGCACTGAATTAGTTTCTGTCACTCTGCCTCCTACCCTGGGACAGGACCGGTTACTCTGCCTCCTGCCCTGGGTCAGGACCTGTCACTCCGGTGCGCGCAGATATTGTCCACAGGGACCAAAATTAGATTGTCTGGAACATAAGACATCCATGGAGGCCTGGAAATACTTCCAGGAGCAATTTGCACCTCAGAGGTATTCACTGCAACTGGATCTGGCCTGTAACAGATGGTTCTGGGATTGATATCCACAAAAATGTTAACAGAATGAGGCACCCTAAGACATCCATTTTTCCCCTTATCAGTGAAGGGAAAAGATCTAAGAGAAAGGAGCAGAGGTCGAGGCATTATTAAATATACACTACCGAACCGGCCCAAGATGACACGGTCTATACCCAACTGGACAGAAACAAACTCAGAGGCCACCACTCATCTCTAACAGCCGGGAGAGCCTTCACTTCCACAGGTGCAAAACAATTTTCCCTTGGGATCAGCCTTCCTGGCGAATGAAAAGCCACCTTTGTGGCTTTCAAAAACAGTTCTAAGTAAAAAAAAAAAAAAAAAATTCTGCCTTTTCAAGAATTAAAAATTTAAACCTTCAGAGCAAATTGAAAGCCCATCTGGGTGACAGGACAGACTGTGAATTAGAAAACCCTTTTGGGGAGCCCTATTTTTCCTTCTGAAGAGTAAACTGGAAGGGATTAAGAAAAAAATAGGGGCTTTAGGAACCGGAATATCCATGTTTTCCTGGTCACAACTGATTTTGTTTCTACTAGGAGATTTCTATTTGCTTTTCAAACTCTCCTGAGAATATGAAAACTTAAAGATTACAAGTGTATGAGAGTTGCTGTTAAATCAGGGATTCTGAGTAACACCCTTTTTTCTGTTTGTTTTTTGCACCATCCATTAATCTGAATTTTAACTAATACTGGTACATCAGTTTTGGGGAGAAAAAAGGCAGTACTGTGACATTTCAAAAACAAAAGCTACCAAAATACAGTCTGACATAATTACTGGGGTTTCTTGGATTTGATACATGAGATTCCTTTGAGAACCAAAAAAAAAAAAAAAAAAAGCCCCAAAACAATAAACCCTTGTGTTGATATGCCTGAGCACTTTTTACGTTTCGGGAAATATTTTTAAATTCAATGATTGCTCAAATTGTCACTGACCAAAGAAATCCCATTTCATTAACATTTCAAAGCAGTTATTAAATTAGCGCCCTCGACAACTCGGTAGCTCCTGCAACTTGGAAGGTCCACGTTAGCAGCCAGTCTCTGCACTTGGCCCCCGGAGGAGGAATTTCGCAGAGGGGAAACTTTAAATGCAATTCCTTTCCGGCTGACCCTGTGCGCTGGAGAGTGTGTTCAGTTTGTGCTTCAGACATTTTTTTTTTTTTTTTTTTTTTGCAGGATACTGTACTGTGCGGACACTCCTTCCTCCCATCACTGACTTTATACACTAAGATCACCACTTCCCAGCGGTGGAGAACACATGGAGAGGAAGAACAAGCGGCCCACGGAATTGTAATTCAAAGGCAATTTCCACGTTTCCTCATCCGAATGTGAGTGAACTTTTTCTCTTCAGAAGGGAAAAAAAAGAAAACAGGATCTCTTGGAAGTGGAAGAGGGCTGTGTGTTAAAAAGCTTTCTCTAACGAAGTATGTCAGGGACCAAAAGTGGACAAGAGGGAAAACGGAACTTCAACGTGTTTTTTTTTTTTGTCTTTTAACAGGAGAACTTATGCTTGTAAAACACATCAGAAGTACAGTGTTTGGTTCTGCAAGTCATTTCTGTTGGCTGGTTTTTTTTTCCTTGTACTCGTGGGAGAGGGGTTCTCTCCACCATGACTGGGCATGTAACGCGTTTGTATCAACTTTTCACGGGCAGGCATGTGCTTTCCGACAAAGAAGAGTGGAAACAAGGAGAGGAGAGTGGGTATTGACACACTTTACCGATTTGGTGCTTCAACGGTACTTTATAAATGACTTGCTTAATTTAAACGTCCATCACCGTAAGAGACATTGGAGTAAAAGAAAACGGGAACTACTTGAACCACAATCTTTTGGGGGGAGTGGGGCAGAGGGGAGAGCCTGAACTTGAATGTAAGTATCATAAACCAAATTCAGTAACTTTGTCTCCTACCAATGGACTTGAAGTATCCTCTTTCTTCAAAGACCAAGGCTGGAGACAAAGCAATGAATTGAGATGACAAGAGGGACACCAAGGGCTGGAAAACGTGGGCCTTTTACATAGGTTTTTGTCACGTTACAGTAACACACTTTTTTTTCCTTGGAGAAAACTGTGTACGTCAAATTTTAAACATTATACATTGACAGGATGTGCAAGTCGAAAAGGGCTCAACAGGGTTAGAATCCTGATTTGAACATCAAAAGTCACTCTCAAGCATCACTTTGATCTACAGGCGAGGAGGAAGGCAGGCAGGAAAGGGACAAAAAGAGGGAGATAATTGAATTACTCAATAAAAGAGGCTACTTACCATCCCAACCCATTGTAAGACATACACTTCTGACATAAGAGAACTCCTTAGAGGTCGAATAAAGCTTGTAAGCACCTCTGAGTAATGTACCTGCCCCCAAGAGGGGGCCCGGAAGCCAACGTGGGCTTAGCGGAACAGACCTTTGCTAATCTGTTTATTTCCTGGAACTGGAGTCAGGCTGCGATGGGCTGCGATTCCCAGGACGATACATTTAATTAGAACGAAATAGAACAAAACAAAAAAAAATTGTTGTAAAAGCTCACCAAACTGCTGCACTTGTGTCTCTGAATGTGGGTGGCATTTCTTTTAAAAGGCAAAGTATGGTCTGTGAAGGAGAAAGGGAAAAGGGGAGGTGGGAGTGGGGAGAAGGGGCCATGGTGCCTGGCAGGGAAGCCCTAGCTAAGAGCCCTGCCTGGGGGCGGGGAGGGGGTCCTCAGCGACCCCCCAGCCAGGACAGCGCCCGGGCAGCCATCTGTCCAGCACGTTCTCTTCCCCTCCCCACCCCGGGCTCCCTCCAAGACTCGCTTTCCTACCAGTTGAAACCCTCCTTCCATTTCCAAATCTCTCTCGCTACCGTTTCCCCTGCCCCACCAGGGAAGGGTGGGCGAACCCTGCACCCCAACCTTGTGCTGGAGCAGGGGAAACGGGGCCCCAACCTCGCCCTGAAACGCGCTGGGCTGGCCCCCTTTATCACCCTCCAGAGAAGGGTGTGGGGCGAGCCCATTTCGCAATTAATAAACGCGGGGGGGGGGGGCGCTCCCTTTCAACCCCTGCCAAAGCACAAGCAAGCCTCGTTTTCTCTTCCGGAAGGGATGGCGCCGATTTTAGCCCGAAAGAAGAGGGAACCCCAGAAGAGGGGACCAACTTGCTCTCCCCTCTATGACAGGGAAACCAAACCTCTCCCGCTCCCCTCCCCCCCAAAACCGCACCACCTACCTAAAAAAAGGGAGAGGACCCCTCCCCTTAAGGAAAAACAAGGGAAAGGTCTTCTCCAAAAGAGGTGGGGGCTTCCATCAAAGGGGCTAGAGATCCCCCACCTTTTTTGCCCTCTAGGGAGCAGCTAGGAAACACCTCCCTCCAAAAAAAAGAAGACTGCACGAGAACCCCCACCCAAGGACACCCCCCAGTAGGAGGATGGAGAAAGGACTGAACGAACCCCCACTTCCTGCCTCCTAAGAAAACTAGGATACCTTTCCAAGTAGGGCAGGGCACACCTCCCCCGGGAGAAAGGATACTGCCGGGGACTGGGAGACCCCCAACTCCAAACCCCAGGAGCAGGGCTGTTGTTCGAGATCTCCCCCGAAAAAGGGTCCGGGGGGCCCCTCCCCCTCCCCCTCCCTTTCCCTGAAGCCGGGCGACCGGCAGGCGGGTCCGTGGCTGCCAGGTCCCGGCGCAGGGGCAGCCTGGACCCCCCGTGGGCCTCCGCAGCGCCCCCCGGCGCCCCCTCCCCAGGGCGGGCAGGCGGGCGCGGGGGGTCCGGGGGGCGCCTCCTCACCTTCCCCTCAGCATGGCGCCCAAAAAAGACAGAGCGAGTGCGAGGGAGAGCGGGCGAACGCCGCGAGGGGGGGGAAACGCATGAGGCCAGGAGAGAAAGCAAGCGAGAAAGAGCGAGCGAGCGAGAGACACCCACCGACCCCGCCCTTCTTCCTCCTCCTCCTCCTCCTCCTCCTCTGCGGCCCGGCCCAACATGGCGGCCGCCCCCCTTCCTCCTCCTCCTCTTCCTCCCCCCGGGGACGCTGCCCCGGCCGGGCCGGGGGCCTGACCTGTCGTCAGGGAGCGGGAGGCGGTGGAGGAGGTGCGGGGTGGCCGGGCAGGCGTCGGGGGAACACGGAGGAGGCGAAGGCGTTGATGGCGGCGATGGCGGCGGCGGCGATTCTGATGGCGGCGGCGGGGGGGTCCCGGGCGCGGCCTCCATAGTTCCTTTGGGGGGGAGGGGATGTTAATGCACGAAAAAGGACTGCTTGGGCGTGGCGGGAGGGGCACACTTCAGCTCTGAGGGCTCCTGATAGGAATAGGTATATATTTTTTCGGTTTCGGAATCACCTCTGCGCCGACCTCCACGTAAGCCGAGCGGCCTAGGCCTCGGCGGGCCGCTCGCCGCCTGCTTTCTTCGCAGCCCGCTCCTGGGGTCAATCGCTCACGGGAAAGGGGCCCTCATTGGGGCGAGAGCCCCCCCAGACACACACACCCGCGGGCCCGGGAGTGGGACACCCGGGGTACACGGACACTGGTGGGTGGTTGGGTGTAATTAGCGCGGGCCGCGCGCGATGGAGCAAGCGATGGGGAAAGGGGGAAGAGGAGAGCGAGCGAGGGGGGTTAAGAAAAAAGGATTTTAGGGAGAGAGAAACGGGCCGACTGTCTTGTCTGTCTGCCCGCCCTCGGTGCCCTGGCTGTCCGGCCCGCGCCGCAGTCAGAAATTCACACAAAATGGCGGCGTGGCCTGGACAGGCTGGGAGGCTAAGGCGGGAGGAAGGGTGAGGTGGGAGGGGGAATTGGGAGGCGGAGGCGGCGTCACGTGAAGGAGAGGGGGTACGGACCACTCTCCCGAAGGGCGGCGGAAAGAGCCGAAGGGAGAGAGTGAGGCCGAGAGGCCTCGGAAAAAGCCGAAAAAGAGCTGAGCTGGAGACAGGGAGAGGCGGAAAGAGCCGAAGATGGTGATAAGGGCGCAGCTAGGGAGCAAAGTGGGCGGTCCCAAGGAGCCGGAAATAGCCGAAGCGGATCGGGCCTGGGAAACAAGGAACTAAGGTGATCCGTAAAGAGCCGAAGTCGGCGTCGGGGTGGGTGGCAGAAGGCGGAAACAGCCGAAAGAGGCCGCGCGCAGATAATGAGATTTAGAAGGAAGGAGCTGAAGGGCGGCCTGGGGAGGCGATTAAATAATAGAGTAAACGATTTTGAGTAATTCACTCGAGAGGATGCGGAAAGAACCGAAAATTGCTAGCTGGAGGGTAGGCGGGAAGAGTAGAAAGTTTTAGATGGAAGGATGGGAGGGAAGGATTTCGGGCTACGGAGAGAAAAAATAACCTAAAGCCGGAGGCCGGGTGCTGGAGTTGTAGGTTTCCGGAGAATGGGAGGATGGAGCCAGGCAGGCGGGCAGATGATGTCATTAGGGACCTCGGTCAGTGACTTCATCCCTGGGCGGTGCAAAAGGGGCGGGCTTTGGTAGAGTTTAAGAACCTGATGCCTGGTAGGTGGAGGTCTCTCAAATGCTGTACTTGGAAGCCGTAGCCGGGTTCGTACGGTATAAGAACGTAAAATCCTCTGATCCTCACAACTAAACTCAGGAGCGCAACTATTATTCCCATTTAATGGGTGCAGACGGAACCTGGTATTTAAGTATTTGGCTCAAGGTAATAGGATTTGCCATTAGCATCGCAGATTTTTTTTTTTTTTTAATCATAGCTAACATTCCATTCATTGCCTTTTAGGAGTAGTCTATGGACCTCTGGTAAGGCATTCACCCTAGGGTTTTATAAAAAGTCATGACCTGGCCCTAAACCGCGCGGCTCAGTTGATTGAGCGTCATCACGCAAAGCAAAGGATTACCATTTGGATTCCTGGTCACGGCTCATGCCTGGGTTTCGGGCTGGTCCCAATCGGGGCGCGTGGGAGAGGCGACAGATGGATGTTTCTCTTCCTCTCTTTCTCCTTCCCTTCTCGTCTCTCTCTAAATAAATAAATAAAATATTCTTTTAAAAAGTCATGACCTCTTGTTCTGAGAATTAGCTGTTGGATTATTCGTGGATTCTGTGAAGACTAAATGACTGGCCACAGTCCCAGATGATGATGTATTACGGGACACACCAAGTGATGAAGAGAACAGGCCCAGCATCGCTTCATCATCCCCTGAAATGGTCTCTTGGGACTGGATTCAGTGTAAATCGGGTCTCACACATCCAGTGCCCCACTTCCCAGCCACGGGTGGCACATTGATCACAATGGATCCTTTCTGATGGGAAAGGTCGCCAATTCACCCTCATTGGAATAATCATTTTTTGGACATTGGAGTTATTTTTTTTCCCACTGGCTACCCTATTTCTGCCAGCATTACCATCCCGGACTTTATTATTTTCACAGTAAAAGTTTTTAAAAGTTAAAAACACGCCCCTCACACAAAAGCATCATGAACACGCACCAGTGATGTTCTTTTCATTCATGAGAGAGCCAGCAGAATAATAAAGCTGGTTCAAGGCAGGACCGTGCAGAATGGGTGTGTATAGACAATGGAGCAAAGAATGCTAGAATAAGGTTGGAGGGTTTGATACAAAACCGGGTGATGTCTTTCAGGGTTGTGTTTTCTATCAGACACATATCATTCGAAACTTGAGAAGCGACCATAACTTTACCACGTCTACACCCTCATCAACAGTTAAGTAGTAAGTCCAAGTAACATGTAAGACATCAGAAGGGCTTGGTGTTGTCAACACAGGAAGAAACCTTGCCTGATGAGATTTGCTGGTGCTTTCATTTTCCTCATTACCTAGAGGCCGGTGGCCGTGCAGAATTGTGGGATGGCCTGTTGAAGCTTCAGAGATGGCACCAGCCAGAGACCACACTGTGAAAGGACAGGGTGCTGTCCTCCTAGGTGTGGTCTATGATCTTAGCCAGTGTTGTCTCGTCCATAACTAGAATACATGGAAGCCCTGGCTGGTGTAGCTCAGTGGATTGAGCACGGGCCTGCGAACCAAAGGATCGAGGTTGGATTCCCAATCAGGGCACGTGCCTTGGTTGCAGGCCAGTTCCCAGGAGGGGACGCATGAAAAGCAACCACACATTGGTATTTCTCTCCCTCTCTCCTTCCCTTCACCTCTAAAGATAAATAAATAAAATTTTAAAAAAATAAATAAACTATAGAATACATGGAATTCCAAAATCAAGGCATAAAATGACACCTTTTACAACTACCCATATTGACGCATTTACAGCATTTTTCCTTTCTATTCCCGTAACCCTGGTCTTCTAGCTCTTGGTGTGTTAAAAACACACACACACACACACACCCCTTTTTTTGACAATTGAGTTATGAACACGTGCCAATATTTTATTACAATCCTGCATGCAAGGAAAGAAAGTTCTCTCTCTTGTGTAAGCCAATTATAAGGTTTGCTCTCGGTAGGGACGTTTTATAAGAAAACATTTCTGAGATGTCCTAGATGAAGCAGGCCAGCGGAGGGTGGAAGGAAAAGAGACGTTCATTCATTCACAACTACAGAGCAAAACCAACACAAGCTTACGTTCCTGAATGTACATTGAAATTGTGAATTCACTTCTAGGTGCTTATTTCCAAGATTATCTAGAAAGAACAGCCAAGGCTGGCAGTGCCTGCCAGTGTGAGGATTGTTTGGTGTGGAAGCAGAGTGACCAGAGCAGGGAAGACAGATGGGAATTCCCTTAGAACCACTCTGGAAAACAGCCTGGTCGAATTAACTACAGCTGAGCAGATACCGGCACCATGATTCGGCAGTTCCACCCAGGAGTGCACATATCTAACGGAAATGCAAAGGACGTGAACAAGAATGTGCATAGCAACACCATTTGACATAGCCCCTGACGCCTTGGGGCTCTCAGAGCAGCGCCATGGCAGTCGGCAAGGATAAGCACCTTACAAAATGAGGCAAAAAGGAAGCCAAGAAGAAAGCGGTTGATCCATTTTCTGAGAAAGATTGGCATGAAAGAACCAGCTATGGTCAATATAAGAAATGTTGGCCCTGGCCTGGCTGGTGTGGCTCAGTGGATTGAGCACCAGCCTGTGAACTAAAGAGTCATGGGTTCGATTCCCAGTCAGGGCACGTGCCTGGGTTTCGGGCCGGGTTTCAGGCCCGGTCCCCAGCTGGGGGCACGTGAGAGGCAACCACACGTTGATGTTTCTCTCCCTGTCTTTCTCCCTATTTCCGCTCTCTAAAAATAAATAAATAGAATCTTTTTAAAATTTAGACTTTCAATGGTGACAAATAAAAAATACAACTTCTGATATTATTAAAAAGAAAGAAATAGAGAGCCCCTAACTCGAAACTACCTAAACGCCCATCCGTAGAACATGCAGTAAATTGTAGTATACTCGCCACTTTTGAGAACCTCTGGGTCGCTGGGTTAGAAGACTCAAATGGCAGAATCCTTTGCACTACACCTTGGACCAGCTAGACAGCCTCCTCTCACAGAGGCCCCCAGCCGCTTCAGAGGTTTCTTTGCTTAAGAGTGAGAGCAAACCTCCCAACCACGATACAGGTTGCCTGCAAAATTCCAAGAGGACTACCAAACATTGTGAGTTTTTCTCAGTGTGTGTGTAAGTGAAAAATTGCAACTTTCAGCAACTTGTCCTTTATCTTGAAAAAAAAAAATTCCAACATACCCTTTCCTCTGGGTCTCCGAGACATGTCCGAGCTGGCAGGTTCCTGTATTTTTCAGAGATGCCGCCCTCCGTAATGCCTGCAAGTCTGACCAATGCTTCCGTGGTACCTGTTTCTTTCTGCTCTTGGAACATCATTATTTTGACAATGGGTTTTATTTTTCTAGTGCCTGGGGTGGCTGTAGGCTGGGTTCTTTGCACCATGGACGATGGTCCTTTACAGAGAAGACATTCGGCAGAGCATGGACAAAACAACAGCAGCTGGCTCCAACTTCTGGAAACCCCTGTGGAAGAAAGGAGACTGCTTGCCAGAGAGAGGCATCATGGCGGGTTGCATCCTGCTGATTGCCAGCCCAATAACCATTTCACCTTTTTTCCTTGCTAATCTAACCCTGGATTTATTGGGGAGATATAAAGTTCTGCAGCATACCAAAAAATATTTTTGCTAATCTGATTTTTAAAAATAAGTATAATGTTGATTCATTCACACCGGACAGCTATTATTGTGTTGGCTGTTGTCACTTTTTTTATTTGACAATCTCAGGGAAAAGAGATCAGGGTTTCCTAAGTAAGTGTTGCATGTTTTAAAAATTCTTGTGCCCTGGCTGGTGTGGCTCAGTGGATTGCGTGCCGGCCTGAGTGAGAAGCAAAGGGTCGCCGGTTCGATTCCCAGTCAGAGCACATGCCTGGGTTGCAGGCCAGGTCCCTGATCGGGGGCGTGGGAGAGGCAACTATACATTGATGTTTCCCTCCCTTCCTCTCTGTCTAGCAATAAATAAATAAAATCTTAAAAAAAAATTTCTTGTGGCACGCGGTTGAAAAATCACTGTCTACCTTGATCTTAAGGAGATGATGTTGCCCCCTAGAGGACATTCTGGAAATTATTGAGGGAAATTAATTTTGGTTGTGAACTGTTTCTCAAGGGAACAGCATTGCTCCCTGGGGGATGTCTTGGAAATTTGAGGGGAGTTTTCTGGGCATCACAATGATGAGCGGGTTGTTACTGGCACGAGAGGACAGGGACCTGCGGTAATATAATGTCCTGCAACATGACAATGGTACTGAATGATCACCTAATGAATGAAGTTAATGATAGTTCTTTAAAAATTTTTTATTTGTGCCCTGGCTGGTGTAGCTTAGTGGATTAAGCGCGGGCCTGTGAACCAAGAGATCACGGTTCGATTCCCAGTCAGGGCACATGCCTGGGTTGCAGGCCAGTTCCCAGCAGGGAATGCATAGGAAGCAACCATACATTGATATTTCTCTCCCTCTCTCCTTCCCTTCCCCTCTGAAGATAAATAAATAAAAAAAATTTATTTGTTTATTTTTAGACAGAGGGGAGGGGAGGGAGAAAGCGAGGGAGAAGAACATCACTGTGTGGTTATTTCTCACATGCCCCCTACTGGGGACCTGGCCCGAAACCCAGGCATATGCCCTGACTGGGAATCGAACTGGCAACCTTTTGCTTCACAGTTTGGTGCTCAGTCCACTAAGCCACACCAGCCAGGGCATAATGATAGTTCTTCAATAATGCAAATAACTACTTATACTAAGTTAGATTATGCTATAATGATGAACTTTTCCAGGTCCTTTGGAATCGTGTGCATAGTGAAGTCAGGGTAAGACTTTTGAGAATTTACAAGTTTACAAAATGGTGTATACTTCATTACGCCATTTTGGAGGTAATGAAAATGTTCTGGAACTAGATAGAGGTGGTGATTGCACATAGTGAGTGTACTAAATGCCACTGAATTGTTCACTTTAAAATGGTTAATGTTAGCCCTGACCAGTGTGGTTCAGTTTGTCGGGCATTGTCCCACAAAGCCAAAGGTTGCCTGTTCAATTCCTGATCAGGGCACATGCGGGTTCAGTCTCTCCATTTGGGGACTGATTGATGTTTCCCTTTCTTTCTCCCTCCTTTCCCCTCGCTCTAAAAATAAATGAATAAAATCTTCAAAAAATAAAATTAAATTGTTAATTTTATGTTACATGAATTTCAACTCAATTTCAGAAGTTTAAAAACATATACACCCCCAAACTTGACAATATACCATTACATTAAATTTTCCCTACAAGCTTTAGAAAATATATGGGGGACGCCCTGGCTGGTGTAGCTTGGTGGATTGAGCGTCACCTTGCAAACCCAAATGTTGCCGGTTCCATTCCTGGTCTGGGCACATGCCTGAGTTGCAGGCCAGGTCCCCAGTTGGAGGCACGTGAGAAGCAACCACACATTGATGTTTCCCTCTCTCTTTCTTCCTCCCTTCCTCTCTCTCTAAAAATAACAATAAAATCTTTAAAAAGAAACTATATGAGGGAAGAGAGAAAAGACACTTTAAAATTTTTTCTTACTGATTTCTTTTTTAGAGGGAGAGGAAGGAAGAAAGAGAGAGGAGAACAATAATTTGTTTCACTTATCCATGCATTCATTGGTTGCTTCTTGTATGTGCTCTGACTGGGGATCAAACCCACGACTTTCGTGTGTCAGGACGATGCTCTAATTAACTGAGCTACCCTGCCAAGGTTGGGAGAGAAAGGACACTTTTAGATGTTGAATGAGTCTAGTTAGAAGTGCAGGAGCAAATGATTCACGGAACAGTTCGCTGTATTTTCAGGTCATACGGGGATCATTTTACGAAAGTTGCTGCACACTCACAGATAACGGCTCCGGTCGCTCCCCAGCCAATTACAAATGCTTGTGCACCATGGATCTCCAGGGTCACTTTCCTGATCAATCTATTAACTAATAAATCATTTAGTACTCCACATCTCTTCTAGTGCCTCAAAATATTTTGACTCCCTTTCTTTTTCTTTCTGTCATCCATGTCCATCTCACTTTAGTTATACAAAGGAACTCAGCATAAGTGTTTATTTCCAAAGCCTCATCCAAAAGGCACTGAATCCAGCCCTCCAAGAGCATTCACTCCATGACTTCTGAACATCGTTCCTGCACAAAGAGGTTATTTGATCCTGTCATTGGCCTCTTCCCCTGAGATCAGGAAGTATCACAGCATAGTGTGATAACTCGGGATTCGGCACTTTAAAATGAGGGTTTAAAAGAGAACTTTTTGTTATGGAAAAATTCAGATGTATACAAAAATAAAGGAGGAATAAAATGAACCTTCATATACCCATCACCCAACTCCAGCAATTATAAACTCACAGCCAGGCTCCGTCGGTCCCTTCCTCCCGCCCACTGTCCACCCGCCACCCCCCAGCTCTGCTAGATTTAACCAAAGTCTCAGACTTATTCCATCTAGCTAGCTAAGTCCCACAGGTGCATATATAATTACTTCTGCATATGTCATTATATATTTAAAATAGGCTCTTGGACTTGTGCTGGGTTACATAGTATGTCCCGCCCACAAATTCATGGTCTTCCTGGAACCTCAGAACGTGACCTTATTCGGAAACAGGACCAGTGAAGATATAATTAAATTAGATTAAGATGAGGTCACGGTGAAGCAGCATGGGCCTTTACTGCAATATGACTGGTGTCATATGAAGAGAAGAGACACGGAGAGACACGCGCAGGGAGGACGCCATGTGACAACAGAGGCCGAGATTGGCGTGATGCATCTACGAGCCAAAGAATGCCAGGATTGTTGGCAACCACCAGAAGCTAGAAGAGGAAAGAAACGATCCATTCCCTAGGGCCTTCAGAGAACTGAGAACTTCATTCCAAAGCCCCCAGGCCTCAGACACTAAATTTGCATTGCTCTAAGCCCCCTCACTTGCTTACGGTATTTTGTTGTGGCAATTGAATACCGCTGGACTCCTTCCAGTCTCCACCTTCTCTACGTTTGCGCCTTCCCCAACACCGATCCACAACACCGAGCAACCTGATTCCCACCGTTCATCTGCTGGATGGGGTTATGAATTCATCCATCCAATAACAAGCTGAAAGTCCTACAAACTGGGTGCCTTCCAATGACAGTTATTTATTGTCTCACAGTTTTGGAGGCTAGAAGTCCAAAAGTTGATGGGGTTGGTTCCTTCTCATGGATGTGAGAATCAATTCCATGCCTCTCTCCCCTAGCTTCTGGCTGGAAGGCCTTGGTGTTCTTTGGCTTGTAGATATATCATCCCAGTCTCTACCTTCACCTTCCCATGACTTATTTCTTGTGTGACTCTATCCAAATTTTCCTCTTTTTTTTTTATCCTCACCTGAGGACATTTTTTCATTGTTTTTAGTGAGAGAGAAAGGGAAAGAGAGAAACATTGATGCATGAGAGAAGCATGGATCGGCTGCCTTCTCGCCAGTGCCCAGACGGGATCATATGTGCCTGAACCAGGGACCACAGCCTGGGTATGTGCCCTGGCCAGAATCGAACCTGCAACGCTTCGGTTACGGAATGATGCTCCAACCCACCCAGCTACACCTGGCAGGGCAAAATCCTCCTCTTCTTGTAAAGACACCAGACATATTGGAGTAGAGCCTACCCTGATGATTGATCTCATTTTAACTTGATCACATCTGCAAAGACCCTAATTTCAAATGAGGTCACATTCATAAATAGCATGGATTAAAATTGGAACATATATTTTTGGGAGGGTGGACACAGTTCTATCCACAACACACTGTATAGGTGAAAATCCATCTATTTGTATAATGAAATATTTATAATGTACTGTAGGTATTACACTTTTATTAAAACCTATTAGTTTTTAGCTCTGGCCAGGTAGTTCAGGTGGTTAGAACTGTAAGGTTTTCTTAGGCTCCGCCAAGGAAGAAATGCCAATCAGCCACAAAATCAGGCAGTATAGAGCTTTATTGGGGTTTGCGAACCCGGGCGAGGTTCTTTGGTCTGCAGAGCGGGGCCGAGGAAATCGCACCCAAACAGGGAGCATGGCGGGGTTTTATACACCAAATCTGGGTGGTTCTCTTCACGGGAGCTGGGGATTGGTCCCTTTGAACCAAGTGGCAGTATATCATTGGTGGTTCTCCTCAGGTTCAGGTTGCCAGGCGGATATCTGTTTTGGCAAAGCCCTCTGTTTCGGCTCTCTGGTTTGACGTCAGCCGTCTTTTCCGGGTTGTAGTTCGGCTGCCATTTTGTCCTACCATGCCCACCCTGACAAGAACATCGTCCCAATATACCAAGGTTGCAGGTTCGATTCCCACTCAGGGCACATACATGAATCAACCAATGAATGCACGGATAAGTGAAACAACAAATGGATGTTTCTCTCTCTCTCTCTCTCAAATCGCTTTTTAAAAAGGGGTGCAGAACCATGAGGATATCCAGAGCTAAGTCCAATGTCTTTTAAGCAGCCCTAGTTGTTATGTGATCCTAACAGGAAGAGCAGGAAAAGACTTGAGATCAGGGCAAAGCAACACCGCACAGGCCTTTCTTCCACGGTTCTCCCCCTGACTCTATCTTAAAATCATCTGGGGAGCATCTTGTAAAAATCCCAATGTCTCAGCTCCACCCCGGACCAATTAATCAGAGTCTCTGAAGGTGGGGCCTGGGCACCACATTTGCCAAAAAGCTCCCCAGATGATTCTAAAGTGCAGGTGGGATTGGGAGCCACTGCCTTGGTTCGCGCTGAGTAGTCACCGGAGCGGAGGTAATTATTTAATCCTTAAACCCAGGAGCCTGATCTATTGAATAACTGCTCCCCATGCCCCTTTGGAGTTACAAAGTCTCACTTTGGCAGCTGTTCTGATTAGCTGTTGCTGAAAAATGAACTGCCCCGTGGGTATATACCCAAGAGAATTGAATGCAGGGACTCAAAAAGATACTAGTATACCCGTGTTCATAGCGGCATTATTCATGATGGTCGAAAGGTGGAAACAACCCTGATGCCGACGGATGAACAGATGAACAGATCAAAAAACCGAGAACTACACTTACAATGGCATATATTCCGCCTGAAAGAGGAAGGACATTCTGACACATTCTAAACATGGGTAAACCTTGTGGACATTATGCGGAGTGAAACAAGACAGTCACAACAGACAAATACTGTATGACTTCACTAATGCGAGGTATCTAGAACAGTTAAGGTCATGGACACGGAAGTAGAATGGTGTTCTCCAGGGCTGGGTGGAGGTGTTTACTGGTTATATAGTTTCAATTTTGCAAGATGAAAAAGTTCTAGAGATGGATCTCACAACCATATAAATAAGTATACTTACTACTACTGTACTGTACATTTAGACATGGGTGAGACGGTACATTTTAAAGTATCTGTATTTTACCACAATTTTTTCAAAAGTGCCCTGTCCCTGACAGGTGTGGCTCAGTGGATTGAGTGACGACCTGTGAACCAAAAGGCTGCTGGTTTGATTCCCAGTTAGGACACATGCCTGGGTTGGTCGCAGGTTGGGGATGTGTCCATGTTTCTCTCACACATCGATGTTTCTCTCCATCTCTTTCTGCCTCCTCTCGCATCTCTCTAAATATAAATAAAATCTCTTTTTTTTAAAAAAAAGCCCTGAGCCTTGGCTGGTGTGGCTCAGTGGGTTGAGTGCCAGCCTGAAAATCAAAGAGCACATGCCTGGGTTCGATTCCCAGTCAGGGCACATGCCTGGGTTGTGGGCCAGTCCTCAGTGGAGGCAGCATGAGAGGCAACCACACATTGATGTTTCCCTCTCTTTCTCCCTCCCTTCCCCTCTGTCTAAAAATAAATATTTTTTTAAAAAAAATGCCCTGAAATTTAGTGGCTTGAAGCAGCAACAATCATTCCATTATTTCTTTTTTCTTTTGAAAATGTTATCACATGCATGGGGGAAACATTCGTTAATAACATGATATAAATGTCAGGTGTACAACTTCATCACATGACCTCTGTATACTGTATTGTGGGGTCACCGCCTAAAGTCTAATCTCCTTCTGTCGCCATGTCCTTGACCCTCCCATTTCATTATCTTTCACTGCACCTGTGGCTATCTCAGCAAGCCCGGAGAGGCTTCACTGGCTGGTCCGAGCCTGGGACAGCTCATGAGGTCGCTGACCTCGTGGCTGGAACTGGAAGAGCGAAAGGGGCTGGGCGGGCATCTCTCTGTCTTTGGGTCATTTCAGGGTTTCCCCATACAGTGTCTCCTCGTGGGCTGGTCGGGCTTCCTCTCCACACACGGCCTCGGGGCAGTGGCACGGCTGACCTGCTTTATCAGGGTTCGAAACTCAGGTGTTCCCATGAGCGGGGTGGAAGCAGCCTCCCCTTCCCTGACGTGGCTAGGAAGTCAGTGTCCCTTCTGCCACATTCTTTTGGTCAAACAGTCGCCAAAGCAAGTCCAGTTTCCAGGGAAGGAAACATAGATCCCTCCACCCGCTCAAGGGGAGTGGCCTCACAGAGACGCTACGAGAGCGTGTGGGACGGAGACAGTGACGAAGTAGCCATCTTTGTAAAACGCAATCGACCACCGCCATGACCTAAAGAACTTAGCAGAAACCCGTTATCGCCATAATTATTTCCTTTGTTGGCATCATTTAACTGTGGGAATATTTAGAGTTAAATATAAAAATGTTCACGTGACTCAGATCTTTGGAACGAATGTTTTGGTGGAAGGAATTTGTGCGTTTTTGGCTTTTTATATGCTGGAAAGGTTTAAGAGCACCCGGCCTACTAGAGTTTCCCAGGGAGACTTGCAGATCTCAAAACTCTTCCCTGCCATGAATCGGGATAGATGATATATGGTAGTCATTGGAGTATTTCTTTTTGTAAACTTGAAAAATCCTCAAGACAAACCTTTGTGACAAAACAAAATCAAAATTACCAAATAGTGTCAACTATTCTCATATTGTCCCTGAACTTCAACCCATCCGGACCCCCTTACCTCACCCTCTGGAGTAGAGTAAGGGGAAAGGTCATGGTGGGAGGCTGGATTAGGGGAGGAAAGCACTTAGGAAAGGCCTTTGCTAGGGGGCCAGCAACAGTTGGGAGAAATCTTACCAATGTGAACAGGCACGTGCTTCGCAAGCTTGCTCATTTCAAACAGAGTTTCAGCTCGTTCTCAGCAAAGTGGTGCTCATTCTGGAAGAGCAGCCTTGTATCCTGAGTGTTTTATGTTCTCTATTTGTCTCAAAGTACAGTGGTCACATACTGTAATTAAAGATTTAATTTATTTAGAGAGAGGGGATGGGAGGGAGGAGAGGGAAACATTGATGCTTGTGTGTGAACATGCAAGAGAAACATCAATTGGCTGCCTGTTGCACGCCCGCCAACCGGGGGGACCCAGGCATGTGCCCTGACTGGGAACCCAACTGGTGACCTTTTGGTCTTTGGGAGGATGCCCAACCGACTGAGCAACCACACATTGATGTTTTTCTCCCTCTTTTCTCCCTCTCTTCCCCTCTGTCTATAAATAAATAAATAAAATCTTAAAAAAAAGCATTGGCTTACAAGTATCTGTTTGAGTCCCTGTTTTCAATTTCTCTGAGTGTATACATAAGGGTGGAATTGCTGGCTCACATGGACCCAGAAATATGTCTGGGGATTTAAGGTCCCCAGCCATCAGCCAACATCGACTTGCCAGTCATGTGAGTCACCTTGGAAGCGGATCTTCCACCCCAAGCCATCTGCTGACTGCAGCCAAAGGTTACATCTGACTGCACCCTCATGAAAGACCTTGAACTAGAACTTCTCAGCCAAACTGCTTCTGAATTCCTGAAGCACAGAGACTATAAGAGATAATAAATGTTTATTGTTTTTTAAGTCCCTTAATTTTTTAAAACAGATTTTTAAAAAGAATTTATTTGTTCATTTTTAGATAAAAGGGAAGAGAAGGAGAAAGAGAGGGAGAGAAACATCAGTGTGTGGTTGCCTCTCTAGTGCCCTGTACTGAGGACCTGGCTCGAAACCCAGATATGTGCCCTGACTGGGAACTGAACCGGTGACCCTTTGGTTCGCAGCCGGTGCTCAATCCACTGAGCTACACCAGCCAGGGCAAGTCTCTTAATTTTTACACAATTTATTGCATATCATAACCAAACAGTAGGCATTGGCCAAGTTATTTTTTAAATGATCTTGTGACGTTGGATGAACTGCTACCCCCTTCTGAGTCCTAGAATTGTAGTCTGTAACAGGGGATGAAATATCCACCTCTGAGGCACACAGAGTATGTACCTCATGAGGCAGGAGCAGATCACATAGTCAGAGCTTAATATACCACCTGCAGCCATACCTCTTAATGATGGGGGCCAGTGAGCTTAAATTTGAGTCCTCGCTTCACTGCTTCTAAGATATAAGGCTTCATTCGGGCTAATAATACTTAACTTTGCTGGACCTTAGGCTCTTTAGCTATGAAATGGAAATATTAAAGAACATATCTAATTTTATAAGAATTATAGAAATCACCCATTTGAAGCCTATGTAAGCTCCATGAGAAGGCAGCTGTTTTCTTTTCCATCGCTCTATTGCGAGCACAGAACAAGTGCTCAAGAAGTATTTATTGAACAAATAATAAAAAGGCACCTTGCATACATAAGATACACGTTAGCTTTTACCAGCCTACAAGGCCCTACATGATCCACCACCGGCTTCATCGATGACTTAATCTTTTACCACTTGGCACCCCCTCACCCCCTCCAACCACCCGGCCGTCCCCACAGTTCGGCTAGCCAGCACACTCCAGCTACAGGGCCTTTGCACCGGCTTCCCGCCCCCCCACCCGCGCCTGGAAAAGAGCCATCTTCCGGTTATTCACATAGCTTGATTCGTCCTTTTCTTCAGATCTGTACTCAATGTCTCCTTCCCTCAGAGACATTCCCGGGCCAGTCCTGTCACCCCGTAGTCCCATACCCTGCTTTATTTTTCCCCAAAGCATTTAGCGCATCCTGATGTATATTTATTCTTCTTTGGGCCCTCTTCAACATGAGAAAAGCTCCATGAGGGCA
>CM052550.1:40977541-41050457 GCA_028533065.1 Trachops cirrhosus
CCCCCCCACCCGCGCCTGGAAAAGAGCCATCTTCCGGTTATTCACATAGCTTGATTCGTCCTTTTCTTCAGATCTGTACTCAATGTCTCCTTCCCTCAGAGACATTCCCGGGCCAGTCCTGTCACCCCGTAGTCCCATACCCTGCTTTATTTTTCCCCAAAGCATTTAGCGCATCCTGATGTATATGTATTCTTCTTTGGGCCCTCTTCAACATGAGAAAAGCTCCATGAGGGCAGGACCTTGTCTATTTTATTCGTCACTCTAAAACACAACACCCCCAAAGGCAGGTTTGCAGCAGGCGCTCCGTCAATACTCGATGAATGAACAGTCTCACAACGATCACTTAAGTATCTTCGTAGGGGCCATAAGCCCGGGCATTGTCGGGCCAGGATTGGCTGGATCCTCTGTCACGTGACTGGCATTCGCCGACCGCCTTTGAAGCTGGAGAGGTCCACGTGGTCTCAGGCTCCACGGGCGGGCCGGGCCTCGGAGGAGCTACTGCGCAGGCTCAGACTCTGGCGCAAGCGCAGACGCGGCCGGGGTGTGCGGCCGGCGGCGGTTGGCGTGAGCAGTCCCGGAGTTCGGGCAGCGAGAGCCGGCGCCATGGTGGAGAAGGAGGAGGCTGGCGGCGGCATCAGCGAGGAGGAGGCGGCGCAGTATGACCGGCAGATCCGTCTCTGGGGATTGGAGGCCCAGAAACGGTCAGGGCTGGTGCAACTTGTGGGGTTGAGGGGTCTGCAAGGGGCGTCTGGCCTGAGGCGTTTGCGGCCCTCTGGGAGCAGGAGGGTATAGTTTGAAGAGAGGAGGCGGGAATTCTGTACCCGGGGATGGTAGCCGGCCAGGGACGACTGCAAGGGTTGGTTTGCGGAAGGTGTGGGAAGCGGGATGTCCCAAGGGGTGAGATGGTCGTTCTGAATGATTGGAGGCCTTTGGGAGGGGGCGGGGGGAGCCCTAAGGATTAGGAAGATTTCAAACTTAGCCAGGCGGATGGTGGAGTTTAGGTCCGGGTTGGGGGCTTAGGGAATAGGAGGGGCCGGGGATGTCGGGAAAGGATGAAGGGAGGGGGCGTAATTAATTCATTCCTAGATAGTAGGGACCCGTTCTTTGCTGGACGCTGGGGGAGACTGGCGAACCAAACATACACTTTACGTTCTTGTGTCTCCTAAGGGGTGGGCCAGTCTGAAAGGAGGAGGATTTTGGAGGAGTTTGGGCTCCACGTTATTTTTAGTGGCAGTCTCGAGAGCCTCGACGAGTCTAGGGGGGCTGGAGGTACCTGAGGGGGTTGCTTGTGTGTAGATACGGGGATGAGTCCAGAGAGCACAGGCAACTGAGGCTGGGCTTACCTGGGGTATTGAGGAATAGTTAGCAGAGGAAATGATTTCTTTGAGGGAGGTGATTGATTTGGTCAGATATTTATCGAGCACCTTCCACAGCCACTGTTCTAGGTGGAGAACATAGATCCCTGGACTAAACGAACTCCTTCCTCGCATGGAACTTATATTCCAGTGTTGGCGACAAACCTTAATAATATAACTTTATGTAATGCAAGTTCCCCGGGATTAAAATAAAGCAGGATAAGAGGATTGATAGCGAATGGTGCAGCGGAGAGCTGTTTTGAGGGGGTGGCCGGGGAAGACCTCTCTGAAGGGGAGACATTGTGCCTCAGACCTGTGTGTAAGGACAAGGGCGGCTGGAAGGACCTTCCTGCCCTAGGGAACAGCAGCTGAGCAGTCCTGGAGGCCAGGGATGCTTGTCAAATTAAACAGGATGGCGGCAACCAAATGGGTGGGGGAGCAGCTTTTTTATTTTTTACTCTAAGTGTGCTGGGAAACCGGATGGAGAGTTTTGAGTAGGAGTAACCTAATGTGATTTGTGCTTTAAAAGGACCGTTCTTGCAGTGTGGAGAATCTGTTGAAGTGGGCAGAAGTGGAAATAAGGGTTCCAGTTAGGAAACTGCTGCACTATTTACTACAATAATCCACTGGAGACATAGGTAATGGGTCAGGAACTCTTGAGACGGGGCCAACTAATGTATTCTGGATCTATTTTGAGGATTCCTGGGGCCAGGATTTGCTGAAGGAGTCAGAGTGCGGGATAGGAGAGGCGGGACTCGGATGACTGACACTGGGCCTGGAGACATAGGTGGGGTTCGTTGATTTTAGCATCTGCTGTTTGAAGGGTATGGAATTCTTCGGAGGTGGCAGTTTTTCTGAGGGAGTGGAGAGGTGTTGAACTCTGGAGAGCCTGAAAAGGGCTGGCTGAGAGTCCTGGGAAGGAAGGAAGGAGTAATCTAAAATTTGGAATATATTTGTAGATAGTCTTACAGATTTTATTAAAGAGCTCTTGTGTCCATTTTTTCTCCTCCCACTTTTTTCCCCTATTAAAAAAAAAACATCTATTTATTTGTTAGGGCAAAGGAGGGAGGAACATCTACCAGTCTCGTATGTCCCCCAACTGACTGGGAACTGAACCCGCGACCTAGGCATGAGCCCTGGCAGGGAATGGAACCAGTGACCTTTCCCTTTGCGGGACACGCCGACCCACTGAGCCCGTCCGGGCTCCCACTTTGTGGTTTTTGTCATGTCCATTTGTCAGCCGAGTCGCGCAGCAGGGCTGCGGAGTAGGAAGAGCCGTGATTTCCTCCCTTGTGCAGACAGGAAGGTTGCGCCACAAAGCAGATTGACTGGCCTCTGAGGGAACGCTGGGCGAGATATGAAACTCGGGCCTGGGGCTCCTTTGTGAAGTGCAGGGGGGTCTGGGATTCTGCAGATGGCTTTCAGGCTCCAGTGTCATCTCTGACAGATGTTGGATGACCAGCGCTGGCTGGAACCTGGAAGGGAGCGTAGTAATGTCAGGAAGGGCCTTCCCACGGACCTTACAGTCTAGAGGTTACACTGGACTGTGTCTCTCACACAGTGTTGCACGTTTTTGGAAATTAGTTGCCAGTGTCAAAGAATCTGGAGAATTGGCCAAATTTGGGACAGTTTGAGCATCAGAAAGAATAACATCAACTTCATTAAAAATACTGAGTAACTTAGAATTCCTAAGACCAAGGTAATATTCAAACAAAAGAGAATAAAAGCTTTTTTGGAGGTGATTATTAATAATGTGCCTTCTGATGTGGGCAAATAACAGTCTTTGAAGATTCCCTGCTCAGTATCTATAACTCTAATCATGCTTTTAGAGAACAGGGGAACAAATTGAAGGACACCGTTGAGGTAAATGATACATTTTACAAGACAATGGCAGAAACCAGTGTCATGGGAGAAACAAGTGAAGCCATTGTTGTAGACTGAGTAAAGAGGCGGGGCTGCCCCTACCGGTGTGGCTCAGTGGGGCTGGGTGGCGGCGGCAAACCAGAAGGTCACTGGTTTGATTCTGGATCAGGGTTCCTGCTCAGGTGGCAGGGGCAGCGGCATGCACGCCAGAGGCAGCCCATTGAAGTTTCTCGTGCACATGTGCATCCATGTCACGCTCCCTCTGTTTCTCCCTCCCATCCCGTCTCTAAAAATGAATGAAGTCTTTTTTAAAAAAATAAAAACAGAGATGGAGCCAGATGCAAGGTGTGAACCGTGACTGGGTCCTAATTCAAAAAGAACACTTACCGAATAAAACGTTTTTTAGAGAATGGGGGAAATTAGAACGTTCAGTCCCATTTGATAATATTTGGGGATTATTTCCTAGATGTGATAATAGTATGGTTATGGAGAACGCCCTTTTTTGGAGATGCACGTAGAAGTGTGGGATCCCATGGCGTGTGTTTATGGTTAAAGCAAATAGGGCAAAGTGTTACTATTTCTACTTCTATTTTTGATAATGAGAAGGTAGGGGAGAGTGTGACCCCACCTCCATCTAGAAATTTCATATAGAGTTCCACACAGAGTTTCTGATTTCTGTCCATTGAAAAATGGAAAAGTCAGACACCCCCGCATTGGCTGGAGCTAAGGGGAGGCGGCCTTTCTTATACAGAGCATGGGTTCTCCACTTTGCCATCCTCCCACAGTTCAGCTTCACTTGTAAATACATTGTTGGGCCCCTGTGAGCCTGTGAATTTGCATCTTTCTGTGGTGCATAACCCATGATATGGGTGTGGTTCAAAGAAGGGAGCCACCTCCCCCAGCACGGCACACCAAGTAAATGGAAGTAGGATTGGTGTGTAGTCCCTAGCTTCAGGTTCACTGCTATTTCCATACCAGCTCCTTTTCCACCGTAGGGGCACATTCTTTCAATCAGATTAACATAAAGGCTGCCAGCTGTGCGTGTTCTCGGGCATGTGCACTTCCCTGGTTTTTGTGCTGCCTTTCACCACAAAGGCATGCCTCCCGCGCAACAGTAATTTGTCCCCATATCTAAGAGAGGAAGGGAGGGGGACTGCAAAAAGGGGAGTAGATTCTAAGCCCCGTTAGGGCAAGCAGTTTATACATGTCCAGTAATTAAGATGCGGGTTCTTACTGGTCTCTTAAGTTTCCAACGCTTGCGGGCGTGGAAACATTGAGATATTTGTTGAGTGAATGAAATGATTGCACACCGCAAAGAGCTAGGAAGCCAGAAGGCTTGGGTTCGGTTCCCAGCTCTCCTAAAGAGCTCCTTGGGTGAGTCACTCAATTCGTCCTTAGGATCCACATCTGCAAAAAGGAAGGGTGAGTGTAACTAAATCTTTAAGGACTCTTTCAATTCTGAAATTCAGACTTTATGAAAAAGGACTATAAAGCCTTCCCTATTTTCAGCACTCGGTACCCAACGCCGCTGGCTGTTCGAAAGCCCTGCAGCTCGCTCCGTAGGCGCCACCCATTCGCATTGAAGTGACTGCGCATGTGCTGTGCAGTGGTCGTTGCCTGTGAGGGCTGTTTTTTTCCAGGGGGCGAGAGTGGCGAATAGTTGATTTTGAGTCTCAGCGTGAGAACTTCTGCGTTTTTTAACCTTGGATACATTTCTTCTCTGTGCTTCCTTTTTCTCATTGATCAAGTGGAGACAATATCATCCACTGGATGAGATTATGGAGAACAAAATGAGAAAATGCATGAGTAGTGTCTACGCACAGAAGGCGTTTGGTAAATTATAGCTGCAATTATTTGACAAGTATAAATCACCAGCAACAAAAGAAGGGAAGCTAAATAGGAAGTAGCTTGAGATAAATAATGAAGATGTAGAGCGGGGTCAGTGGGTCGAGTGGGGACTCCAGAAGGAGGAGGCAGACTAGACTGTAGGAGCGGATTTGCAGGAGCAGCTCACGGGTGGGCGTGGGCTTGAGTTATAGTTCGGATTTTGACAAGACATTTAAGTGTCTATAATGAATGGGCAGTTGGATGGAGCAGGACTGGGGATTTACATGAAAAGCTCTGTTAAGTGAAAAAGAGACTATTAGCTGCAGCATGCTGGCGGCCCCACCGTGTCCTGTTGCACCGACCAGAAACCTCCTAGGTCTTTGTTCGTCCGTGTCCCTTAAGCCCACATCAGGTCTCTTGGGAAGCCCTGTTGGCTCTGCTTCAAACTTTATCTCATCTACCTTTCTGCATTTTTTAGCCTAAGCCACACCCATCAGGTGACCTCTGCAGTCTCTTCCCTGTCTACCCTGCTCCACTCGACTTTTTTTTTTTTGTGAGGGGAGGGGCTTCATAATTCTGCGGCCATATTTCTAATTCTTTAGGACTTTATTTAGAGAGAGGAAGAAAGAGAGGGAGAGAAACATCAATGTGTGGTCGTCTCTCACGTGGACCCCACTGGGGACCTGACCTGCAACTTGAGCATGTGCCCTGACTGGGTGACTGGGAATCGAACTGGTGACCCTTTGGTGCACAGCCCAAGCTCAATCCACTGAGCTACACCAGCCAGGGCTCTTGACTCTGTAACATACTTTGCACATAGCAGCCAAATGAATTTAAATCAAGGGCCCTGCCCTGGCTCCTTTGGTTGGAGCATCGTCCTGTGGGCTGAAAGGTTGCTGTTCAGTTCCAGGTCAGGGCACATTCCCGGGTTGCAGGTTTGACCCCAGGGGGTAGCGCATAGACAAGGCAACCAGTAGATGTTTCCCTTTGCCCCTCCCTGCTTCCCCCCTTTTCCCTGTTCCCCTCTTTAAAAGCAATTAAAAACCGTCCTCCGGTGAGGATTTAAAAAAAAAAAAAAGCATTCTGCTTAAAGTCTTCCAGTGCTTTTTTTTTCTGGCATACTCAGTAAAACCCAAAGCTTTAAAATCCGTTGCCTGTCACGCCCTGACTTGTCTGACCTGGCCTGTGTTCAGGCTCCTTGAGTGTTTTGTTCCTCAGATATGCCTAGGCTCTCCCTGGCCTCGGGGACTTTGTGCCGTCCCTACTTGAAATGGCCTCACACCAGATTTTTGCATGGCTGACTCTCACACATTAGACTCTCAGTCGAGGGCAGTTTGTGAATTTGAGAGTCTTAAGAGTTTTTAGTCACAAGTGAGCTTCATTGACTTGACTTAACTTGAAGTGTGTATTGTGAATTCAAAGATTACATGTAAAGGTTCTGATTCCGTCCTGTCCAGAAATTTGAAAGGTGGTCCTGTGGCAGCAGAAGTCCAAAGAGAGGGAATTGAGTCAGCATGTATTTATTTAGAACCTAATGTATACAGGGCATCACGGGGGAGACATTGAGAGAAAAAAATCGTAGATCGTGGTCATAACCGAATTCTGACCCCAGTACTGGCCACACGGTAGCTGTGAGAGCTTGGACGCCTTTTCTGAGCCTTAGTTTTTCCTTCCTCAAGGTAAATATGGATTATTTCCTGTGGAAACATGATGCCCCACCCCCCACCCTGGGGTCTGTGGACCCCCCTTGGACTTTTAGGAAGAGAAATTTTATGCAATGTTTAGGGTGTGTGCGCGCTTTTATCTGAGAGAGAAAAATGGTGAAGAACCACAATCAAGATTTCGGTGAGGTGCTCTATGTAACGTGCCTAGCTCGGTGCCAGTCCTTAGTGAGCCCTCTGTGGGTAGTAATTGCTGCCATTGTTTATTTTTTTTAAGATTTTTTTAATAAAACAGGATTTTTTTTTACATTTTATTTATTTTGTAGAAAAAGGGAAAGGGCGGGAGAAAGAGAGGGGAAGAAACATTCATATGTGGTTGCCTCTCACAACCTGGCCTGCAACCCAGACATGTGCCCTAGACTGGGAATTGAACCTACGACCCTTTGGTTCGAAGGCTGGAGCTCGATCCACTGAGCCACACCAGCCAGGGGTGATTACTGCCATTGTTGATACCAGTGGATTATATACACAGCATGTCACAATGTAATGTACATTTGATATTGAAAGACAGTGTAGCTTTAAGAGCACATATTGCCTGAGTTGATACCTGCTTTGCCTTTTGGTAGCTGTGTGATCTTTAGCAAGTTTCTTAACTGTGCCTCACTGTATTCCATTTTCTGTTATTGCCGTAACAATTACCACAAATTTAGTGGCTTAACACAAATTCCCTTACAGTTCTGGAGGCCAGAACTCTGAAATCAGTTTCAGTGGGCTGAAGTCAAGGTGTATACAGGGCCGTGGTCCCTGTGGAGGCTCTAGGGAAGAATTTCTGTGCTCGACCTCTCTGGTGTCTAGGAGTCACCCGCATGCCTTGTCTCATGGCCCCTTCCTTCATCTCCAAAGCCAGCAGCGTAGCATCTTCAAATCTCTGTTCTCTGACTAGGATCCCTGCTCTTATCGCCTCTTCTCTGACCTCTTCCACCACTCTCTTATCCCCTGTGTTTACTTGGACCCACTCCAGTAAGCCAGGATAATCTCCCCATCCCCGAGCCCTTAATTTAGTCACATCATCTCAGTTCCTTTTGTCATCTACGGTAACTTATTCTCAGGTCCAACCAACTGAGCCACACCAGCCAGGGCTGGACCAGGTACTATTTCAAGTGCTTTCCATGTAATTGAGCCAGAAGTCAGCTGTAGTCTCAGGGCCCCCTGCTGGGTTCAGGATTAACAGCATCTCCATGATGGTGAGTGGTGATGCATTTGAATGAGAAGCCCGAAAGCAGTTGGCGTTTGGAGAGCTCCGTGGGTTGCAGGAGATGCTGTGGTTTGAAGTGTGCAGGTGGAAGCTGCCCGGCTGTTTGGACATGCGTAAAGTAAGGCTGGGGCAGTAGGAGGGAGCCAGAACTGGGTGGCTTTAAATGCCAGCTTTAGATTTTTTTTTTGTCAGGTTTTATTGAAAATCAAAAGGAACCGTTTACTGAGCTGTTTATAGATAAGACAGTAGGGATTGGGGAGAAATTCAATAAATTCAAGTAATATATACTAAGTATCTGTTATACATCAGAGATTATGATAGGTGGCTTTGCATACACATTGGAAGGTACAGATTCCCAGAAGAGAACTGGGCCATTCCAGCTGTATCTTTGGAGCAGCCGGACAGCAGAAAACCCGGTCACTCAGACGGAAAGGGAGCTCAGGACTTGAGTTCCAGGTGCAGCAGTGTGAGGGCCAGGGGCAGGGAGAGCTCGCAGACTCGCAATAATGGCAGAGACTCTGAGAAGGTACAGCTGAACGCAACCGCGCTCAGCCTTTCTGATGTCGAAGGTCTGAAAAGGGCCCTGCGTTCTTTTAGGAAACGTTGCTTGTTGCATTTGCTGATTCTGGAGGGATTAGAGCACCTTGGAAAGCTGCACAGTTTTCCTTCCTCCCCACCCATCGCTATGATGCTGTACATCTCAGACGAGGGACCTGCTCATTCCTGGCACCTGTGCTTACCTTGCTCGTATCTTGTAAGCCCTCGTCTCAACTTCCTCCTGTTCCAGTGACGTGGGATTGTCACTCGAGAGGCTGTGCCTGCTAGCTTGTGGTTGGCCGTGGAAGAATAAAAGCAATAATGGAGAAGCCGAGGCCCAGACATATGCCTTTGAGGGAAATAGTGTCAATATTTTCTCCCTCTGCATTTTCTCCTTGATCGTATCAGCGAAGGACATCCCAAATCTGCTGACCTCGAGCATCAAGTGCAGGGCTCGGTCACCGTTCTCACCAAACACTTCCAGCCTAGTGACGTGCCATGTCCATCATGATTAGAACCATTTTCTTAAAAAAAAAGAGAGAGAGAGTTTATTTATTTTTAGAGGGAGGGGAGAGAAAAAGTGGTGTGAGAGAGAGAAACATTGACCAGTTGCATCCCATCTGGGGACCGAACCTGCAACCCAGGCATGTGCCCTGACCGGTGACTTGTCACTGTGCGGAATGATGCCCAGCGAACTGAGCCACACCGGTCAGGGCTATTCGAGCCGTTTTTGGTGAAGCATTTCTGCGTGTTCTCCCCGGTACTTGCACTGGTTGAGAGAATTGACTCATTGCGTAAATTAAGAGCAAATTCATTGGCCAGCAGAACTTGAATTTATGTGAGACTGTTCTTAGTGATCTTTTCAGTGTGAATAATCATCCATTTGCTGCAGAAATCTTTTTTAAAGATTTTATTTATTTATCTTTAGATGGGAAGGGAAGGCAAGAGGGAGAGAAATATCAATGTATGGTTGCTTCCTGTGCATTCCCTGCTGGGAACTGGCCTGCAGCCCAGGCATGTGCCCTGACTGGGAATCAAACCGTGATCTCTTGGTTCACAGGCCTGTGCTTAATCCACTAAACTACACCAGCCAGGGCTTTTGCTGCAGAAATATTAATGAATTTAAGATCCTGATGGGGTTGGTTCATAATATATGATGTAAACTTTTATTTCCTTTTTATTTAGTGACAGTGAACAAGCACTTTGTTTTTTTACTTTTTAAATTGTCTTTTTTATTATATTTTCTCCCATTACCATTGAGTCCCCTTATGGGCCCCCCACAATGACCATGCTCTTGTCCTTGTCCATGAGTCCTTTTTCCTTTTTGCTCCATCCCTCCACCCCAACCTCGCCCCTCGTAGTTGTCATCCTCCTCTGTGAGTCTGTCTCTCGCTTGTTTGTTCAGTTTGTTCATTAGATTCCACACATCAGTGAGATTATATGGTACTTGTCTTTCTCTGACTGATTTATTTCACTAAGTGTAATGTTCTCCAGGTCCATCCATGCCGTCGCAAAGGGTAAGATTTCCTTTTTTTTTTTAATGGCTGAGCAGTATTCCGTTGTGTAAATGTCCCGTAGTTGTTTTACCCACTCATCAACTGATGGGCATTTGGGCTGCTTTCATACCTTGGCGATTGAAACAACGCTGCAGTGAGCATAGGGGTGCATAGGTTCTTTCAAATTAGCACTTTGGGTTTCTTTGGATATATTCCCGGAAGTGGGATTGCTAGGTCAAAAGGCACATCTGGTTTGTTTTTGTTTTTTTTTTAAGATTTTATTTATTTATCTTTAGAGGAGGAGAGAAGGAGAGAGGGAGAGAAATAGCAATGTATGGTTGCCTCTCGAGGGTCCCCTGCTGGGAACTGGCCTGCAACCCAGGCATGTGCCCTGACTGGGAATCGAACCGCGATCTTTTGGTTCGCAGGCCCGTGCTCAATCCACTGAGCTACACCAGCCAGGGCAGCACATCCGTTTTTAATTTTTTGATCTATCTACATACTGTTTTCCACAGTGGCTGCACCCATCTGCATTCCCAAGCACTTAATTTTTGTATTTTGTATTTTTACAAATCTGCTTTTCTTTCTTTTTTTTTTTTTAAATTGTTGTTCAAGTACAATTTTCTTTTATTCCCATCCCAGCCCACCAACCCAGCTAAAAATCTGGTTTTCTTTTCTTATTTACTGATTTGAGTGAGAGAGAGAAACATTGATTTGTTGTTTGACTCGTCGATGCCTTCATTGGTTAGTTTCTGTGTGTGCCCTGATCAGGGATTGAGCCCACAACCTTGAGATATCTGGATGACACTCTAACCAACTGTGCTACCTGGCCAGGGCAAAGTTGACTTTTCAGTTACTGTCAACATGCAAGATCATGTTAGCCTCAGGCATATGACAGGGACCAGACATTCATACTTCACGAAGTGATCGCTCCGTGAGACCAGGGCCTGTGTGACACCATACTCTGTTCCTTTTTCAAATCTGAAACATTCGGATTCTGCAGCACTTCCGCTTCAAGGGATTTCTTTCTTTTTTTCTCATTGAAAGGAACTTGTGCCGTTATATACGGGAATTTTGTATATCTTCCCCCCAACCCCAAAGGATTTCAAATAAGATACTGTGGACCTATATACTGCCTCCGACTGACCTCAGAACTAAGTCCAAACTGCGTGGGATAGAGAGCCCAGCCTCTGACTACCTTCTGTTAGCCCGATCTTCTGTGACGTCGTAGTTATAGTTAGAATGACCCAAACATCTCCTCGATACACCCTCCTTCCTGCTGCCGTGGTTTTGCTTGTGTGCTGTGGCCTATAGGACCCCTTCCCACCTCTTCTTGCGCTGTCACGCTGGTCCAAGCCGTTGTCCTCTTGCCTTAACTGTGACACTCTTCCCCTCCAGGCCCCTCTCCCCCATGGCTTTTCACCAGACTTCAAGTGAAATCCCGAACCCTTCCAGTGCCCGGGAGAGGTTTCATGGTACAGCCCCTGGTTTTGGCTGCACCCTCGTTGCCTCCCAGTCTTCCCCCTGCTCGCTGCTCTTCTTCCTGGCCCCGAAGCACACCAGGCGCTCCTGCCCCAGGGCTTTTGCACTTGCGTTTTCTCTGCCAGGAATGCCCTTCTCCCAAATATCTGAATTCACTCTCTTGTTTCATTTTGATTTGTGCTCAGCCTCCTCAGGCCTCCACGATGAGTCTGATTGAAATAGCATCCTCCGTTAGTCCGGGCCCGCATCCTGCTCGCTTTTCATGACTTTTTGACATCATACACAAGGTGGGACAAAAGTAGATTTACAGTTGCGAGTATGCAAAACAGAGTTATTCTTGCACCATTTATTAATTATTGTATTACTTTCCATGCAAATGACTACAAACCTGCTTCCTTCATGAAGTATAAGTTCTGGAAGGGCAGGGATCACGTTCGTCTTATTTCCACACCTGGGAGAGGTGCCTGGCATGGGTGCCCGGCCAATATTTGTTGACTGAACTATTCCCTGCAGGATGGGTCTGGGCGTCTCTTTCCACAATGACTCAGCATGTTCACACGGCTCTCTGCCATGCCGCTAACAGTGTCTGCCTTGCAGGCTGCGGGCCTCGAGGGTGCTTCTTGTCGGCATGAAAGGACTTGGGGCAGAAATCGCCAAGAATCTCATCCTGGCAGGAGTGAAAGGACTGACCATGCTGGATCACGAGCAGGTGAGATGTGCGGCCACCTCCTCACTCTCCAAAGAATGACCCAAACAGTCCCCCCACCCCTTTTTTAAAATTGATTTGAGAGAGAGAGAGAGAGAAACATTGATTTGTTGTTCCACTTACATACGGATTCATTGGTTGCTTCTTATATGTGCCCTGACCAGGGATCGAACCCGCAACCTTGGCGTATCAGGATAACACTCTAACCACCTGAGCTACCTGGCCAGGGCAAAAGCTGTCTCCTTTCTTGGGTGTAAACACTTAGAGATTCGGGGAGTTCTGCTTTTACCTTACGGGCTCTGAAAGGAGGGCTGGCCTGAACGGAGTGGTAGCCTTTGGAGACCGATGATTGTTCGACTTCCGCATGGCCACATTCTAGGTGGATGGTCAGTGGAGACTGCTGTCTCCTTGTGGAGCTTGCTTGTCCGTAAGTGGAGTTAACCGCTGCGTTGGAGAGCAGTCCCGAGGGACAGAGGGGTGGCTTTCCAGTCTGTGCCTAGAAATCCCCTGGATAACCGGAAACGCAGAACTGCCTTGGAGCTTCGACCCGGCGGAGCCTGCGCCCCCAGTGACTGCTTTAGCCAGAGTCTGAGGGGAGGCTCAGGAACGAATACTGCTAAAAGGGATCTGAACTCAATTTTTAAAAATTAAAAAGTAAATAGAGGGTATCCTAGGAGATCTTGATATGGTTTGCAGACATCACTTTGGAGAACTCTGGATCGGAGCGGAAGTGTGCGGACAGCTTAGCGTAGTGCCTGCGCATCACAAGCAAAGCGCCCAGTGATGAGTAGTCGTCTGACGGCATGCTGCTGGGGGATGATCCAGGGAATGGTATTTAATGACCTCATGACGTTTACATCACGTAATAAGTATAAATGTCCCGGAACGATATTTAATGATGAAAGCTACAACTCCAATGTAGCTTTCCTCTGACCTGTCTTTTCTCCACGGTGGAAGTGACTGCTTCTTTCTCTATATTCTCGTGCCTCAATGACATTTTAGGCTTTCTTAATAGAATATTTCAAATATGTATAAAAGTAGAGAGAATAGTATTTGACATCCCACCTACCTGGTTTCTACATATATTGTGGATTTTTTTTAAAAAAATTTAAACTTCTATCCTCTATTTTTTTGGACAGCGTTTTAAAGCAAATTCCAGAATCATGTCTTTAGATAAAATACTTAGGAGATTGTAGTGTCACATGGTATAATCTGTGTCACTCTTTCCTTTATGTAATGAACCACAGTCCTGTCTCACACTGAGTAACTAGCACACGGTGTGAGGTCTAGGCTCTGTGTGCAAAAGTAAATGTTAATGCAGGTTTTTTGTTTTTATTTTTTTAAGATTTTATTTATTTTCAGAGAGAGGGGGAGGGAGAAAGAGAGGAAAAGAAACAGCACACGCCCCACTGGGCACTTGGCCTGCAACCCAAACATGTGCCCTGACCGGGAATCGAACCGGTAACCTTTGGTTCACTGACCAGCACTCAATCCCCTGAGCCACACCAGCCGGGGCTGTTAATGCAGTTTTTAAAAGTACACCTTGTTCTGGGTTTTGGAAGAAAAATATCTGGAATCATTAATTTTTAAAAGGTTTACTGCAATATGAAAGGAAACATGGGTAGGCTCACTTAATGTCACAGTCATTGATTTTTGACGTGACTTAAAACCTGAGGAAAGAAAATTCCTGCAAGCAAGCTGCGGGTTTATTGACAGTCTGAGCACCTCTGCTTTGACGTCGCCCCGAGCACAGTGCCCCCTAGAGGCAGGAGCGGCCCATCTACCGGAAGCATTCGTGGTGTAGAGGGTAAGAGTGGAGCCTCCAGGAAAGACAGTTCCTAAACTTGGAGGCCCTTGGTGTGGAAAAGGGGAACGGCAGTGCAACACCGAGGGGCGTGTGACATGGTTCTGTCACCACCTCAGTGCGGTGACGGATGCCATCCAGTGTGGCAGTGAATAGGCTGACTGTCATCCCTTACGCGTCCACTTGGAGGACTCACAGTGCCTTCTTCCCGCCTTCCACTGCAAGGCCTGACTCCTCTGACTGGATGTCAAGGCTGAACACCAGGATTCTCAGTCCCATTGGTGCTCTAGAATATGGGGGGCAGGGCATTTAAAACGAGAAGTTCTTCAGGTGAGACTGACAGGGAGACTTGGGAACCAGTGGCTTCATACAGCCTGGTCCCAGTCAGCTTTCCCAGCCTGACCCCCATGCCATAAATTGAACAGTTCACGAACACTCTGTGGTTGGTCTGCCCTTTGCAGTTGCTCGCGCTTTTCTTCCCCCCGTCTAGGAACATGCCAGGGAGACGGTGCTGCGTAGCCCAAAAAGGTTCGGAATCACACAGACTTGGGCTCAAATCCCCCCTCCTCAAGCTGAGCAAAGGACTTAGCCTCTCAGAGACTCGGTTTGCTCATTGTAAAACGAGGGCGTTACTCCTGGTCCCTTAGAGTTTTTCATTTTGCTACCTCGACAGGCATCCAACACACCTTCTGTTACCCAGAAGCACTCTAGGCATTGGCCATACAAAGATGCACAGCATTTGGTTCCCATTGTCAAGATTCCTCCGGGAGCCAGACTGGGCTCCCTGGCCAGGCTGTGGTAGGGGGCATGAAAGTCCTCTGTGGTTCCAAACTGAGCTGAGTATGCAGCGAGTAGAGGCTTGTTGAGGGCTGTGTTCCAGGCAGGGGTCCTAGCAGTGGCGCAAAGCCGCAGGGGAGAAATAGAACATAGCAAGCAGTTTGGAATGTTTAGAGTGTGCAAGCATAGTGGTGGGAGGTGGGAGCAGGATGCCACTAGGGTCCAAGTCACGAAGAGCGTACTAGCGAGTCCTGCCATACGCTTCCACTTAAAAGTTTCCAGTGCGGGGGCGGGAGTATGTGACCTGGTCAGCTTTGGGCTTTGGGTTGATCGCTAATTACTGTATCAGCTGTGGTTGGCACAAGACCACTTAGAAGGGTGCTTTAGTAGTTTTGGTGAGAGATGGAGAGGATCTGAGGAATGGTACTGGTGATTGTGCAGGAAGCACACAGTGGTGAGAAACACTCAGGTGGCAGAACTGACAGGATTGTATGTGGGCGCGAGAGGAAAGCAAGGAACGGCTTACAGCAGCGGACAGTTAGGGAAGGTGCTGGGCACTGTGCTAAGAACTGTGGCTGCGGTACCTCATCTAGTCCTCACAGCAGCTCTGAGATGCAGGGATCATCATCCCTGAGGGAAAGGAAGTGAAGTACTGGCCCATTCAAGGTCACATCTGTCAGTGGGAGACCATGACCCAGTCAGTCTGACTTCCGCTAGAGTCCGTGCTCAGCCACCGTAGCAGATGGCTTCTACTGAGGATATAGCAAGGGTGTGAAGACCAGGTTTCTGGTTCGGGTGGCTGGATGCGTAGTTGGTGGGCTCATCAACAAATACGACACATATTGGGGTCAGATAACGAAGGGCCCATGGGATATCTGGGAGGAAGTATCTGGTGGGAAGTTAGTTTAATACAAGACTCAGAGCAGGAAGAAATCTGTACCATTAAGAGCAGTTTGAACCCTGCCTGGGGTGGCTCAGTGGATTGAGGGCAGGCCTGCTAACCAAAACGTCACAGGTTTGATTCCCCGTCAGGGCACATGCCTGGGTTGCAGGCCAGGTGCCCAGTAGGGGGCGTGCGAGAAGCAGCCACACATTGATGTTTCCCTCTCTCTCCCTCCTTTCTCCTCTGTCTAAAAATAAATAAAACCTTTAAAAAATAAAATTAAAAGAGTGATTTGAGAAATACCAGAAAATTCTGGGAGAAACTAAAAGAGGCACTGAGTTGGTATGTGGCGGTACACAGAGTGAGAAGATGAGTGAGTCTGCAACGGAACTCAGAGACAGCCGCCCCTCAGAGGGCCCGCGGAGGCTGCGCTGTCCAGCGAGGGAGGAGGAGAGCCAGGATCTGTGAGGCCAGGGGAGCAGAGCACGGATAGTGATAGTGAACATTGATGGAGTAGTTAGTGAGTGCGTTGGTTTTATTAACATCTGCCTTTTGCACCTGGTTCCTCCACACACACTCAGGGTTACACAGGAAGTGCGTGAGCCAGCATTTGAATCAAAGATTTGAATCCTGTCTGAATTATTTCAGAGCCTTGCCCTCAATCACCATGGTGTTCAGCTTCTTGGAATATAATGAGATCCCTGAAGAAGCAGGATGGGAGGGGTCAAGGATCTTGTCAGAGGGTTGGCCTTGAATGGGAGAGGGCCCAGTGCATTTTCTTGGAGGAAAGGCAGGAAGGTAAGTTAGCGCTGTGGATGCTGGCAGGAGGAGGAGGGGAGGGGAGATTACTCCTGGCGAAACCAGCTTGGGGACGGTGGCAAGTTCGTACATAGAAAACAACGGTTTAATGTGGGAAGAAAGGCTTTGTGTGGGACAACAGTATGGAGTCACGTGATCATGTTATCCAGCCTTATGGATGAAATCATCTCTCTGCTCCAGTCCTCATTCATCTTCCCTCCTCTGATCTTCAGTTGAACTTGAGTTTATTTTAAGCATTCTTAAATTATTTGATTTTTGCCCAGGTCTGATTTTAAGCCCCTGTAGGCAGGGGCTACATCCTTTCAACTACTTAAAATACATTTCTGAGCACTCAGTTAGGCACATGGCAAGTATCTGGTGAATTCTTACCATGATAGTTGCATCGTTTTGCTAGCCGTTACAAACTGAAGTAGAAGAAAGCAGGGGCGTTTCTCTTCAGAGTGAGTTTTCTTTATTAACACAAGGGGGCGCTCTTTAACCATCAATGTCCCGTGAAAGTTCCGTGTCTCAGTTTTAAAGCCTCAGAAAGGGTGTGGGGAGTCTGCATTAGGCAGATTCCTGCAGGAACAGTGTTGCAGTCAGATGCTGGGTATTTTAGTTATCCTTTAAAATGGAAAGGTTCGTTGTCTTGGAGTTATGTTTTCCCCCAAATTCAAGTATTTTTTTAAAAATTCTCTGCAGGTATCTCCAGAAGACCCTGGGGCTCAGTTCCTAATCCGAACCGGGTCTGTTGGCCGAAACAGGGCCGAAGCCTCTTTGGAGCGAGCCCAGAATCTCAACCCCATGGTGGACGTGAAGGTGGACACTGAGAACATAGAAAAGAAACCGGAGTCCTTCTTCACTCAGTTTGACGCTGTAAGTTTCACAGAGTGCGCCCAGTCTGGGGGAATGCAGCAAATTAAAGCACCAGTTGTGTGTGTTCTAGGTAAACTGGAACATTAGAATCTTGAATATTGTGTTTTTTTTCCCCAAGTAAGTTTGTGAGCTGGACCGTCCTTCAGGCCTTGGACGCGGCCTCCTCGGTGGGTGGAGTGAGCGGGAAGGGGTCCGGTGCCGTGGGGCTGTGCAGGCATTCCCCCGGACTGGGCTCCGTCTGGGCTGTGTTGTCTTCCTTCCAGAATCTGTGCACGTAGCTTTGGTACATTTAATTGCAAATGTTTTCTCCTGCAAACTTAACAAGTTGGTGATTAATTTCTGTAGCAGAGTCAATTTTTTTTTCTTTGCTAGAAATACCAAGCTACAGCTTGTGTTTTGTCTTCAGAAAAGAACACACCTGATCTCGGTCTGTCTCTTTCACACAGCCACTCCGACCGCGTTGCCATGGATAACGCGGCAAAATCACTGTAGTCATAAGCCAAATGAGGCATGTCCAACCCATTCGGCCTCACTGCCAGATCTCTGCAGAGGTGAAAGGATAAGTTAAGTTCCATTTCAGTGTCTGTGACCTTTCCGACGTGGGTCCCGTACCCTGGAGGAAGCTCGGGTGGCTGTGAAATAGTCACAGATGATCGATCTTGTTTTTTAGATGAGAGGCCCAGCACGCAAGAGGTTAGGAGTTGGGTCGGGTGGTTTGTTTTTCACACGCTGTTACATTTCACATGTGCATCTGTTCAGACACGGGCTTGAGATGGTGGCTCGTCTGTGCGCTCTGTCCTTTTCTCTCTTTGATTCACTCTGCTTCGTAACTCCAGATATTGGGACGTGTTCCATGTGGAAGAAAGTCTTCATGTTTTTATCCACAGTAACCACATTTGATGTGTCCTAGGTGTCCCTGGAACATTTAGCAATTAGAGAGAAGCTCTATTAGAGCCGAGGCGTGGGGCCAGTTGCTTCTATAAGGCACGTGCACGGGCAAGCCACGTGGGACTGGTCGCCTGCGACCTGGCAGGCGTCCATTGGGCAGTGATTGCACGTTCCCCTGTGGTTGTCCCACCTTCTCGATTTGATTTTTCCGTGGGAGGCTGTCTCCTCTGCATGTCGCCAGAGGCACGCACTTCTCTGTGAGTGTTATTTCAGTGCTCAGGCTGCCAGACAGGGCCCATCACATGGAAATATCCTGTTGTAATTTCTTCTCCAGCTTTGTATGCTCAGGTGAAAAACGTACACGTGAGGAGTTCCCTTCTGGGCTCTGATCACAAAGCTCCTCCCGGAAAGACGGTGTTTTGTGCGGCGAAGCTTAGCCATTTCCTGTATCCCCACTTACTGGAACAGAACCTCGGGGCTTCAGACCAGCATCGATAGTCCCACGGCGTGAACCACGGCTCATTGTCTTAAGTCTGAATGGAAGGTCACTCGGTCCGTAACCTTTCCTTTTGTCCTCCAATTCAGATAAAATTTCACATGGAAAACTGTGGAAAAATAATCTCAACAGGACTTGTTTATCTTTTTTATCTCAACATATCAATCAAAAGAAGGGGGAAAATGCCCTTGTATTTAAACGTGACCTGTGGGTCAATTTTAAAAACTGGTTTTGCTTCTTGCGGTAGCTTATTCAGATTTTAATATGTTTAATCCTTTAGAAATAATTTACACTAAGTTATTTCTTTTCCTTTCGTGAGAACTATGAAATGTGGTTGACGTATATTCAAGGATCGGGGGGAACAAATTCATCGAATGGCTTTTACTTTCTAGCTAAACACGTTTCATTTGGGCTGCGGAAAGCGACAGTCTCATAAATTACGTTTCCTACACACCGAGCCTGCACCTTCCCCTTCGGCTCTAACGTGGGGCCCAGGGAACCTGTTGGACCAGTTTGAGGCTGCGCGATCAGGTGTATTTAGACGTCAGGGCAGGGACTCGCAGTTTGCAGTACTCACGCCCAGCCGATCTCCTTCCCGCAGGTCTGCCTGACTCGCTGCTCCAGGGACGTCATCGTCAAGGTTGACCAGATCTGCCGCAAAAACAGCATCAAGTTCTTCACAGGCGACGTGTTTGGCTACCACGGATACACCTTCGCCAATCTCGGAGAGCACGAATTCGTAGAGTAAGTGTTGGCAGAGGAGGAGAGAATGTAACATTTGCAAGATGTCGTTTTTTTCACTGATAGGAAACGAGCCATTTAAGGAAAGTCTTTTACCGTAAGACTTAGAACATTGGGAAATCAGTTCATTAGGAGCGTATGATACGTGGATTGTGTGTTCAGAATTGTAGGACATGGGGTCCCCGCCCTGGTCTACTTTAAAGCGTAAAGCAAGCAGAGCTCTAGGCAGTCGAGGTACATCCGTCACCCGATCTGGATTTCCAGAAGTGAGGCGTGCGTCCTCTGCAGGGGCGCCTGCCTGGGTTGTGCAGCCTCCGTGGCCCAGCTGAGGCGTGCGTACTTTCAGACTGAGATAGTGACTGAGCACGGAATAGTTAGGTGGGCTGCTCGGGAAGCACGCTTGGCCACCGTCCACCTCGGAGAGAGAAAGCCCCACGGCCCAGAGACTGCCCCGGTGCAGCACGCAGGCCGCGTCCTCTCATTTTGAGCACTGCGGTCACAGACCCGGGTGATGTCACGTGATGTGGCCTGCAGTGCTTTGAACTTGGAGCTTCTCGATGAGATGACACATTACTGTAAAACTGCGTGAGCTGGGTCTTTGCCTGTGATTTTCTGCCTGCTGTCTCCCACCACCGCCACCATGAGAGGTAGAGACCCTGCTGCGTGCGTGGCAGGCGAAGCTTCCCACCCAGAGTCAAGAACTGCTTTCTGTAGTTCCGCTTGTCAGGCAAGTCACCGAAATTTTTCTTCACAGGCGAGTTTCTTGCCTGTGAAATTGACTTGGAAGGACAGACATGGTCTGGACCTCATAACCTCAATTTTTTTTTAATTTTACTTATTTACTTTTGAGAGCGGGGAAGGCAGGGAGAGAGAAAGAGAGGGAGGGAAACATCAGTCTGTGGTTGCCTCTCATGTGCCCCTTACTGGGGACCTGGCCCACAACCCAGGCATGTGCCCTGACCAGGAATTGAACCAGTAATCCTTTAGTTTGCAGATTGGGCACTCAGTCCACTGAGCCACACCAGTCAGGGCTTGTAACCTCAGTATTTTATGGCTTTAAGAAAGTCTAGTTCTTTGGGCACATTATAAGTGGATAAAGAAGTCCTAGAGGAAAGCAGTCCAGATTAATTTACCGTGAGCTCCCTGTGGCAGTGGGGAGGAATTCTGTTCCACTTTTCATGATTCAGGTGGGACGTTCACGAAGTTTGCCGAGAGCTTATGAGGCAGTGCGCTAAGCAGTGTATGCTGTTTCTCTCCTTACAACAACCTCCTGTTAGCAGCCGTCAGTCCCATGTGCTGGGCACCTGGCTCGGCAGGTGATGGGTGGCCAGGCTGGGATGTGAACCCAGGTCTGTTTGACTCCAAAGCTTTTGCCCTTAACCAGCATCCTACTCTGTGAGGTGGTGACGCTCTCTTTGTTCTCATAACATGATTCCTAGGGTAGAACTGGGTTCCTTCCCTTGTCGCCCTCTAGGGAGAAAACCAAAGTTGCCAAAGTTAGCCAAGGGGTAGAAGATGGACCTGATACCAAGAGAGCAAGACTGGACTCATCCGAGACAACTATGGTCAAAAAGGTATGTCTGGGGTGTGTGTGTGTGTTTGGGGGCGGAGGATAGGGCTCAGAAACCCTGGGCCTTGTGGGGACAGGCAGTGACAATGGCAGACGAGGGAAGCCAGCATGGTGAGCTTGAAAGGAGGGTCTGGACACACTGGGCTGGTGCTTGTCCCACTTGAAGGGGCGCAGCTGCTGTGTAGAGCCAGCCTGCGAGCTGTGGGGAATGTGTGAGCCAAGGGCACCAGATACGATTTTTGAAAGAGAATCAGAAATGTAGTTTTGGGGAGGGGGAGGGTATGCCCCAATTTTTTTTAAAAGATTTTATTTATTTATTTTTAGATGGGGAGAAAGAGGGAGGGAAGCATCAATGTATGGTTGTCTCTTGAGCGCCCCCTACTGGGGACTTTGGCTGCAACCCAGGCATGTGCCCCGACTGGGAATTGAACTGGTGACCCTCCAGCTCGCAGGCTGATGCTTAATCCACTGAGCCACACCAGCCAGGGCCCAGACTTTTGAATACTGGCAACCTACTCACCTGGATGCTGTTCTCATCGACACCGGAGGCTAAAGAGAACTTGTTTGCAGGACCTGCTTGGTGTGTGAGTGTCAGAAAGACTGTTTTTGAGCAAAGGCTATTATTTTTGTTTTCTTAAGAAATCAGATTGATAGACAATTTTTTTAAAGATTTTATTTATTTTTAGAGAGAAGAAGGGAGGGAGAAAGAGAGAGAGAAATATTAATGTGTGGTTGCCTCTCACATGGCCCCCCAGTGGGGACCTGGCCTGCAACTCAGCCATGTGCCCTGACTGGGAATTGAACCAGGACCCTTTGGTTTGCAGTCCATGCTCAATCCACTGAGCTACACCAGCCAGGTTTGATAGACAATTTAGTAAGGTCCAGATGACCTAAATGGGCAGAAGACAGCTTAAACTTGAATTGCTTTTGTTTCTTTAAAGTTTTGTTTTCACTAAATCTTTCAAGAAGAAAGGCTTCATTCTGAACATATGTTATCAGGTATATATTTTTAAACGGATACTTAGGTGGTACTTGGAATTGGTACAGTAATTTAAAGTCATTTTCTAGAAAGAGGAGTGGGAGTTGGAAAGGAAGGAGAGACGATGGTTTCCTAGTTGGTGAAATCTGAGAAGGAATCTGGCGTGGGGAAAACCAGGTGGAGTGGTCAGCATTGGTTTTGTTGAACTGAGAGGAAAGAGATGTCCTCTTCATTGTGTAGATTTAAATGTTGAGAAAGAAAAACAGCTGGTCAGAGCGTGGAGTCAGACTCGCTCTGAGGGGTTGGGGGGGCGTCAGTTCTAAGAGGGCGAAAACCACAAAAGAGGCTGCAGCAGCCACAGAAGGGGGACTCCTTGAGCATCCAAGGCCGAGCTGGAGGTTTTCTCTCTCTTGCCTTTTATGTTTGTGCTGGAATAGTTTGATGCCGTGAGTGTGATACAGAGGAATTATTAAGCCCTAATTTTAGTGTCTATTCACAGGACCATAATTATCCCATGTTGGTGTTTTGGCCAAAACTTGAGTCCTTTTCTTTCTTCCTTTCTTTCTTTCGGAGGCCCAGTCGGGCCTTATCTGAATAGCTCCGTGAGTTTGGTAGGGGGGAGATAAATTGTTAACTAATGTCGGAGGACAAAAGCAGCTTTGTGGGTGCTGTCAATTTATAAATCACACCCTCTTACAAGCGTGACACTTGGCCTTGGTGTGAAGGGTTTTACGGCTTCAGGGCTTCCCCGGTGGAGGCGGGCCTTTCACATTCAAATGGAGAGTGCCTGGCTTTGTCCGCCCGCACAGCTGGAAGTGTCCTGGGAGTGGGTTCTGAAGGTGCCCGTTGGGGGCCGCTCTGGATGCCCCTTTTGGGGGCCACTTCATGTAGCTATGAGGGGAATGTGGGCGGCGTGGGCAGGCACTCGCTACCATTCCTGGGGCTCCTCGGTCACGGAGTGCTTCGTGTGGCCCCTTCCTACGTGGGGTCAAAGTGGAGGGTATCAAAATACGCCCCAGCTGACACTGTTAGTCAGCTGCTTCACTCAGACAATTCAGGCCTGGATTCCAGCCCGAGCCCTTAAGGTTGCGAGGCATTCGGTGCATTCCTGGTGCCGATCCCCGGGATTCCAGACCTTGCCTTTGTGCGGTCTCCCCAAGGGCCCGTGGAGGGTCTGGGCTGCCCGGGTCTGGGCTGTGGCTTTGTCCCCTGTAACAGCGAGGCTCCGTTTGGGCAGAGACTGCCCTGTGGTGGGGAAGTTTTCTTCATGCTCAAAAATGCCTTGATTCAGATTCTGCCCTTTTGCCTACATCAGCCAGAACAACTAGTTGGGCTATAGTGGGGGTGCAGCCTGGGGGTGGGGGAGCAGCCACTTCCTGTTTCCTGTGAAAGGTTTCTGGTTAGGTTCCAAATGTGGTAAAGCCACTTTTGCTTCAAGGTACGCATTGTGCTCCTAAATTAGAAACGTTAAAAAACAAAGAGGGAAAACAGACTGTGGTTTTCACACCATCGAGGAAGACAGGGGGCCTTTCGAGCACGGACACGGGTGCCATCGTGACAAATAAGGCAGCAGGGAGAGCGCAGCCCCGAGGCGGGTGCTCAGGTTGCTTGCTGCGTGTGGTGCCCAGAAGTCGAGTAACAGATTCGTGGGAATCGGGTCTTGGGCACAAACTGACGTGGACACTGATGCGCAGTGGATAGCGTTCAGGGATTTTCCCAGAGAGAGAGTCCTTAGAGTCGGCGTGGAAACGCTGGTTTGCTGGCCTCGAAACTGGAACCAGCATTCAGTGACATGAAGCGGGATCCACAAAGGCACAGACCTAGGACTGAGTGAGTCTGGCTTTTCTCACTTGAGACAGCCATCTCTTTCTCTTTCTGTGAGTTGCAGAATGCCTGCTATGAGACCCTGGCCAGGTAGCTCAGTGGGTAACAGCATTGTCCCGATAACACTGAGGCTGTGGGTTCGATCCCCAGTCAAGGTACATACAAGAATCAGCCAGCGAGTGCATAAATAAGCAGAGCAACCAAGCGATGTTTCTCTCTCCCTGAAATCAATGAATTTAAAAAAAATGCTGTGTGCAAGGCAAGTTCACAGTGCAGGATGTGACTCCCTGCCCTGTGCCACGTGCAGCGAGTCACATCCAGCCCTGCTGTCACCGTCTGCAGCTGGTGCTGAAGCTGAGAGGTTCAGTGACCGCCGAGGTCACACAGCGCTGTAAGCAGCAGTAGGTGGGAGAGCACAGGCTGAGCCAAGGGCACTGGCTCACCCTGTGACTTACAAGGTGGGTCCCCTGGGAGTTTCTAGGGGATTTTGACATTTTGTACAGCGTGTCAAGATGGAGATCCTTCTGGGAAAACCTTTGGGAGGAAAGGCCGTTCTCACAGTCCCATTTGCTGGTCCTGTTTCTCTATTGTTAGGGCTGCCAAACATGAGTAGGTGCTTGATGGTGTTACTCGCCCTACTAGCACTTTCAAAATGGAACATAAAGTAGGATTTGTTCATGACGTGCTAAGAAATACAGATTTAATTTTACCTCTGCTTCTGAAAATAGTAGGTGACTAATTTGGGCACTGTTAATACTCTGCTCATGAATTAGGTGTAAAATTGCACATGGAAGTAGTGATTCATTATTTTGATTCCCCCCTTTCTGAGCAGTTTTGTTGACAGCTCTGACCTCCTCCTCTCACCCGCATTCTTAAAGAGACATTCCTGGTGACTGGCGAGTTTCTTTCCTCCTCTCCGGTGGCAGCTTGCCTCCTAAAGCTGACTGCTCTCCGGGTCACTTGTCAGTGTCTCCCGTTGGAGTTCAAGCCCCGTAAAGACAGGGCAGCTCCCTCCACCAGGCACTGCCTGGCGGCTCACATTCAGGAAATGCGCATGCAGGGTAGTCGTGGCTGTCTGTTACTACAGATTACTGTAATTTTAAACAGAATTACTGAGTTAACTTTCTTTTATGATCAGCTAAGCTGGATTAGCTTTGTAGCACATTGGTTCTCATAGTTTAGGTTTTTGAGCTAAGCCAAGAACAGATTTGTAAGCAGGACAAGGCACTTGGCCAGGAATGTCTAGAAGTAAGTCATCGAGTTGCCTTGACCAGATCCTTGAGGCCCAGACGCTGCTGTCAGAATCACTTGGTCCGGGGGAGGGGCGCAGGATGCTCCCCGCTGAGGGTTTGGTGCAGTGCTGAGGGTGGCAGAGTGCGGGGTGGGTGCTGGGGGCGCCCCGTCGTGCAGGGGAAGGTTTCTGGGCCCTAGGGATCAGGGAAGGGGGTCCTTCCCAGCATCACAGCACAGTCCAGTCTCTGTGTGTGTGTATGTGATATTTGATGCAAAAAAAATGATGCCACAAGTTTCAGAATGTGGCGGTAAAATACCATTAAACTTAAAACCCAAAACTTCTCCAGCGATGTTGTGCCGGACCGCATGCCACTCCCCTCCCTTCTGCCCTGGGTGCTGGTATGTTTGTGTGGGCTTAACAAGGTACCTGGGAGGAGCAGATAGAGCCCTGGTGTTTTATCGTGTGTGTGTGTGGAATTAACTACATGATACTATAGGTATAAATTAAGAAGGATATATTCGAGCACGTACCCACCACTTAATTTAGAGCATAAAGCATTACCAGTGTGGTCGGGGGCACCCCTGGAATCCCTCCCCAACGTAAGTAGCCTCTGTCCTCAATCCTGGTTTTCATTCCTGTGCATTTCTTCTTACGTGTGTATTTCCCAGCAATATGGAAATATGGAATTGTTTGGTATGCTTTTTAACCTTTTTTTTTTTAGAGAGAGGAAGGGAGAGTGAGTGAGAGACATCTGTGTGTTGCTCCACTTATTTATGCACTTGTTGGTTGATTCTTGGTTGTGCTCTGACTGGGGATCGAACCTGCAACCTTGACATATCAGGACGATGCTCCAGCCAACAGAGCTGCCCGGCCAGGGCATCTTTAACTTCTTAAAAATTGGTTTCATAGTGTATGAGCGCCACCACCTGCTTTTTAAGAGCAGCCTTATATTTCTGTAGTTCTAGGGCTTCGCCATCCATATTGGTAGCCACTGGCCACAGGTGACTATTAAAATTAATTAAGGTTAAATAAAATAAAAAATTCGCTTCTCCAGCATCTCTGGCCACATTCCACGTGCTCAGTAACCACGGGTGGCTGTTGGCGTTCGTACTGCAAGGACGGGGCGGTGGGGGGGGTTGACCAGCGAGGCGAGTCCTCCCGGACAGCACTCCAGACGTTCTTGTCCTTTCTTCCTTTTCCTCTGGCTGCAGAGAGTTTACTGTGCAACTGCATCGCCGTTCCGCTGGTGGCGGCCATGCAGGTGTGTGAGTGTTTGCCGTTGCAGGTGAGCGTGCTGCAGTCGGTGCTTCGTGTGTGTGTTGCTCAGCTCCTCGGGCAGCCGTGTGATTTCTCCGGGGTAGATACGCAGGACGAAAATGGGTCGTGCGCCTCTTCAACCTCACCAGGCCCCGCCCGCGCAGTTCCTCCCGGGCAGCTTTATCCATGTACACCCCAAAGCCAGCCCCCTGTGACAGCCGCGAGTGCTGACCTCGGGCCCTGGTGGCACTCGGCCGCGTGTGAGCTTGTCTCCAGTTGTGCTTTCGAGACGCCAGCCTCTCGGGAGAAGGTGTGGAAGTTAGACCTAGAAAGCTGTCATTTTGCAAGTTGTTTCGATTCTGATTTACATTCCGCTTTACATCCAAAACCACATCACGTGTTACACATGTTCAGCGTAATTTAAAGAGTAAAATCTCTTCATAGTCCCAGGTGTGGGAAACACAGAACAAGTTGAGTGCATGTGAACCCGCTCCCCATAGTGACTTTTCAGTATTCCTTGCACGTGTACAGCAGAGTACATAACAAAGTTGGGGTGCTGATGAACGTATACGAGTCCATATGAGACATGCAAGGACCTGACACTTGACACGTGTTGTGTTTGGCTTTTGTTACTCTGTTTTCAGAAGCACTCCCCGGCCCTGGCGCTGTGGGAAGTGTGTCTTGCATCGCCCCGCTGTGGTCTAGCGAACCGGCTCCTGTTGCATTGACAAGGTCACTGCCATCTCCACTCTTGTAAATGGCCCGGCACAGCCCCCCAATCTGATGGCTGGTAGACCACGTGGAGAAGTCATCTTTTATATTCACCATTGGGCTTTTTGGCATGTGAGAGGCAGCTCCCGGGTGTTCATGAACAATCTAGCCTGCTCGGTATTGTGCCTTCCCTGTGGTCCCTGCCTCAGGAGGTGTGAGAAGCTCGTTACTAGTCTTAACTGGACCATGGGATTGAAAGCCTTCAGGCTCAGGTTCTCTGAGAAGGAGGGGAGTGTGTTAGGTATTTTAGACAGGGGGTCCCGGGGCCGAAGGCATGGAGAAGTTGGGGGCGGGGGCCAGTGAATGAGGAGCGAGTGGCCTGATTTAGTGTGCTCTTTGGGTAGAGATGTGTAGTGCTGTCCCGGGTGCTTCCCTGGAAAGACCCTTTCTCCCCCAGAGTGCTCTCGGGGGTGTTTTCTCTGTAAATCCAGTGCTGGTGAGGGGAGTAAGGGAAGCACCGCCGTTTGCATCTGTCCCACCACAAATTAGGCAACTTGGATATGTTTTGTTTTATTTCTAATTGTTGTGTGTGATGACAGTAGACTTGGGAGAGTCGGGAAACGAAAAAAGGGACATTTATTGGAGGCAGGCCGGAGTCGCATGAGATAAAGAAGTACTGTGAGTTGAGAGGGGTGAAAACCAGGCAGCTGGGGCCTCCAAGGCAGTAGGAATTTGGCCTTTGTCTTTAGAGCTCTGCCCTTAATAGGGGTCTATTTCCAGTTTTCAATTTTCTATTCCCAGGAGGAAGGAAGAATCTGATTGGTCAGACTTGGGCCAGACCTCTCCCCTGTCTCGTCACCTGTGGCTGGAGGGCTAGTCCCCAGCACAGACAGGGCCACTGTGGGCCTCCTCCCCACATACCCAGGAGCATCCCTAAAAATCGTCTGCCACAGTCAGACCCGAGCGTAAATTCATTTGCCTAGGGTCACAAGTAAGTGACCCAACTGAGAATTGTTCCGCCCTTAGACTTGGGGAGGAAAAAGGGTCTCTGTCCTTGCCCCTGGTGCTCTAGAAGGTCCCACTCTGTCCTTCTCCCAGCCATCCCCCTCGTAGGATCAAGGAGATGCGTCCGCCTGGAGCGCTTAGCCTGTGTCCCCATTGCAGGCCTCGTGCTGGGCGCCCAGGACCCTGGAATCCTACTTCCCAGGCTTTCCGGACTTCTTCCCCGTCTCGTCTCGGGTGCAGACCTCACCACGGCGTCTGCATGCCTAGGCCTGGGGGCTGGGTATGTTGGTGGGAGAGGATGGGCTGGGGGCCACGCTCAGGTTGTGGGTCAGAGCCGAAAGAGAAGGGCAAAGGGCGGGGGCGGCCTCCCAGTGTTCCTCACTCTGGCACAGAACTCTGCGGAATGTGAGAATTCCAGATTTGAAGCTGATCCTCTAAGTGGCTATGGAGAAGGGACAAGTGTATCTGTTAAGGCAGGAGAATACAATGTCCTTTATTTAATAGCTTGTTGGTGTGATTTACAGTATAGCTGAGCATGTAAACCTGATGCATGGGTTTCCATTTGTACCCTTGCCCCGGGCCCTGAAAGTGTTAGAGGAGGGCCTGCTTGGGACTGAGAATAAGACACAGCTTTCCCCCTCATTCATCATCAGATAGTGGTGTAATGAATCCATGGATTCTCAGCGTTGCTTTTAGTCAGGCAGCCCTCCAAAACTCTGAATTAAGGTCTTGGTCGTTTTTCAAGCATGATGCAAGTCCGTTGCCTCGTCGTGGTGGCATTCCCAGGCCATGGTGCTGATGGCTTGATCTGTGCCTAAGACTTGCTGAGGAGGGGCGGGCAGTCTGTCTCGGCTACTGAGTGGTCCTAGGCCGACGATACGACCTGTCTTCCGAGGTCAGACAGACCCCCTGACCAGAGGCCTAGGGGCAGTACGGACATCTCGTATGCCACCCCGAAGGACCGATGCTGGGGGCGCAGAAAGCACCTTCCAAACCGTGACCATTGCACTGTGCCTCCACTGACAGTTCAAACTTTCATGCGTAAAACCCGTTTGGTCCTTGGCAGGCTGTGTGAACTGCCTGGGAGCTGGTAGGTCTTGGTTTACTGAGCCTCCTAAAGTGTACACTTGTTTTGAGTCTCTCTGTCTCTATCTTACACATCTGGGGTTGGAGTTTGTGTGGTGTGTGCAGAGACAGAAGAAAGAGAAGACACGTGCCTCTGTAAGTTTTTAAGTATTTATGCGCTCACACCCGTCTTAAACTCAGTAAAGGCAACTAGTACTGAAAGCTGTATTTTTTCTGAACCATCTGAGAGTACAGCGCCAACTCGGTGCCCCAACATCACCGCCCGGTGTTTCAGGCCGTTTTTCTCAAACAAGGCCTCCTTCACCCCCGCAGCCCCGCCGTCAGAGTCGGCAGACTCACCGGTTAGGTAGCCGCCATGCAGTTCTCAGGCCTCGTGCAGGCGTTGCTAGTGGCTCCAGTCACATCCGTGTGGCAGAGGGACCCAGTTTAGGATCACATGCGTCTAGATTTTCGTGATGCTTTTGAAGATCACAAGCCAGTTATTCTGCAAAGCGTCCCTTCGTTGGGGTTCGTCTGATGTCTCCTCATGATTAGATTCCAGCGACACGTTTTGGCAAACACACTGCAGTGCGGATGCTTCTCATCAGAGCCTGCGGCCTGGCGCATGGATTCCATGTGCCCCTGCTCCTCGCGCTCGCGTCCATTGTGCGGAGGGAGACGGTCTGCCAGGCCTCTCGGAATATAGTTTCTCTCCCCTGTGTGACTAGTGTGCTTTGTGGAGAAATATTCCCGTTCCTCATTAACCTTTATTAATTTGAGGTCTGTGGACCGATGGATTCTAGCTTATTTAAAGTGGTGTAATTTGCTGTTGTTTCTTTTTATCCTCAAATTGTTCCAGATTTGATCGGCACGTGCTCCTTTGAGCCGGCTCCGGTTGTCCGTTTGGGGTCCCCATTGTTCTGGGAGCGCTTCCTTGTTTCTGGCACAGGGAGACGTTTCCGAATCTCTCTTGCCCTCCCTGCCTGAGGTTTGAATCCGCTGCTTCTCCAGGGAGAAATGTTTGTCTTAGAGACACGAGAATGGTGATTAGAAACCAAGATCTGGGTGTTGGTGGTGTGCTCAGTGCTTCTAGAGTATTGTTGTTTTTATTACTTTTTAAATCCTCACCTAAGAATATTTATTACTTTTAGAGAGAGGAAAGGAGCAGGCAGACAGGAAGACAGACAGACATCGGTGTGAGGGAAACATCGTTTGGGTTGTCTCCCGTATGCGCCCTGGCCGGGGATCGAACCTGCAGCCTCGGGATGTGCCCTGGCCTGGAACCCAAACCCCCCCCTTTCCATGTATGGGACGGCGCTCCAGCCACTGAGCACCTGACCAGGGCTCTACATGCGTGCTCTTCCCTGCCCTTCCTCAGTCCCAGCACCTGGGTTTTTGATGGCATTGTTCAGGAATGGGACACCATTTTCTCATTCATATTTAATTGTTTGTGTTTTAAAGTACACATTGTGGCATTTTCCAAGATTTGATTTGGTTTCATAGGTCGTAGACATACTTCCTCCTACCACAGGGCTTTTGCAAATGCCATTGCCATTGCTGTTTCCATAGCCTGGAGCTGTCGTTTCACCCCCTTGTTGCTGCTGCTTGCTGTTTCCTGTTTGTTTTGTCATCCGTCAGCAGTAGCAAAGCATTGCTCCACTGAGAGACATTTATTAATTTTTGTTAGTTTTTGTTTACTGTTACAAAAACTGTCTTACTGAGTATTTTTAGACACTTCTTGACTTGTGCCAGTGTTTCTCTGGGGTAAATATGGCCAGAGTTAAAGAGCGAGCCAGGGCCCGAGCTTTGCCCTGCGTCCCCTCAGAGTGTGGAGCGTGTCACTCAACGCAGTGGCCTGGGGCGGGGCGGGGCATGCTGTCCGTGCTCGGTGTGCGCTTACTGGACCCGACTGTGCCTGTGCCTCTTCCGATGAGCCGCAGGCCTTAGAGAGTGACGTTTTTAGGTGGTGAGGAGCTGCCCTGTGGTTTAAAGCCAACATAGTTTACCTCTAAGCAGTCTTCCCTTTTGTTTTTTCCCACAGAAGGTGGTCTTCTGCTCCGTTAAAGAAGCGCTGGAGGTGGACTGGAGCAGTGACAAAGCGAAGGCTGCTCTGAAGCGCACAACTCCGGACTACTTTCTCCTCCAAGGTGAGGGCTCCGGGCTCCGGGCTCCAGGCGCCGGACTTTGGTTTCCACAAGCCTGGCTGCGGGGTTCATTTCTTGATGTTCGCCCTGAGTCGAGGTCCTCTCCGTGGCCACACGTCTGAGTGAATGGAGACCGGAGCCGTCATTGAGCTCTGGTTTTTCCAGTGGTTTTTGCACTTACTATTTGTTGCGATGAACAGTCCTCTAAAGTTGAGCCTGAGATAACATGTCATAAATCCAACAACTTCTGAGACCACTTTTCCCTCTTCAGGGTTCTCCTTGGCCCCGAAATCAGCTCTCCTGGCCTGAATGGTTCCCTTCCCTCCCTGCTGGTGCTCAGGGGACTGTTAGCGAAGTATTGTCTGGCTCCTTCCCCATTGTTCTGCCTGGCACTTTAAGGTTTTTTTTTGTATTTCAGTAACTAACACTGAGTGCTTAGTACGAGCCCTTGGGGGTAAAATCTATTACCATCCCTTTTTTAAAGAAAAAGAAACTGAGGCACAGAGAGATTAAGGTTACTTATATTCTCAAAGTTACACAGCAGGTAAGTGTAAAAATATCAGTTAATTAGTGTAAAAATGACTCATTTATTGTAGAAAATACCAGAAAAATACAAAGAAAGAAATCACCTTGACCTTTTTGTGCTTTGGGGACTGTGTTCCCCAACTTCTTCTCAACATCTCAGTTCATGTTGCACAGGGCACTGGAGCCCCTTGGTCACCTGTCCCAGGCCCCCAGGTGTGCGCCCAGGCCAATGGGAGTCAGCGTCTCTGCAGAGCCGTGACCCTTTCTCTGAGCGACCCTGAGGTGCAGATGTAGCTTGTCTGTATAACATCTTCGGTTGCCTTTGGACAGTGATTGGTCTTCCTCTCCACAGGGGAATGCGTGGAACCGTGTGAAGCCTCCTTATTATCCTAGTCAGATCAGGCGCAGATGAAGTTTATCTTTGCATTACTTATGAGAAAGCTCTTCCCCTACTAATTAATGCTGTTAACCTGATTAGGAACAAGGAGAGTTGGGGAATGAACTACTTTGGAACACTTAATACCCGTTTGCGTAGAAATAATGGAACGGCTGCAGTAAGGAATGCGTCTGTTGCTTGTGAGTGTAAAACTCAGAGAAAAGCCCTTTAAGGGTGGGGACAGTGCAGCCAGGAAGTGCCAGCTGCAGTCCCAGCAGTGCCCCCTCTTTGGGGCTCAGAGAACACTGGGCCTGCCCCTTGGGAGAGGCTGATTGCACGGTGCCTTCAGGAAATAGTAGCTGTTAGTTTGCAAAGTTGTGTGTTTTTGTTTTTAAGAGCGATGTGGGGAAAGGGTGGGAGAAAGAGAAACATCTATCAGCTGCCTCTTGCATACACCGCAACCGGGACCAAACCCTCGACCCAGGCACGTGCCCTCACCAGAAAGTGAACCCAGTGACCTTTCATTTTCCTGCATGGCACCCAGCTGACTGAGCCCCACCTGTCTGGAGGTCTGCAAAGGTTTTGAGCATAACTGCTGCTTACATCATTGGTCAGCCGGTATTTGAGTTTACCGTGATCTGGAGATTCCCAGCCGGCGGCGGTGTGCCTGCCTGGTGCGTCAGCAGGTCTGCAGACGTGTTTGGTTGGTACCGTTTGGTTGGTACCTTGGTGGGTGGGGTGAGGAGAGGCTGTGCTGGCGTCTCGTGGGGAGAGGGTGGGGAGGTTGCTGGGTGTCCCGTGACACGAGGCACAGGACGGCTCCCCATGACAGAGAGTTACCTGGCCCCTGGCGGCAGTAGTGCTAGGGTCTGGGAACCCTGATCTAACCCTTCGCCGTACTCACAGTGTTTTCTTATCCACACCATCATCACAGCCCCGTATGAGGTCAACACAGTGAGGCTGTCCCCGGTTTGGTTTCTCCAGATGAGGAAACAGAGACCCAGAGATGGCTCGATGTTTTGTGTAAGAGGGCACAGATTGTCAACGGCGAAGGGGGTGGACGCTGAGTGGCCCGGGTCTACCAGGAGTTGTTCCAAATGCAGCGGGCACCAGGGCCTGCGGTCTTCCCGGGCGTCTCTCTCTTGGTGCCTCCTTGTTTAACTCGCACAGCTGCCTGCTGCAGGAAGGTTCTGGAAGTAGAGGGAACTGCTCTTGTGCTCTCATTCTGTGGTTACTGCCGGCAGCCTAGAGCCCTCAGCTCGTAAGCATAAGCTGACTCTGGATGCGTCACCTTGTTCTTACAGTCAGAGAAATACTTCTTTCCGTTTCCTACTCAGCCATTTGCATCCCTGTGAGATTCTCCTGTAATTCGACCGTGTTGGACTTGGCCAGGAGAGCACAGAGGCTCCCACAGGGGACGTTACCGAAGAACATGCTTGCTGTCACCTGTTTTTGTGATCTCGGGCAGATACGTCAGTTTGCTGCTCTAGGATCTTACTTCCTCACCCATGAGAATGGAAGGACTACGCTGCTTAGCCTGTCTCTGAGTCTCTCCTTGTTGTAAAGTCAGTGAGATCTTGTGTCTTGTTTTTGTGTATTTTTTATTTGTATGCTTCTAACAACTCTACTGAGGTATGATTTACTCCAGAAAGTTAACCCATTTTAAAAGTGTACACGAAGTTCTCACTTGATGTCATTGATAGGTTCTGCGACCAGTCTCATCTTTGAAGTCACGTAAGTTGTTTTCAGTTTTTCCCAGGTCTTGGTGTTCTCCTTATCGGTGCATTCATTGGTGGGTTCTAGTACGTACCCTGACGGGAGTTTGAACCCACCACCTCGGTATTCCAGGACAATGCTCCAGCCAACTGAGCTACCTGGCCAGGGCCTCCCAGTCCTTGGAATTTATTCCCAAGACCCTTCTAGAAACATGGCTGGTCCACCTAATGGTGCCTTAAGAATTCCCAGTGAGGACAGGGTGCTGGCCGCGATGCACACCTGAGGATGCCTCCCAGAGACCCTGCCTTCGTTGCCCAATTGGAGGACGTAGTAGGTGCTTGGTAAATAAGTATTTTCAGCGTGAGCAACTCTCTATTGCTGGTCCAGTCACTTGCTCCATGCTAGAGGGAGAACAACCTGCCCACCCGTGTCCCTGCAGGATCCTGAGCCGAGCGGATCTGGCCCTGGCCTGCCCCTCCCACGCAGGCAGTTCTTACGCCCCATTCACAGTTCAGCCTCTGGGGAAGCAGGCCCCGCCCCCCGCCTCTTGTGCTTGTCTGTTTGGGTGCTGAGTGTTTTTCCAGTTTACTATAAGGTAGTGGCCAGACTGAACGCTTCCTGCTGCATTTTTCCACTATCTTGAGAGTTGGCCTCATCTTTTTATTATTCTCCCGTGATAAGCTGCAAAACATTAAGCATGAGCTGGTTTCCTGTGGCAAAAAGTTGACTTTGATTTGTTCCTTTTGAGGTTAGTGTGAGTTTATCATAACAGGGGCGCTAAAAATATCGGGTCTAGGATGGAAACAGCGTTCACGTAACCAGCACGAGTAGTAACAGGCAGGTTCAGTCCAGAGCGGGGAGAAACGGACTTCTTCTCAAGACGAGGACTGCTCAGCGGAGAACCCTTGGCAACCCTGGCTTTCTCAGTCTGGGCTCCGATGACTCACAGCGGAGAGCTCAGGCCATCTCCGAGCCACAGGGTTGGCGCTGCCGGTGACCGTAGAGCAGGCGTCTTCTGGAGCACCCGCTAGTGCCAGATCCCCCTGGGGGGAGCAAGCCTCGCTACCAGAGGAAAAGGCAGACAAATAGCTCCGCTCCCTGCGAGGCGAGCCGTGACGGAGGGCAGTGGAGAAGCTGCCGGGCCGTGTGTGCTGTTTCTCAGTGTGTGCGGATTACCCCGTAGTGATCAAAAGCAAACATGCGGGAGGGAGCCCAGGGAACTGAGGGTGTGGCCATGTTTGGGGAGCGGGAAAGGCCTCCTGGAGGAGGAGTACATCAGCGCTGGATCTCAAAGGCTAGGCATTTGCCGGGTGGTGAAGGGAGGTGAGGCTGGCACGGGCCAAGGAGCAGCTCGGGCGGATGGGCAGCAGTGCCAAGACCGCGGCCCCTCAAGGCTGGGCCGGGTGCACTCCCACCGAAGGAGACTCTCAGGGCCCTGTGTTTTTAGGGTTTTCGTCTTAGAGCCAGTGGTTCCCACTGATAGGGTGTCAGCATCGCTCAGAGAATATCTGCAAAATGCAGATTCCCTGGCTCTAGCTCAGACGGACTGAATGGGAAAGCCTCGAGATGGCTGGCATCGCCGCATTCCTGTAAAGCCCCCGGATTTCTGAGGGCCAGCCAGTCAGAGGGAGACCCCTGCCACCGGGGAATGGGGACCCGTGTCCTGTGTCAGCCTCGATTGTGTTTGCATTTTTAGATCTATTAAGTGCTGTGTTTTAAATGGGGCCATTACTCATTACTACACAGAGGCAGAAAAAAAGCTGACCTGTGTAGCTGCGATGCAGTATTTTGACTGTCTGTCCTAGACTCAAGAAGAGAGAACTATAAACAGTCACTGAACTCTGGTTAGTAGGTGTGTCGGTCACAGCGGTAAGGGTTAGCAGCTCCGAAAGTGCTCACTGTGTATTCCGGAGTCGAGCAGACAGGCCCGTGAATGCGTATTGTGGGTAATGAGAGGCAGGGTGGTTCTGTTCTGTTTCGTCAGTGCCAGAGAGGGGTTCCTGTCAGTGTGGAGGGTGCGGAAGGCTAGGAGGAACCTGTGGGGTCGGATCGGGATCTGAGCCCTTCCATGAACCCATGAGAATGGTTTTCTTACTTGTAGCCATAGAAGTGCATGTGTGTGCGTGTGTGTTTTCACACTTATACATGCGTGTTTTCTAGCTCTGTTTGTTGAGGGGCCTTAGAGGCAAAGACAGCTGGTGACAGGGAACCCACCTCATGCCCAGGCTGTGACTGTTGGCATCCCCAGGAACGGTGGCTCGTTCTGGGGCGAGAGTCAGAAAACTCCAGGTGAGCTCGGAGCCAGAAAGGAAGGAAGTGTTAGAGAATGACAGGTTCACGTCACAAGGACACAGGAGCCGATGCGAAGGGGCTGCTGCTGGCCAGCTCTGGGGACGGAGGAAATGACGATGGCAATAGACCATAGCCCATCGAACAAGAACCCTGAGTCCACACTGACAGGTGACTAAGGAAACAAACGGGGAGAGAAGGTTCTTTTTTATACCAGAACAGCAATCAGTAAAGCAGGAATGATGCAGGTAAAAATGTCTGTATTTTCACCGCAGTGCTAAAAATTGTTTCAGTCCAGAATCATTGATGAATGCTAAAACCCATGGGAAAGTGTGCTGTAAAATTAGGGCAGGTGTCCTTTCCCAGGATGCCTTTTAATGCTGAGAGAGACTTTAGGGAACCCTGGCAGATTGTTCCTCAATTCAGAGATCGAAGTTAGCATCGCAGGGATGGGACAAACAGACCCCGTGCCTGCTGACAGGCCGCGCTAAAGAACACACAGCCCGCCGAGGGCTGTCCTGTGCGGAGTGCGCGAGTGCACAGCGCCATGCAGGACGGCTCCTTCAGGGCTGGTCGGAATCTTACGACGAGGAAATACAAGACAGACTGGAACTGAAGAGTATTCTGTTTAAGAAAAGGCCTGTACTCTTCAGAAGTATCCCGAAGGACTGAGGAACCCGGTTCCAGATTAGAGAGCCAAGAGGTGTGGTGAGGAAACGGCATGGAGGGTCCGGGCCGGATCCCGGAGCGGGAAGGACTTCCTCTTTACTTTAAGGGCTTTGGTGGACAGCTGGTAAAATTTGATAAAAGTCTGTGGATTAAATGGTAATGCTCAGATTATTGTTGATTTTATAAATTTATCATTGTTTTATGGTTGTGTAAGAGAATGTTCTTTTTAGGAAATACACAGAGAAGTATTTCGGGGCATATTTTAAAGCCTTCAGGAGAAAGTATGGGTATAGACGTAAACATGTATAAAGAAGTAACGATCAGTGTGGTAGGATGTTAATTAACACTTGGGAATCTAGGTGTAGTTATGCAGGAATTCTGCGTATAGTTTTCCTGTACATCTAAAGTTATTTCAACATAAAGTGTAAAGTAACAAAAAACAACCTCCAAAAAAAGCCGGTTCTCAGCATCTGGGCAAAACACAACATTTTGTGACGCGTCGAATGACACCTGCAAAGGGCTTCTCCGTCTGCGGGGGGTCCCCAGGAAGGGGGCACATTGAGCAGTGTGTCCCCCTCATCTCTTCAGATGGTGGGGAGATCTTAATCTGGCATTCTTTGTGTACAGCTCTTCTGGAAAGGAGAAGGTGCCCCCAGCTCTGCTAGGGTGCCGAGAGCCCTCTGCTGTGGGAGAAGCCCCGCACCTCCTGGGTGAGAACAGCAGAGCCTCGGGGGTCTGGGCCGGAGACACAGAGGAGACCTCCCCGCTGATCGAGGCCAGGCCGGCCTCCCATGTGGGCCTTTGCTGTGGTGCACCGTGGCGCTGGGCCCGCTGGAGAGGGTGTGTTTGCACGTAAACGTTTCCAACTGCAAGAAAGCCTCCAGTTTTTGTCTAGGGCTGGGCAAGACCTTAAATACAAATTGTGGCTGGGAGGCAGGTCCTAGAGGGGCAGAGGACGTCCCTTGGTGGCCTCTGGTGAGTCACTTCCCCCGGCTGAGCCCCACTGTTGGTCTCGTGTAGGATTAAGGAGGAGGATTGAGGATCAGCCGGGAAGTGTCCTAATGGGCCGCCTGTGTACACCTGGAGCTGGGCGGAGTGCTGGAAACCAGCGGTCGTGGTTGAGCTGTTGCTTAGTTTTGTCCCAGCCCAGGCGTCATTTTCTCTTCTATAGAACATTAATCGAGTTCAGGAACTTGACCAACAGCTCCTTTCCCCTAGAGCCCCAGACACGCACGGTCTGCAGCGCCCCGTGTTCAGCCTGGACACCTCTGGCCCTCCTCTTCATATGCCCAGGGGCTCTTCCAGACAGTCGCCTGCTGCCACCAGCCTTCACCAGAGACTTAGCCCCTTTACCAGCTGCTGCCCTCTGCCCTCAGCTCCCCCCCCCTCCTCCTCCTCCACGGCAGTGGCCAACTCATCTGCTGAAAAACTAAAACCCTTCCATGATTCTCTTTTGCCTTCAGACACAAGTTAGCTTTTCTGGATCGGAGTCCCAGGCCTGGGGCCGGCTGACCTTTTTCTCCTCCCACTTCCCTCTGCCATCCTTGAACCCCACCCTCGTAATCAACTGCCTTGTTGTCCCCCAGACTGCTGTCACCCTGTGCTGTCACCGTCTTCTGTTCCTTCTGCCTGGAATTCCTGCTTCGGCCCTTCCTTAACCTCACTGCTCAGCTCGGCTGTGACCCCCATGACCTAACTCACTTTTCCGAGCTGGGTGTCCTTCCTCTGAGATCCCACACCCCTCTGGACAGCAGAACCAACGGGAAGGCGGGGGCCGCAGCTCCCTCGTCTCCACCGCCCAGCACGGGCTGGACACAGAGCAGGGAGTTGGTAGATGTGGGTTGATTGATTGCTGTGATCACCTGTCCCAAGTTCGGGGAATCTCGCCAGTGCTTGTGGCTTTACTGATTTTTTGTGAGGCCTGTGTAAAGCCATCTAGGTGGTGCTGATTTGCATAGTCGGCCTTTGGCCTTTTTCCCACTGTGCCGCAAAACAGGAAGTACCTCTAAACCCCAGACTCGGCTGCTGGACGGTGCCTAAACCACCCAGAGGATTGGGGGGTGCTTCCGTGCCCCTTTAACTGCCTGCGTCCGGGCAGCAAGGGCTCCTCGCGGCTCCTGTCTCTGCTAGGCCTGGGGGAGTTGTTCCTAACCCTAGCCAGACAAGTTTGGAGTTCACATGCAGTCACCCGAGCCTGGAGGTCTCCGGGTTTGGATTTGGAAGAAAGACATTGGGGTCCAGCTCTGCCGGGTACTCCGGGCCTTGAGCTGGTCCCTTCACCTGGCAGCCTCTGTTCCCCCATAGAAATGGGGGTTGACAGTCCTCTCCTCCCAGTGCTCACATGCGGGAGGGCCTTAGCAGTAGTTCTGTTTTCTCCTTTGTTAAGTTGCAAAAGTAAGACATCTGCTTAGCAAAACATTTAGATAGCTCAGAGGAAAGTGCCATTTCTTATGTACTCTTCCAGAACTTCCTGGTGTTTTATACCTCATCACTGCATGGATTTTTTTAAACGATATTAATATATTTATGTTTAGAGAGAGGAGCCTGTGTCCTGACTGGGAATTGAATCGGCAACCTTTTGGTTTATGGGGTGACACTTCACCCACTGAGCCACACCACCCAGGGTTGATGGGTTCTTTGGCAAGGTTTCCTAACAACGGACACTTCATAATGTTTTAATTATTATAGACAGACTTTAGAAAAAACTTCAGTTCCTCCTTCCTCGATTCTCCCTCCCCCACCACACTCCCAACTTCCCCGTTTTTGTTTTTGTTTTGTTTTTTTAATTGCCTTGTCTCCAGACCTCAGCTTGATTTGGTGATCAGTTCTCTTCAGAAGGAACTTCCTATTTTAGAACTCTTAACCTTCGTGCACTGGGCCGCAGGCAGCCACCCCCGTTTGGGCCTGCTGTCCCCAGGGGCACTTGGTGTCCACCAGCGACGAGGACTGCCGAGGAGGAGGCGGCAGCCCCCGGGAAACGGGCTCCGATAACGGGGCGGCAGCTGAGGGCTTGTTGATTTGCCGCTGTCCCGACCACAGATGTTTAAAAATAATTTGTAGGGAGGGAGAAAGAAAAAACAGTGGGGTTTTTTGGTTGTTTGTTTGGTGCCACTGCCTTATCGGTGGTAGAGAGAGGGCAGACCACAGTCATTCAGAAAGGAAGAAGGCACCGTCATACAGAGAAGGGCTGGGGGGAGGGCACGGGTGGCCCACACGCGCGCTTCAGTGGATAGTCTGCAAGAGCGCCGGCGGATAGGCACCTGCCCCGCCGCTCGGTCGGGGAAACAGGCATCGCCCTCCCCGCGGCTCCCTCCTAGGCGTGGCGGATACGTGGAGGTCCAGCACGTGGTGTGCACCGGCAGGTGTTAATTACGCGCTTTATGTGCCTCAGGATCACGTTGGACTGTCCCCGCACCCTCACCAGAGCAGGTCTTACTGTGGTCGTCCCATTTTCCCGAAGACATCGCGTCCTGGAGAAGCCGAGTCGTTTGCCCGGGTTCGCCACACCCAGGCGGTGGCTGAGCATCACCTGGCGCCGCGTTGCTCCGAGTGCTCAGTCGGAGTTTAATTGCTAGCAGCACTAATAATAGCGCTGTGTCCGTTTTCAAAATCCGGACTTCACGAGGGCCTTGTGACATTCTCTTCCTCCACGTCTGCAGATTGCAATAATGGGCGACATTGTCAGCCGCCCGCCTTGCATTCCCTTCCAGGCCCTCGTCGCCCCACCCCCGGCTTCAGCCGTCTGAGCCACGCTCGGGCCCCGGGCCCAGCTGCGATTCTTGTTTAAAGCCTCCCATCTTTTCTCTGAGTGTCAGACAACAGTCACGGGAATGTCCTGTGCCATCTTCCCTCGGTGAGAGCGGTTGGCCGAGAGCAGCAGATGCCCAGAGTCAAGGTCATGTGCCACTCAAGTGCCGGGCCGGAGAAAAGGCCCTGTCTCCCTGCTGCTTGTGACCGGCAGCGTGGGTCTGACTGTGGAGGGCTGTGTCCCACTCGCCGGCTGAGGAGGGGTGCCGCGGGCCGAGCCAACTGATGAGGGGCCGCGCACTGGGGTCCGGAGAGCACTCTGCTTGTCCTCTGCATGGTCTGCCTCCGCATTTTAGAATTTTTTGTCCTCTTCTCTTTGCAAATTACAGTCTTTTCTTACTAGTCAGAGTGTTCCACTTTAAAGGTGGGAGTCAAGCTCAGGAATCACTTGTCATTTTTTAGAGAAGAAACGGGCTGTTTAATGGCTGCAGCATCCTAACGGGTGGTTTGCATTGCTCCAGACTGGTGGACCCCGGGCGGGGAGCCGTGTCCATTTGAAGTGACTGTTTAAAAACGAGCGTGTCTTCCATCTTGTCTCTGCTCCTGGGGAGACAGTGTGGTGCAGAGGCTGCCCGTGCGCTGGCTTTCGAGTCTCTTGTGACCCGTGCCACTCCGAAGCCTTGGTTTCCCACCTTTAAAGTGGGGCCGGTAACAGTTGCCGTTGTACCTGTCTCATCCCATTTTATTTTTGCGTGGGAAAGCTCATTCTGAGTGTAGGGTAGTATATGCCTTCTAAAAAAACCTAAACATTGCAAAAACTGAGTGAAAACTGCTTAAACATAATTTTAATAACAGAATAATGTTCATTCTGTCAGTATATTCTATGTAACCATCCTGTTACTGGATGTGAGATTACTTCCAGTTTTTCTGGGGCATAAATAACGTGGTGGTGACCATTAACACATAGTCGGATCAGCAGCCCAGGGCCATGACCTTGTATAAGGATCCTTCGTACCTCGTTGTCACGTGGTTTACTGAACATTCACACTTCCACCAGCTCTGGGTGGCAGAACCGATCCGTGGCCTTCTTGCTGAGGTTGAGTAATCCTGGGCTTTCATTTGATAGGCAAAAATGGCAACTTGTTTTCAGGCCATTTCTGAGAAGTACTGCCCGCCTTTCCCCCCCGCCAGCAACTGCATCTGCCTGCCTGGGATTCTTCTCGGAAGAGAGCGCGATGCAAATGAGGAGCGACTGGTGGCGTGTTTTCTCTGTTCTGAGCTGCTGTGTGAGGCGGTCAGCTGGGTTGCCGTAGAGAGGGGTGGGGTGGCCAGGACTGGGCACTCAGGAGGGGCGTTTCAGAGTGAGGCTTCGTGGAGGGCCGCTCTGGAGGTGATGTTCTGGAGAAAGAGGTCCCAGGACCGTGTGAGGGCTTGTGAATGCGCCCTCTTTGGATTCTGAGCCCCGAGTTCCAGGGCAGGTGCCCAGGGCATGTTTGTGGATGGAAACAATGAATGAGTGAATGAATGAACACAGGCACACACATACTGTTGGGTTTCTGGGTTCCAGAGAAAGACTGAGGGAGAGGTAAGTGAAGTGGGGGATGTTGTGGGGCCAAGCTGAGCAGGTAACCAGATAAACGGGAAGAGGCCAGGCAGAGGTGAGCTCCCAAAGTATCCCTGCCCAGCGCAGCCCCACCCTGCCTTGGAGCTCATGGCCCGGTGGGCTGGCTTTTCTGCACCTTTAGACCCCAGGCCTGGCCTTGAAAGCTGGGCTTGTGTGGTCCCCCTCCTTCGGGCAGACGGGGCGCGCGTGTCTGTCGGCTTCCTCGCTGTGCATTTTGCGTCCAGCACGTTCCTGAGTTCCTGATAAGAAGCACATTCGTCCTGGGTTATCTTGAAAACTATTCAATTTGATTAGTAAGAGACCAGCCGGTTAGGATCTGGGAGGACCTTGTGTCACTTTGTTGTGAGCCCTCTCCCCTAGTGTGTGACTGTTGTTTGTCCCCAAATGTTGAGGCTTCCCACGGGGCAGACGGGTTCTCGGTGCCTGCCGGGGGCACGCCCATGTCAGGCGTCAGATGAGCATGGTGACGAACAGATTCGGTCTCCACGCCCTGGAGTGAACGTCTTGCAGAGAAGACAGTCAGTTCTTGTACAAGCGCATGCTCACAGGCAGCTGTAAAATCACAGGCTGAGCCCTGGCCCACGTGGCTCGCCTGGTTGGAGTGTCGTCTCGTGGACCGAAGGGTTGTGGGTTCAGTCCCCATTCGGGGCGTGTGTGAGGGGGCAGCCAATCCATGTTTCTCTCTTTCTCTGTCTCCCTTCCTCTCTCTCTAAAAGCATTGGGAAAATGTCCTCAGGTGAGGATAAGAAGAAATTTTTTTATCACAAATTGAGATTAAGAGCCCTGAAGGGAGAGCGGGGGTCGGAGAGCATCTTCCAGCGGTCACTATGGTCTCCAGAGCCCACAGCTGAGTCGCTGGAGGCTCCGTCAAAGGAGGAAGTTCAGCAGGGACAAGTGTCAGCTGGTGGGGGGGGCGCAGGCTGGGTTTATGGAGATTCGGGGAGGGGGCCAGGATTCTGGGGGACGGACATTTACCGGATTCCTGCTCCGCATCCTCCAGCTGTACGTCACGGTCAGTTTACTTAATCCTTAACCCTGTAAGGTGGGTTCTTTTGTGATTCCCATTTTATAGGGGAAGCACAGGAGCGCTGTCACTTGCCCAGGGTCACAGTAAATGTAAAGGGGGGATCCAGCCTAGGCGGTCTGGCTCCAGAGCTGGGCTCCTCACGGCCGCACTCTGCGGCCTGCCAGTCCCTGGGAAGGGCTTCACACAGAGACGGGGCAGCGGACCCTCAGGCAGCCCGTGAGCCTTCCGAGGGTGAGGGGATGGGGCCCGTGGTCCTGCCCCTGGTGGGGAGCCTGGCTGCTCCATGAGTCCTCCCCACTCCCCCCATCGCGCTCTTGGGCTCTTCCCCTGGTTCCCACCTTCTGCTACCTTGTAAGCCCTGCCCCCTCGCCCAGTGCTCTGAGGGGCAGAGCACAGCATGCGTTTTGCTCTTCCTTGCCCAGCTCAGGGCCAGGCACAGAGTCTGCTTTTGCTACGTATTTATAGAACGAACAGTTGACTAAGTGTCATACCGGGTGTTTTGCCTTAGCAGATAGGCAGTTGTCCAAGAGGATAACTAATTCTCACTTTCCTGGTATGTGACCCAGGAGTGGCACTGGTTTCCAAAACGTCCCCAGAGTGGCCAGCTCCTCTGAGGGAGCCGGCTCAGGGAGGAGGCTTATCAGTAGGCGGGGGCGAGCCAGAGATCCGGGCCGCGGCGTCTGACAGGGAAAGCTTCAGGTGTCCGTTGGTTGGGCAGGTGAGGTTTTTATACAGATTCGTCTCCCCCGCCCCCCTTGATTGAGCTGTTTGGGGGACAGCAATAGGATTGGGGCTGATTTGCAAATGGGGCTTCATTTTTTTGTATGAATATACTGTTTCGTTCCAATGGCTTTAGTGAGTATGCTAAATATAATCACACTGTTTAAATGCAATAAGAGATTTGTGGAAAGAAATACAGTGATTAATAATATTGCTTTCCAGATTCTTGGAATAACACTAATCTGGTATTCTGATTCAGATTAAATTTGAATTTGCGTTAATTTCTTCTTGCAGAAGTAATAATTACTCACATGCACACAGCTTTCCTCCTAATACGTGGAGAGGTGCGTGGTTTCTCCTTTCCAGAGTTTGCCATTTCTGTTACGTGGGCAAGCCCTGGTCTTCAGCAGAGCCACCAGCCTGTCGTCTGCAGCGGCGACTGTCACTTCCCCGGACTTCAGCAACCTGAGTTAATTAAAAGGTTCAGGCGAAGTTAATCAAGTTTGGAACTCTAATTCCGTGCAGTGTTTTGATACGATTCGATGAGTCATCTTTTGGCAGAGCCGCCCTCCGGTCCTGAAGATGTTTGATCTTAATGGAACAGCTTTACAATCTGCAAACTGGTGCGGGGGGTGCTCTTCAGAAACGCAGAGTCAACAGAGGTGTGTGTGTGTGTCTGGGTGTGCGGGGCAGGGGCGCAGAACAAAGAGGAGAGTTTAATAAGCAAGAACGTGTCGGGGGCTAGGGTCCGTTCTGAGGCCGCCGCCTGTCTGGAACGTGGGCTTCTTCCCAGCCCCTCCCGCCCTGCTAACCGGAGTGCTGACATTTGAAAAAGAGTGAAAAATGCAGCTTCTGTTTGCTTTGCTGCAAAGAAGTGGCCGGACTGACTGGCCTCCTTCCCAGAGGCCCTGAGAGGACTTCAGATGTGGTCAGCGAGGTATCTGGACGGTGCCAGCCTGCCGGCCCTCATCCAGGCAGCCTGCACCAGGAGCAGGCGAGGGGCCCAGAGAAACAGCGGGGCCCACTGCTGGCGGCCTCTTAGTGCCATCTTAGTGTTTCCTGAGACGAAACCGGCCTGACTCTCTGAAGACTCACGGGCAGGGTTTCCTGCGGCCTTCGCCTCCACTTCTCAGGAACTGAATTAGTAACTTACAATTAATGGACCAGCTGAGAGAGGCAGGGCCCATCTGGAAAAGGCATGAAGATATGGTCGGATGGGAGTCCTGGGGGGGCGGGCGCGGGGCAAAGAGCCAGACCGCTCGGAACCCTTTGGGCCGCGTTCCCAGTGGCCCTGCCACTTCTGCTGGTTTCGATTTGGGTTAAGCCCAGAGTCTCGATGCCAGAGTTGGCATTTCTGCTCCAGCACTTACTGGCAGTTACATTGGAGAAGCCACTTAACCTCTCTGAACTTTGGTTTCTGCTCCTATAAAGAAGGGAGACTGCTAGGACACGCCGACCTCGCCAGGGAGTTCTGGATGAGGGTCAGTGTGTTCAGACTCTTCATGATGGTGCCTGGCACCCGCTAGGCACCGCTGGTTTCGCTGTTACTATGGTGGTTTGAGCTTTTCTCCAGGAGCTTATATTTAACCAAAAGATGAAAAGCTTTGTGATGGTATCTGTAAAAATGATTTTGTCGCGCGCCCCCTTCCCCTGCCATGCCAGTTGATGCTTCTGTCCCAGTGACAGAAATGAGAGGGTGGCACAGGCAGCCCAAAGTCCAGTGGCTTCTCTCACCTTCCTGGTGGCTGCCGCTGGGCCTCAGATCGTGCGGTCCAAGCAGCTGCCCTTGGAATTGCCTCCGTCATTGGTGCAGGCAGCACTGGTCTGCATTCTGGGTTTGTGGTCGTGTCCTCACAGGATGCTGCTGGAAAAGAGGCTTGGTCTGAACAGGGATTAGCTGCCTCTCCTGCCGTCTCCCCTCTGCCCTGCCCCCGTGCCTCTGCTATTGCACTGACTTACTCCACACTGGGATTTCAGCAGCGCATCTGCAGAGGTAGATGCTGAGCTGAGAGGAGGGCAGATCAGCTCAGAGCACCCAACAGTCGTTAGCCTTGCGCTGGCTGCCAAGTGGTCAGGCACCGTGCAGGGTTCGAGGAGCTGCGTTCGTGAAAGAGAGGAGAGTCCTGTTCCCAGATGGCAAACAGTGTGCAAAACAGCTGTTCTCAAGCCCTCCCCTCCCCCCTTTCTTTTAAACCTCCGCTGTGCAGAGCCCGCACTGGGTATCTACCTGAGAGCTGCCAGAGAAGCGGACTAGGGCCCAGCTCTGGCACTGGCACTGCCAAAGGCAGAGCCTGGGGGCAGGCTGTGTCTCCTGTTCCCTGTGCTCCGTGGGTGGGGACCCTCTCGGAACACTTGATAACCTGTGTATGAATGTCTCCAGCTTCCTTGGAGCCGCCCGCCGTGACTCCTAATTTCCCTGCTCTCCCCCTGCCACCTTCACACGCGCAGACAGCCTGCCCGTGTCCGCCGGGCGGCTGTTCGTCCCTGAGGCCGCGTGTGAGTCTCAAGAAAACAAGTAGAAAGAAGGACTCATCCCTCAGCCTGGGGTGGGCTCCAGACGCATTTTCAAAGGTCCTCACAGCACTTGCCTGCATTTTCTATCCACCTTTATTTTGGGGAACGAGCCCCTTGTACTGATAAGAGTATTGTTGGCTGGAAAAGTTCACTTTTTCAGTCAGCCCATAGCGATGAGACTTCAATGGAGGCACTTTGTGAGCTGCAAAGTCCCTGTCAGGTACGAGGTGCTGTCCCAGAGCACCCAGGGATCCACGTTTCTCTGTCTCACGGATACACGCAGCCCGTGTGGTGGTGGGGGGGTAGTGCCCTGGAGACCCGCGGCCCGCCGGCACGCCGTGAACCTTGTGGGCAGGTGCTGTGGGAGTAGAAGGGGTTTCTATTCGGGTCACTCTTAACCACTCTCCTGCCTGTGGCTCTTCGGTTGGGCTGAAAATGCAAGCCTTGCGAGGGTCTCATTACACAGTTCTGATCGGCTGCCGTCATCTCAACCTTTCCCCGGCTCACAACCAAAATTAAACACTCATTTCTGGGGGCTGACATAATTGCAGCACTAAGGGAGGGTTTGTTTGTAATGACTTGCCTGGCTGATGAGTCTGAGCCCTTGGCCGGCCTTTCTGGCCGGAGCAGCCCTTTGAACTGGTGCCTAGAATGCCACCTCCCGCTCCTGACCTCTCCTCTGGCTCCCAGTCAGACCGCCTCCCTCTGGGGAGGCTCCTCCACCCCCGCCCACACGTGCACCCCAGTCGGTCCCTCACCTGAAACCTCCCTGCGGTGCCAGACCCTCTGGGACACCGTCCTGGCACTCCTCACAGGCGTTTTAGTTATTTCTGTAATTAGTTAATTGCCTTTCCGACTATATTTGTTGAATAAATGAAAAGTGTATTGCCTGTCACGCGGCCCACATCCTAATTAGTGTGTGGTTCCTAGAGAAGGAAAAAATGATTCTTTAAACACTCAGCATCTGCAAGCACTTACTGTGAGAAGACTTGCGCTCTAACGTCCCTCCCTTCTCCTTCCCCAGTGCTCCTGAAGTTCCGCACGGACAAGGGGAGAGACCCCAGTGGTGACACCTTTGGGGAAGATACGGAGCTGCTGCTCCAGATTCGAAATGACGTGCTTGACGCCCTGGGCGTGAGTCCTGACCTGCTTCCCGAAGACTTTGTCAGGTGGGTCTGGGCAGTCGTGGGTTCGCCCCGATCGGTAAACCCCCGAGGTGCTTGCCGTGAGCTGGGGAGGTGCAGTGCTGAGACCGAAGGCCCCGAGGAGGGCCTTGCGCGCCAAGGCCCGTCCTCCCAGGCCTCTCCTCCCTGGGCCTCTGCGTCGGTGCGGCCACTGCGTGTGAGAAACAGAGGTGCGCGCAGTCTGCTTGCTCTGTCAGTGTTTCGAATTCGCATGATCCAGAGTTCGGGCGGTGTCCGGTCTGCGTGCACTGCTGTGTGCCTTTTCCATTCTGCAGCGCCTCCTGGGGGTGCTCCCCGCCAGCACTTCGTTTCCTCCCACCTTTCTCCAGCACGGGGCCTCCGCGTCCCCTAACTCAGGCCACGCAGCCTCCAGTGTGGCCAGGCCTCTGTCCCAGCAGCCTATGGCCGTGTGTGTGTAGCTGCAGCGCAGGATGCACTGCTAGCAAGCGAGAAGCTTGCCCAGAAAAACGTGCTTTATTCCTTGGTGGACGTCACCCCCCTGCCCTCCACAGGTGTCTTGCCAGTGCGTCCCCTCAGCAGCACGGCGGTTGCATCTCCAGCCTCCACTCCCTGGGGCACGTGGGCACTTTCCTTTCGGCGTGACCGGTCTTCGCTGTTGTGCGCAATCGGGTTTGGGGGTCGATGGGAGAAGTCCACACAGTGACTGAGCCAGGAACCCCTTCCTGGCAGTTCCGCAGTCCTCAGCTCACTCATGTTTTCTTACGCTGTCTTTGGGGAAACTTCTCAGATTGCTTCGCGGTGCCGCCAGCTTGTAGCGGCGGTAATGACGGCGGGAACGTACGGAGCAGCTCTGTGGACGCGGCCTCTCCCCACAACAGCCCTTGTCATGGGTGAGGAAGCGAAGGGCCTCGTGCGCGGTTCATGTGGGTGATAACAACGGCACTGTGTGCCGGAGACCGTCCCTGTTTCACCCCACTTAATTGCCACCATCTTCCCTTGAGGTGTGATTATTTCCCCATTATCTAAATGAAGAAACTCAGACCAGAAAGACTTTTCTATCACTTGCTCGAGGATTTGGTAAGCAGCCACCCAAGGCCTCATAGACCTCGCCACACCGGTCTCTGGCGGGAGTGCGCTACCTGGCTTTTCCTCCCAGCAGTGAAGTGAATCAGGATCCCGTCCTGCCCTGGTTGTCTTTCCTGCGTCTCAGCCCCGGTTGGGCGCTGGCGTGCACTACAGGGTTAGGGCCCGCGGCGGCCTTTGAGCCACCCGCGGAGCCCTCAGCCGCAGAGGCAGCCGTCGACGAGGTGCTTTCGTAAGTTGGCACCGGGAGTTCAGGGGCTGTTGGCACCGCTGGCTGGGGAGGGGGGCATCTCAGACTCATGGCCGGGCACACAAGCGGGGTGAAGGGAGGGCCGAGCGTGGGAAGCAGGCGGGACCTGCTCAGGCTCAGGCAGGGCTCCGTCTGCCGAGCGGGCCCAAGTGCCCGACCGTGAGCTCGCAGCCAAGCGACTAATTTGGGCATTTAGAGTGACGAGTGTCCTGGCTCTGCGACACGGGCCAGCAGCGAGGCCGCTTCCCACAAGGAGAGAGCCGCCACCTAACAGCCAGCAGCCTAAGTAGCTGCCGGCTGGCTCTCCCTCCCAAGTGTGTTCTGCCCCCGCCCGCCCACTTTAGAGAGCGCACTTGCCCGTGTGCAGGTCCTCGTGTGCTCAGGTGCTCCCGCCCCGTTGCCCTTTAAGTAAGAGGGTTTGGTGGCCTCTTCAGAGCCCGAGATGGAGTCGGGCACCTGGCAGCTGCGCCGCCCTCGCGCGAGGCGTGCTGCCGGCCCGGAGCTGTGCACAAGTCTCCGTGCCCCTCATCTGTCCGCGGGCCGCCGGCGCGTCTTTCCTGGGACCTTGTTTGTTCTCCTCCTAGAGGCTTGATTGCTTTTCTGATTATGAAAAGAGCACGTGCCTGTTGGCAGGAAATGTGGACGGGAAGAGCACTGCCCGTGGTCCCGACGTTGAGAAGTGGCCGTGGCTGATGTTTTGGGGTTTAGCCTTGCAGACTTCTATGTATATTTTACCCGTATAGTTTCTCTTTTTTAAAGTCAAAATGAGGTCATACTCTTCACATAATAGCCTTTTTTCAGCATGTCAGACCTATTTCTGTCAAAAATTCACATCCATGTCCTTGTGTGACATTTAGTTATGTGTTTAACTGTCATCTTGTTAGTGGGTATGTAAGGTGTTTAATGGATGCAGATTTTCAGTTTGAGAGGATGAAGAAGTTCTGGAGATGGATTGTGGTGGTGACTGCACAACAGTGCAAATGCACTTAATGCCGCTGAACTGTGCGTTCAAGAGTGGTTAAAATCGCCCTGGCTGCTGTGGCTCAGTGGATTGAGCGCTGGTCTGTGAAGCAAGGGTTGCCGGTTCGATTCCCAGTCAGGGCACATGCCTGGGTTGCAGATCAGGTCCCTGGGTGGGGGGTGCTGGAGAGGCAACCACACATTGATGTTTCTCTCCCTCTCTTCCTCCCTTCCCCTCTGTCTAAAATAAATAAATAAAATATTTTTTTAAAAAAGAATGGTTGAAATGGAATTTAAACAGTAAAAGTTACATTACATACACAAATTATGAATGTTCGTCATAAACACAAAGTAGTGGAAAAACTATAAACACTAACTTTCCTTTCTGCCTCCCCCAAGCCCCTGGTAAATGTTTTGTCTCTAGGAATTTGATCTAGGTATGTTGTATAAGTGGAACTATACAATATTTGCTTTTTTGTGAAGTTAACTGGGTTTTAAATTACAGAAATAATATGTGTTATAGAAAGATCAAATAGTACCCAATAAATTCAAAGATGAAAATCACTCATAATTCCATTACTTGGAGAAAATCACTGACCACTTAGTGCTGTGTCATCTTCATTTTCTATCATAGCCTATGTAAAATCAGCAAAATTCTCAGATTTCATTTATTTATCTTTGGAGGAGGGAGAAGAGAAAGAGGGAAACATCCACTGGTTGACTCTTCTTTGCGCCCCCTAGCGGGGACCAGACCTGCAACCCAGGTGTGTGCCCCGACCAGGAATCTCACCCCCAGCCCTTTGCTTTGCAGGACGACCCCCAACCAACTGAGCCACACCTGTCAGGGCCCTTTGTAGGTTTTTTAAAAATACTCATTTATTGTTAGCAAGGGTGGTGGGAAAAGGTACAGCCTTTTAAGGGGGAAGTCTTTGGAAATATGTATCAAGAGTCATTAAAATCACCCTGGCCAGGTAACTCAGTTGGTTTAGAGCATCATCTCAATACACCAAGGTATTGCATATTTGGGTTGTTTTTTTTTTTTCTTCCGATCCCCAGTTGGGGCACATATAAGAACCAACCAGTGAATTCATAAATAAGTGGAACAACAAATCAGTGTTTCTTTCTGTCAAGTCAATAAAAATACAAAATTTTAAAAAAGAATTATTAGCCCTGGCTGGTGTTGCTCAGTGGATTGAGCACTGACCTGCCAATCAAAAGGTCGCCGGTATGATTCCTGGTTGGGGCCATGCGAGGGGCAACTGGTGTGAGAGATACCAGCTGGTGATGGTATCTTTCTCACATGGATGTTTCTCCCTCTTTTTCTTGCTTCCTTCCTGGCTCTCTAAAAATAAATAAAATCTTTTTAAAAAGAGGGAGAGTCGTTAAAATGTTCCCTGTTTGACACAGTAATTCTGCTCCTTGCTAATAAGGATATACCTTAAAGAAATAAGGTGAGCAAACATTTACATACAAAAGATACTCATCGTATTAAAAGAAAGAGAAATTGGAAAGTTGTTTTTTTTTTTTTAGGTTTTATTTATTTATTTTTAGGCAGAGGGTAAGGGAGGGAGAGAGGGAGAGAAACATCAGTGTGTGGTTGCCTCTTGAAAGACCTCCCACTGGGGACTTGGCCCACAACCCAGGCATGTGCCGTGACTGGGAATCGAACCAGCGACCCTTTGGTTTGCAGTATAACGCTCAATGCACTGAGCCACACCAGCCAGGGCTGGAAAGGTATTAAAGAGTTCATGATACCGGACAGTGCAGTGCTATGCATGGATTTAAAATGACGTTTATCGTGGACAGTGTCAAGCATATAGAAAAAATGGAAAGACGATTTAGTATAGCAGTGAACACCTGTTTACCACTCAGCTAGATTCGGTTGCTAATAGTTTGCTCTTAGTTTTGGGGATGGAGCGTCATGCCAACATGTGGCTTTAAAAATGCATCAAAGTTTATCTGTTGCATTTGGTTCTGTGTCTCTGTTAATATAGGATAGCGATTTTAAACCTTTTCAACTCATGGCATACATAAACTAATTACTAAAATTTTGCAGCACACTAAAAAAATAGGTATATATTTTGACTTGTGAGTATTTCATGAACTTCCCTCTGTGTGGCTTCAGACTCCGAGCACTCAGGCCCCACCAACGGCCTTCATCTTATCAGTTCTTCTGCTGAAGAACTTGGCCTTCACGGAGACAGGCTGCTTTGGGAGTGTTCCCTTCCCCAGGGCTTGGAGGGGAAGCCTGGCCTCTGTCTTCCCCTGGCCTTGGTCTCAGCAGCACTTACCTGTCTGTGCCTGCTCACGGTCCGGGGCCACAGCTGGTCAAAGCTGACAGTGGGAGGAGCTCTGGTTCCTCCTTAGTGACCCGCATGACGTTTGTCCAAGTTGGTCCTGTGGTGACACGAGCCACCAGCGTTCCCTCGGCCGCCCTGGTGCTTCCTGTGTTGCCGACGCGGCTGTGACCGTGGCTCACATGGCCCCGACCGTGGCTCACGTGGCCCCGAAGTCTCCCGGTCTTCCTCAGTGCGGATGCATGTTGGTGGCCGAGACACAAAAGCCAAACAATGTATTTTTTGCTGATCTGACCAAGAAATAGGTGTAATTTTGATTCATTCACACTGGGTGGCTATTGTGTTGGCTGTCTTCACGTTTTTAATCAATTTGACAGTCAAAAGGAAAAGAGGTCAGTGCCCTGACTACATAGTCAGGAACCGCACGCTTGAAAAGTTCTTGTGGCGCACCGGTAGAAAATCGCTGACCTGGGGGTTGGCGGGCCACCTGTTTCTGTAAGCCAAGTTTCGTTCTATGCCTCCTTGCTCACAGATCATCTCTGACCACTTTCATAGCTTGTGCAGCCCTGCACGAGCAGGCTGCGTCCACACAGGCCACGTGGTCTGCGAAGCGGAAAGCTTACTGTCTGGTTTTTCACAGAGAAAGTGTTCCATCTCTTGATCTAGAACAGTTGGCCGCTTTTTTCCCTCCCTCCCTCCCTCCCTCCCTTCCCTCCATTCTTTTCTTTTTTTTTTTTCCAGTCCAGGCCAGTTACATTTTAGAATATCCCATATTCTGGATTGTTTGATTCTTTTTTTAAAAAATAAATTCTTTTTTTAAAGATTTTATTTATTTATTTTTAGAGAGGGGAAGGGAAGGACAAAGAGGGAGAGAAACATCGTGTGGTTGCCTCTCGAGCGCCCCCTACTGTGTACCTGGCCCACAACCCAGGCATGTGTCCTGACTGGGAATCAAACCAGTGACCCTTTGGTTTTTCAGGCCAGCACTCAATCCACTGAGCCACACCAGCCACGGCTGTTTGATTATTTCTTGAGGTAATGTTTGTTTTGTCTTGTTGTCGTACGTAATTTTTATTATTTAGACTTACATACAGTAAAATTCATTTTTGCTTCCTCATAGTGTATTTTTTTAAACCTTACATAGACTAATGTGTATTCATTTCACAGTTCTATGAGTTATGTGTGTTTTTATTTTAAAACATACGAAATGGGGGAAAATATTGACAACTGTAATTGAACAACAATTAAAAAAAGGAAAACACGTGGGTTTTTACAAGGGCGTGGAGTTGTATAACCACCACCACAGAAAGGTTTCGTCACCGGGAAACCCCCTGTGGTGCCGCCGTGGTCCGCACCTTCCCCGCCGCAGCGCCTGGCCTCTGCTCCGGTCCCGCAGCTCTGCCTCTCCCGGGCCGCCACAGTGGCGCGGCTGTCGGGGAGCCCGTGTCTGTTCCGGTACAAGTCTGCTGTTTGTATTTGACTGGCGAGCACTTTCTCCCATTTCATGGTTTATCTTTTTATTTTGTGATGGGATCCTTTGACGTACAGTTTTCCAGTTTCATGAAATACAATTGATCTATTTTCTTCTTTCACTTATCCTTATGGTATCACACCCAAGAAATCGTTGTCTGGTCCAAGGTCATAAAGATTTACTCCTCTGTTTTCTTCTAAGAGTTTTATAGTTTTAGCTTGTACATTTAGGTCTGTGGTTCTTTCTTTCTTTTTTTTTTTCCTTCTTTTTTCTTTTAAATTATTTATTTATTTACTTACTTACTTATTCATTTTTAGGGAGAGGGGAAGGGAGGGAGACAGAGAGGGAGAGAAACATTGATATGTAAGAGATCGTTTGCCTCTCACACACTCCCAACTGGGGACTGGCCCACAACCCAGGCATGTGTCCTGCCCGGGAATTGAACCGGCAACCTTTCGAAAGGTTTGTAGGCTGGTGATAAGTCCACTGAGCTGCAGCAGCCAGGGCTGTGCTTTATCTTTGAGTTAACTTTGGTGCATGATGGGAAGTACTGGTCCCATTTCATTCTTGTGTACCTGGAGACCCAGCTGTCCCCGTGCCGTCTGTTTAAAAGTCTTTTTCATCCCCGTTGAATGGTCTTGTCACAAAATCATTGACCGTGTGTGTGTTTGTGTGTTTATTTCTGGACTTGTGGCTCTAGTTCACTGCCCTCTGTGTCTGTCCTCACTGGGGCCGCACAGTCGTGACCACTGCAGCCCTGTCAGTGGTGAGGTTTAAAGTCGGGGCACGTGGGAGCCGTGACTTTGTTCTTTTTGCAAGATTGTTTTGGCTGTTCTGGGTCCCTTACATTCCCAGGGGAGTGTTAGGGTGGCTTTCCCGTGTTTGCAAAAAAGGCAGCTGGAATTTTGATGTAGTGATTTGTGTCAAGTATATAGATTAATTTGGGGAGTGTTGCTGTCTTAACAATACTACGTCTTCTGATCCAGGAACATGTGATATATTTCCATTTATTTAGATTTTGTTTCTTTCAACAATATATTGCAGTCTTTAGAGTATGTTGTACACATCCGTTGTTATATTTACTTCTAAATATTTTATTTTGGATGCTGTTGTAAGTGGAATTCTTAATTTCATTTTTTATTCTTATTTTTATTTTTTAATTTATACATTCTAGGGAGAGGGAGGGAAGGTGAAGGAGACAGAGAAACAGACATCAGTCTGTTGTTCCACTGGATGCGTTTCTTTGCTTGATTTTGGAATGTGCCCTGACTGGGGATCAAACCCTCAGCCTTGGTATATCGGGATGGCGCTCTGTCCAACTGAGCCACCCAGCCAGGGCCTTAATTTTATTTTTAGAATGTTCATGGCTAATATACAGAAGTACAGTTGATTTTCATATATTAATCCTGTATTTTGCAGCCTTGCTGAATTAATAGTTCAAATGACTTTTCTGTGGATTCCTCCGTATTTTCCATATACTAGAGCATGTCACCTCCAAATGCGCCTTCCCTTCCAGTCTGAGGTCTCGTTTCTATCTCCTTCCTTCACCGCCCTGGCTGGAGCCTTCAGCACGCCGTGCGGTCGCCGTGGGGGAGCAGACGTCCTGGTCCTGCTCCTGGTCTCGGGGAGAGCACTCGGCCTGCCCAGAGCGTGGTGTCGGCTGTGCTGCTTGCCCAGATACCCTTTCCCGGGCTGAAGAGGTTTTTCTCTCTTCCCGCTTTGCGGAGTGTTTTTATCACAAAAACATGCTGGACTTTTTCACATGCTTTTTTCCGCATCCTTTGGGATGATCATGTGTTTGTCGTCCTTTATCCAGTTAACACAGCACACTGCATCGATTGTTTGCTCAGATGGTGGATGGACTTTGCGTTCCTGACATAAGTCCCACCTAATGGTGGTACATAATCCTTTCTGTGTTTTCCTGGTTTGGTTTCCTAGCATTTAGTTAAGAGAGTATGCTTTTTTAAAAGATTTTATTTATTTATTTTTAGAGAGAGGAGGAAGGAGAGAAGGAGAGAAGCATCACTGTGTGGTTGCCTCTCACGTGCCCCACTGGGGGCCCAGCCCACAACCCACGCCTGTGCCCTGACTGGGAATCGAACCCCTGACTCTGGTTCACAGGCCAGCACTCAATCCGCTGGGCGACACCATCCAGGGCTAAGAGAATATACTTTTAAGAGGGGAAAAAAAGTATTAAGTTGTGTGGAATGATCACAAGAGAATAGGTGTGTTTGTTTTTTGCTCTTAAATAAAAGGAAAACATTCCCGCCCTTGTCTGTGGTTGAGTAGTCGCATTCCAGGTGATCTATTTCTCTTTGGTTCCGTCCTCGGCGTCTGCGCTGGACCTCCACCCAGGAGGACGAGTTCCCTCTGGCTGAGCGGACGGACAGGCAGATGGGCGGACAGCAGTGCTGGGGCTGGTGGGGGTGTGAGGGCAGGGCACTTCCACTCCCTGCTGGTGGCGTGTGATGGACATAGCCTTTCTAAAGGAGGGCAGTTTGGCAAGATGTATCGGGATGCAGCAGTTTTGTATTCAGGGGTTTGCCCGGGTTGTGGGGACACCTGTGCCGGGATGTGTGGTCGCCATGCCAAACAGTCTGAATGCCCATCTGTAGGTGACAGTGGGGAATGAATAGTAGCTGGTTCTACTTGGCTTTAAAATTACTGGTGTTTAGACGTGCGCACTTTTAAGCACGTCCAGAAGGATGAGCGCAGACTGGGGAGGTTGGGGGTGGGCACTGCGCCTTGTCGGTGTCCCTGTTTGCTCATTTCGGAAATACCGTGGAGTCCAGGGCTGGGGACTGGCAGAGCTCATGTCCTCTGGGGAGGTGGCGGGAGCGAGGGTTGGGTTCCCAGGACGGGCGTTGGAGGGCCGGTGACAGGATCAGCTAAAATTTGTCCCCTGGATGCCCCATCCTGGCCCGGAAGAGCTGGTATCCACGTGGGTAGCGAAGACCTTTCCAGTCCCCATGCTTTAATTTTGGGCCCCAGGTTTCCCGAGCCTGCGTGTTAACACAGGCCTCTCCCTGGCATCTGTCTGGAAGCAGCATATAGAACCCAGCGCCTGCGGGGGTCAGGAGAGAATTGCGAGAATGTGACCGGGGCACCGAAACATCTGGTATAGAAGGACCGTATTTTTAGGAGGCACAGATATAGTCTCTCCTTCAACTTAAAAAAAAGTGTGAAGCAGTCCCTGCCTGCCAAGGTTCAGAGGTCTTTCCCAGCCTCCTGTGCACGAACCCCGATCGGATTGAACTTTCTCGCCCGGGGCCGCCATTAGCGTTGCCGCCAGATGGCCGCCCTGGTAGCCTCCTGCTCCGCAGCGCCTCATCCCGTGCGTCCTCTCTTCCAGGTACTGCTTCTCCGAGATGGCCCCAGTGTGCGCCGTGGTCGGAGGGATCTTGGCCCAGGAAATCGTGAAGGTAAACAGTCGCCGTGGAGCGGACGACAGTCGACCCCCCCCAGCCACGCACCCTGGAGATGCAAGAGCGCCGGCCCTGGGCCATCTGAGCCCCCTGGTTCCTCCGACCGGCTCCTTCTGGTCTCCCCACCCTTTTCCTTCCTTCCTTTTCCCAGCCCATCCCCTGGGCGTGCAGCAGACGGCCTCCGAGTGCTCGCGCTGAGCTAAGCCCGGAGCTGGACAGGGCGCTGTCCGCCCGCCCCCAGCCGGGCCGATCACGTGCCTGGTGCGCAGGCTACCTGCCAGGGTCCTGCTGCTCGCTATGCGGTGGGTGCCGTCATGGTCCTCTCTTAACGGGACGATGCTACTGAGGCCCGGAGAAGGGACTCCCAGCCCACACATGCCCGTGGCCTGTGCCGGCAGCCCCGCGGGGCTCTCTCTGCCGGGCGGCGTGTGGGGTGGGTGCCGTGGCTCTCTCCGAGGCGGGGCGGGGGGCGGGGGGCATCTCACCTGGGGTCATGTGACCTATCACTGGCACAGCGTTTTAAATTTCTGTTAGAACATTTGGGTTGCTGAAACTATAGCATGCCTCATATAAATTTTACGTCCTTTTGGGGGCTTTGCTATTTGCCTAAAGGTGTTAGATTTACCTTTGTCAGGCTGTCCATGCTTGAGTGGAGTGGCGGTGGCGGCTTGTTTTTTCCTTCCATGGGGCAGGACTGTGCCTGGTTAAGCGAAAGAGCAGCGGTGGGAAAAGCGTAAGGTGGGGGCAGGGGCAGGCGTGGTCTCATAGCCTGTGACAGAGGACATGCACTGAAAGTCCCCCACGTGCCACCACACTGTCCTTCACACAGCTGAACTCACCTCTCCTCCCAGCCGCCCCGTGAGGTAGGACGTGTAGGGGCCCCTGAGGTACAAAGCGGGGTGGGGGTGGGGGAAGTGGAGGAGCCAGGGCTGCGGCCGCGGCCTGGACCCCACTGTCCACAGCGGCTCCTCTGCATCCGGCCCTGACCTCCAGCGCGGCCCTCCCCCCGGCCTGCTGGGGACAGCTGTCGCCCAGCATCTCGTTTCTGTTTGTGCGCGCACTCCGCATTCCTGGTTGCTGGGTGTGTCTGGAATCTCCTCCTACCCCATCTGGCTTGGGAGGCGCTTTCCCTTTTGCCCCGCGCTCACCCCATGCCCTGCTTCACCCCGCATCCTGTTCACCCCCCCTCCCCCACCCCAGCACTCGCGCAGGTAACAGGGCCCGGCCTCAGTCAGCGGGCAGTAGGGCCTGCGGTCCGAGGGCCACAGCCTCCTCCCTTCTCTGCGGAGAGGCTCTCTGACCCCTCGGAAAGGAGGTGGTAGGAGGTGCAGCTACGGGTAAAAGCCTGTCCCCGTAGCCATCCTGCTTCCCTTCCGTCCTCACATCGCTGCAGACGCCAGGCGTTCTGCCACGTCCCCCGCATGTGGTCGTGGTGACAGCGGTGGCCACCCGGGCTCCACGTTAGGTCGAGTTGTGTCATCTCCTGTAGCTTGGCCTCAGTCCAGGTTCTCAGGTGCAGCTGTGGGCTCTCAGGCCCTCCCACCCTGCTGGGTGCTTGGGGTCCTCGGACGCTGGTACAGGACCCCGGCCCCGTCAGCAGCGGCGGCCCCCACTCGCCAAGAACTCGCTCTGTGCCGGCACAGTGCCAGGCTGATGGCACCGCGCTCTCACCGGCGACTCCAGCAGGCGGGCGCTGTTTCTGTGCCTTGTCACGTGTGCGGGGGCGAACCGCCTCTGAGTGCCTCTCGCTGCACCAACACCCAGTGTGTGCTCGGTGTGTTTCCCGGGGCGAGTGGCTGAATGGCCCCTTGGGGCAGGTGCGATTGTCCCCGTTTCACAGCCGAGGGAGCAGATTGGGACTGGCACTCAGTTTAAGGAGACACTTGGGGTGTGGAGAACGGTTTCTAGCCTTGTTCACGAGGTCCTGCCTTATGAGCGACAACGCAGGGCCCCGGGGACCTGGGAACACGGCCTAGGAGCTTGCGTGGGTGGCGCCCTTCTTCAGGGGTTCGGAACCTCACGGGAAAGTCATGGGCGGGTTCGAGCCCAGCACACACAGGCACGCACGGATCAGCCTGGGTTTCAGGCTGCCTGACCCTGTCCTGAAAGTGCCATGTCCTCCGGCTAACCCCACGGGACAGTCGCCGTGCCCATGGGGAAGGAGCAGCTCCAGGCCCCTCCTGGAGGACCAGTCTTGCACAGTGCATGTCCCTGCACATCCCCGAGGGTCATGAAGGCCGCAGCCAGGCTGTGTAGGGGTGAATCACTGCCTTTCTCGGAGTCGTAAATAATTATCCCTGTCATTCACCAGACGGTGGCCTCCATGCTAGGCATGGTTTAAGGTATTTGAGGCTCATCATCTCAACGCTTAGGATAACACGCTTGTGTTTGTTTTACACGGGGAGAGTGAGTTCAGAGAGGCAGAGCCGAGGGCGAGCAGAGAGACGGGACTGTCGCAACGCAAACGCCTCTGTGCGCACCTCTCTGGGGCACGTCCCTTCCTTCCCCCTCCATGCCCCTCCTCCCTCCTTCTCCCTCCTTCTCCCTCCTTCCCCCTCCATCCCCCTCCTTCTCCCTTCTTCCCCCTCCATTCCCCTCCTTCCTCCTCCATCCCCTTCCATCCCCCAGCACACAGTCTCTGCCATCCTCCTCCTGAGCTCCGACGGCCCTTCTTCCGCCTCTGTGACGTGTTTCCTGAGCCCACGCGGCCCAGCTGGCTCACTTCTTCCACCTGTGATTCTTTAAATGAACTTTCACTAGTATTTGGGGGCGGAGAATGTCTGGGGAGATGGCCAGCTGGCCCCGGGGAGGCAAAATCGACCTGTATTAGGAAACCACTGCCCACGCTGCTTATCAAGGGTCGGGTTTGGGGGTGGTTTGCTCTTTTTTTTCCCTCCATTTTCTGCATTTTAAAGCTCTCCTTGTTTCTCTCCCAGGCCCTGTCTCAAAGGGACCCACCTCACAACAACTTCTTCTTTTTCGACGGCATGAAGGGGAGTGGTGTTGTGGAGTGCCTCGGCCCCAAGTGACCCCCGGCGCGGCCGCCTCGCAGACGCCGCACCCCACATGCCTGAGTGTGTCCCCGTGCCCTCTCCCACGAAGGCCTCTCCAGGCAAGAGACAGCAAAAGCATCGGTCCCACCCAGACTATTTCCTGCGGACGGTGAACTTGTGCAGATGTGCCCCTTGCAAGTGCCAGCAGCTGCTGCACACCAGGGGGCAGAGGGCCCGGCCGTGTCCACCCAGCCCCGCTCAGGACCGTGTGCCAGCTCCAGGCCTGCCAGCTCCCGGGCGGCAATCACCTGAGAGCGCCCTCTGACGCCGTTCTGCCCTGGTGCCGCCACGGTGTCGCCAGGCCCCTGGGGCACCGCTGGAGATGCCTGCCAGGAACCGGCACGCCCGGCTGCTCAGGAGCCCAGGCCCGACGCAACACTGGTGGAACCGCAGTTCCGAAGGCGGGCGGGAGCCCTGAGAGGAAAAACCAGTGCGGGCGGGATGCATTTCCTCCAGAGCTCGAGACCCTGCAAAACAACAGGTGGCACCTGGCGCGCCGCTCCTGCGTTTCAGTTGAGGATTAGTGCGTCCCAGCCTGCACTGGGGACAGAGGCAGCGGTCCCGGGTCCTCCGGGGCCTTCGAGCGAGGCCTTCAGGCTGAAAATGAGGAGGAAAACTCACTTTAAAGGGCAGGTGCCAGGGCCCCACCCTGGGGATCCCGAAGTTCAGGCCACGGTGGGAGGGGCAGCCGTCCTCACGGAGCCCCAGGCCTGGCGTGGTGCTGGAGGCCTGCGTTTAAGGGCTGTGTAGGTCCTTCACTCGCCCCCCACCCCCATGGCAGCTGTCTGTGTGGTTTTTTATATTTTGTAGATTTCCATGGTTCTTTAAACAGGAATGATAGAAATAAAGTTATTTGCTATAGGATTTGTTTTTCTTCTACATTTGAAACTTCCTCCGACGGGGTGATCCCTACCCTTCGCCTTTTTAAACCTGAAGAAATCCCACTGGGTGCTTTAATGTGACCCCGAGACTCGCCCCTCCCACGCCGCTCTTCTGGCCGGTGCAGCAGGGGTGGGGTGCGCAGAGGCTTCTGGTTGCGGTTGTCTGCTCGTGGCTCAGTTATGGTGGCTGCCCTTGGTGACGAGAATCACAGAGATCACAGAGACGGGATGGGAGTGAACCCAGGTGCTGGTGCCACCTCCTATGTAGCTCCTCTGTGTGGTGGGTGTCATGCAGAGCACAGGTGGACGACGGCCTTGCCGTGAAGTTAGTGACGTGACATGCCCCGGTCCCACGGCTCCGACGAGTCGAGGCTGTCATCGGAACACCACGCTGGTCCTGACAATGGAAAATCCTGTGAGGTCTGGGCCTGCCTGGCCCGTTGGAAGGAATGATCAGCTCCTTGCCTGTTGTCATCCCATCGCACTCAGGGAAAAGGAGCTGGTCTTTGGGAGGTCGAACTCAATTCCCAACCCTCCCAGTCACCCCAGCTCCCACCCTAGGTGAGGCTAGGGCTGTGTTTCTGGAGGGCCCCCTCTCCGGACCCCAAGGTCAGCCGTTCTAATGCACCAATCTCAGGCCCTCTGAAATGTTGATTTAACACCCTTTACCTTGCAGTGTGGGGCCTTGGTCACAAGGGGGCGCAGGTGGGTCTGGAAGGATAAAAACAAAATTGACATGTAACCTCTGAAGCTTCTCAAACTTTTCCACCGTGTACCTCTCGTGGCAGAGATTGAGTCATCCAGAGAGGACCCCTCGGGAATCAGGGAGGGTGTGCTGGAAGCTGCCAGCCCCAGGCAAGAAATGTGTCTGTTCGCGTCTCCTCAAATTTCATCTTCTCCCGTATTACCCGTCAGTGTTAGCATAAAGTGGATTTCCCTGGTCGCCAGGAAGTGCGCGGCAGTTATCCGTGGTTTCTGGTACCTCCAGGAGCTGTGTAGCCCACGTGGGAAGGAGGGTCCACTCCACAGAAGTGAGGGGCATCGGGGTGCTGGAGCTGCCTCGGGGCGGCCAGGTCTGCCCACTGCCAGCCCTGCTTCTGTTGTCTGGTTTGTGCGGTAGCCAAACTCTGGTAAGTACTGAATGTGCCAAAGATGCAGAACATTCTACTGGAACAAGTGCTACTCAAAAACAAACAAAGCTAAAAAGTTACAATAAAAAGCTGTTGGTTCCATCCCAGCCCCAGGTTCTTACAGTGTAGATCCATTCCACCCGCTTCCTGCATTTCTTTGGTAGATACATGTTTATCCACTGAGGTATGTCCTATTTTCCCCTTTGAGGGTGGGGGAAAGGAAGCTTAGGTTGTGGTTTCCAGGTCAAAGAGTTTAATAATAATGCTAATGTGTGCACACTACCTGCTGGTACTTTCCAAAATGCTTCTTATTTGTTGAATCCTCATCTGAGGACATGCTTACTGATTTTAGAGAGAGGGAGAGGGAGAGAGGAACATCGATCGGTACCTCTTGCACACGCCCCAACAAGGGACCAACTCACACCCTAGGTGTGTGCCCTGACCAGGAATCAAGCCTGCAGCCTTTTGGTTTACAGGATGACACTCCAACCAACTGAGCCATGCCGGCCAGGGCCCACAATGTTGGTGCTTTTGGTAAGTTGTTTGGTCCTCATGGCAGCCCCGTGGGTGTACGTAGATGCTGCTGCTGTTGTGTGCATGTTGCAGATAAGGAAACAGCATCCCCCAAGAGGTGAGGCATGGACTGTGGGCTGATGGGCAATGCTTTCATGGAGGACATGGACTGGCCACGCCTCTGATTCCAACGAGGACAAGGAGACTCGGACTCTGCCTTCCCAAGGTCCGTAGTCCTAGTAGTCACCGCTGAAAACCGCAGGTCAGGCCCAAGTGCTAAGGGAGGGCCTTCAGCTGGTTCCAGGAGTGCAGGTGGACTCTGTTTTTAAGCTTGTATTAAAACCTCCAGGTGCCCCGGCTGCTGTGGCTCAGTGTATTGAGCCTTGCCTTGTGAACCAAGAAGTCACCGGTTTGATTCCCGGTCAGGGCACACGCCTGGGTTGTGGGGCAGATCCCCAGTGTGGGGGGTGCATGAGAGGCAACCACACATTGGTGTTTCTCTCTCTTTTTCCCTCCCTTCCCCTCTGTCTAAAAATAAGTAAAATCTTAAAAAAATTTTTTCTAAAAACCCTTCAGGCAACATACCAAATTAAGAGGAAAGAGATTCCTCCCTGCCGCATCTCTGCCTGTCAGCTCAATGTCGGCCACGTAGCAGGAACAGCCGACTTAACAGCCAAGCTCGGGATTTCGGAGAGAAACATGAGAGGCTGTTTGTGTAGCTTGGGTGTGTCCACTTTCATACCCAGCTCCCAGAGGTCACCCCTCGAAGCCATGGAGAGTCCATCCCTCCAGGCTGTCAGGTTCACATCCAGATTCTGCCACTTCACTCAGGGACCTTGGGTGAGGGACCCTTTTGCATCTCAGTTGCCCCATCTGTGAAATGGGGTGATAGTTGCACATCCCTCTGACACATGAACATTAAGTGAACTAATATGTTCTCTTACCTACTATTGCACGTATTTAGAAATAACTTTGTCTGCAACTTGCTTTTTCTCATTGCCTTGGAGATCCTTGTCAGCACATCAGGCATTAAATTCCAAAACCACAGTTGAACTATAAGCTATTTAATCAGGCTGCCGTTGAGTGACACCGAGCCCGTTTTCCGCGCACCGCACTTGGGAAAGGCTCTCCAAAGCCGAATGCTCAGGTTACGGGGTATCTAAATGCATTTGAAACGGTGATTCTTTCCAAAAGGCTGCAGGGTGGTAGCATCGCACGTTCCGCTTGTGGTTTGGGTAGATAGTACGTGCGCACTTAGCGCAGAATTGAAAGCTTCACGAAGATGAAGTCCTGTTTTCCAAGGAGGGGCAAAACTATGAACAATGAAAAGTAAATCTCTCCAGAAGCAACTATTGCAGGATGGGAGCATTTGGAGGCAGCGAGGGGCACAGGTTCAAGCGTGGGATCAGCTTGCTAGGGGTCACACGGTTTGCAGGTGGCAGGGATTTAGCGGCGGGCCTCACTGCCAGGCCCCCCAGCCTCAGCTCCGCCAAGTTGCAGGAGTGCTCAGTGACAGAGAGAAGGCCACGCGTATGGCTGGCACAACCAGTCCCAGTCCCTGGGTCTCTGTCTTAACCATTTAACCTGGGTGCTGCGGTGGGATTCCCCACTTTTCAGTCCTCAATATGATAGGTTTGGTTCTATTAAAAAGAAGATACCGGCCCTGTCTGTATCTAGCTAAGGTGGTTGGGGCGTCATCCCAACATGCCAAGGCTGCAGGTTCGATCCCCAGTCAGGGCACATACAAGAATCAACCAATGAGCCCTGGCTAGCTAGCTCAGTGGATTGAGCATGGACCTGTTCAGAGGATTGCTGGTTTGATTCCCAGTCAGGGCACATGCCTGCGTTGCAGACCAGGTCCCCAGTAGGGGGCGTGTGAGAGGCAACCACACATTGATGTTTCTGTCCTCTTTCTCCTTTCCTCCCCCTCTCTCTAAAAATAAATAAAATCTTAAAAAAAAAATCAACCAATGAATGCATCAATAAGTGGAACAACAAATTGATGTTTCCCTGTCTCTTTCTGTCTCCCTAGCTAAAATCAATAATAAATAAATAAATAAATACTGTCTCATTAGAAAATTGGAACTCCAGGACACATTGAAGAGCATTAGGAATGGTAGATAAATGGGGAAATTAAAAAATTTTTTTCTCTTATTTGAAATATATATGACTAAAGCAAACATTCTGACTCTGTCACTTATAATAAGATGGTCGGCCCTGCCTGGCGCAGCTCAGTGGATTGAGCGCCGGCCTGTGAACTGAAAGGTCTCTGGTTCGATTCCCAGTCAGGGCACATGCCTGGGTTGCAGGTTTGGACTCCAGTTGAGGATGTGTGAGAGGCAACTGATCAATGTTTCTTTCCCTCTCTTTCTCCCTCCCTTCCCTGTCTCTGTAAACAAATAAATAAAATCTTAAAAAAAGAAAAAAATGGTCAGGCCAGGGTAGTTCAGGTGGTCAGAACATCATCCCAATACACGAAGGTTGTGGGTTTGATCCCTGGTCCGGGTACATAAAAGAATCAACCAATGAGTGCATAAACAAGTGGAATAGCAAACTGATGCAAATTGATGATTCCCTCTGGCCCTGGACTTTTAGGAGAAGAGCCATTTCCCGTGAGGAGAGCAGGAAGGGGCAGAACTGGGATCCGAATCTATGTCTGCCAGTCTTGTGTGGGATAGGGCACAGAAAAGCATTTGACTAATCCAAATGGTGCTCCCTGTAGGAGCACCCTTTTTTTTTTTTCCTTTTAAAGATTTTATTTATTTTAGAAAGGGGAAGAGAGGGAGAAAGAGGAGAGAAACATCATGTGTGGTTGCCTCTCGTGCGCCCCCTACCGGGGACCTGGCCTGCAACCCAGGCATGTGCCCTGACTGGGAATGGAACCAACCATCTTTTGGTTCCCAGGCAGGTGCCCAATGCACTGAGCCACACCGGCCAGGGCCCCTTATATTCATTCAACACCAGCTCTTTACGCCAGGTACTGGGCTAGGCCTTAGCACAGAGACATAGGTGAACCTCACTCTGCACTTAGCTCCATGCTCTCCCAGATGGCACTTAGTGCCTTCCTGGGAGCAGGGACAAGGTCTGTCCCATTACTGACATGTTCCCTGGGACTCCTCACAGGTCACTCATGCGTCAGTAAATACCGAGCCCCCATGACGTACATTATGGGGGGGAGATGAGCAGTAAACAAGAAAGCACCCAGGCACCCCACCCTCACGGGGCTTTGCATTGAGTGGGAGGAGGACAGGCCGTGCTCCTCGGCCTTCCTGCAGGGACAGCCACAGACGGTCAGGTGTGCCCTTGGGCCCAGACGGGTCAGGGGCTCCGGCCAGACCAGGTCACGCGGCGGGGAAGGAGGGCAGAAAGAGTATCCACTGTTCCAATCTGATTTTATTGAAAAGGAAACATACAAAAATCATGTACAAAAAAAATTAACCAAACATGTACAGAAAATTCATTCCGGTATCTACAGCAGCGCATATACAGAAATTTACAGGCTGGGCCATCCCTCCCCGCTCCCAGACTCCTCCCTCTTCTGAGACTCCCCCCTCCCTGACTCCCCCGTCTTCCCCCCAGCGCTTCGCCCTGGGGACTAAGGCTGGGGCGGTTTCCGCCCAAATATCCCACCCCCCCAATGAATGCCAGTGGTCACACGTGCTCTCTCTAAACCTATGCAATGGGATTGATGGGGGCGGGGGGTGGTCACGGGCAGAGCACAGGATTCACAGTCTGGGCCCCTCCTGGCCACCCCCAGATGAAGGTGAGGCAGGCATGCCCACTACCTGCCGGCTGGCTCAGGGAAGACGGCTGGGCACTGGGCGGGGGCAGCCGGCAGACACACCCCATTCTCTGGCTCCAGGAGGCTAGTGGTCAGGTTTGGCTCATTTGCTCTTCACAGGCCCCCTCCCCAGGAGGAGGGGGGGAAGCACCAGGGGCCTGAGGCCAGGCCCAAAGTGAAGGAGCACTGGGTGGGAGACCCCTCCCCCCCAGTGTCACCCCTGCAGCTGGAACGGGCAGCCAGCACCAGCAGCCTTTCCTGAGATGGTGGTGGGCGGCAGAGGCGGGCGGCTCAGTCCCCACCCCCTCGGTCACCGCCGCCTTTAGACGCTGAGTCCGTCAGCCCTCTCTCCCCCAGCTTCTCAGCCAGGGGCCCAGGAGTCCGCATCTCCCTCAGTGCACCCCAGGCGAGGCCGGGGCTGGGTCTGGAGGGGCTGCCCTGACCCACCCCTGGGACAGGCAGGGCTGGTAGTCCAGTATGCTACATGGTGCAGACGACGACCCCTGCGCTGGCCAGGGCGTCAGGAGGCGGGAGGGTCCTGCCCCCCAAGTCCCCGACGTCCGCCAGGCGGGTGCAGGCACCTAGTTGGGCTCCATCTCGGGGGCCCCGCGGCCCCTGGGTAAGGGCAGCAGTCCCATGATGAGATTGTACAGGACCCTCCAGGGTGAGGGGCGGTGTCGCTGCTGCTCCTCTTGTCTCTAGGGAGAGAGAGAGAAGAGGAAGTCAGGGAGTGTGCTCGTGACAGGGGCACAAGCGTGGTCAGGTCCCAGGGCACTGAGGAGCGAGGAGGCATGGTCCTGAGCGTGCGCCGCACCCCAGCCAGCCCGCCCTCTGATGCAGGTGCTCTTATTATTGGTTGGGCTCAACCCCAGTTCCTCTGCCCAAGTGGGCCAATGTTGTCACCGAGGGAGGACAGAAGTGCATGTCATCGATTTCCAGATGACAAAGTCACCCAACGGAAGTCACTCGGGGTAAGGGGTGGGGCTGGATTGCAGCCCACACTGCCCTCCCCTAAAAGGCTGGTGGTGGGATGGAAGGAAGGGGGCAGGGAGCCCATAGTCTCAGCGATTCTAGAACAATCCGTGGAAGGAGGAGAACTGGGAACAGTTCACCTATGCTGAGGCTGCGCAGAAGTATGTCGAGGCAAAGCTGACCCCTACCCTCTTTTGAGGGGCAGGATGAAGATGTGGGGTGGCCTCTAGGACCCTCTGAGCTCCAGACTGTTAGGAAAGTGGGCAACAAGGAAGCTAGACACAAGAAGACTCCCACCAGGAAAAATAAAAAGTTAGTGACAGCACTCTCCCACCCCGTGCTGGGAAGGAGAAGCCCATCTTACAGTTGGGAGCAAGGTCAGATAAACCATGGGAAGGGTGGGTGGGATGCCTGCCCCTGCCTCTTCATTCCACCAACTCCCGCAGCCAGGAGGTAGCAGAGGGGGCCCATCAGATTGGTTTAAAAGTCTGCCACCCTGACGTGGCTCCGAGGTGCCACATGGCACAGCTTGCTCACCTTGGTGAGCAAGTGAGCAAACATTCAATAAGGGTGGGCAGGCCGCCGGGGTTCTATTCTGGAGACACATGGCGCTCCTGGAAAAAGGCGCTTCATTTGGAAGAGCCAAAAAACAAAAAGAAAAAAAGCCAATAAATAAAATGTGAAACATTTGTTTTTAAATCCTGAAGATCCAACAATGAGAGAATGAACGTGGATGCTGTATGTTGATCCAACAGAAAACTAAGGAGCAGTGGAAGCGGGTGAACCGAAGCTCCTCTGGCCTGTGGAGGCATCTCCAGCAAAAACGGAGAGGGAAAAAGTTTGGAGGGAAACACTCTCTGTCTTACAGGTTACGCCACAAACGCCCCACGGTCCTTAGCATTGTCTGTGGCCTGGTAATTACGGAGTAAAAGAATCACACCTGCAGAGGAATGGGACCAGCCAGCCTGAGAGGTTTCCTTGGGAAGGGGGAAAGCAATGGGGTCACAGAGGGGGACAAGGGGCTTCACAACATCCGGTTTTTGTTTTGCTTTCAATAAGCAGGCAGTGAGGGTGTCAGGTTCAGGTTGGAGAGAGCCGGGTGGGCGCCCTGGTGTTTGTTATTCTCCATTCCCTGCTGTAGGCTTCAGATATTTTGTTTTCCTCCGAGGAGGAGCGGCGGGCTGGGGGCGGGCCCTCCCGCCGGGAGCCCCGCCCCCGCCCGGCTCGGGAAGCTGAGTGGCGCGCCGCCTGCAGCGCGGGCGGGTGGGAGGGGCGGGCGCGGCCGCGCCGCCGCTGCTGACTCACCGGCTATAAATAGCCCGGGATATATGAGCCGCTCCGCGGAGCGCCGCCCTCAGTCCCCGCGACCGCGGGCTCGGGTGCGCCGCGGCGCTCCGGGCAGCCCCGGGCCGGGCCGTGCCAGCCGCCGCGCGGGCCCTCGGCGGCTCCGTGGCCGCGCCGCCCCTCCCACTGGCCTGTCCCCGGCGCGACCCCGCCGCGCAGGGCAGCAGCTGCGGCACATCTGGCGGGGCCGCCCGCAGCCCCCTCCCCGGCGGGAAGTCCCACCTGCCGTCTACCCCTCCCCCAGCACTCACCCGCCGCTCATACAGAGCGTCGAGGTCGTCCGCCATTCGCCGCAGCTGGGCCCCGATCTCTCGGGCCCACTGCTCCTCCTCCCCCCGGACTCCCGGGGCTGCTTGAGTGGGGCCGCCCGCCAGGGCCCCCGGGGCGCTGGGCACCGGCGATTCCAGGTGCTGCTCCGCGGGCGAGAGTGAGGGCTGAGGACCTGGGAAAAGCCGAGGGGTGTGGTCAGCACCCAGGATCCCTCTAGGCCCCGAGGTGTTCCTTGGGGACTGGTTAGCCAGCGCCTGCTTCTCCCTTTTCCAGGCGTCTGCTTTCTCTTCTGCTTCCCGCCTTATTTCTAGCAATTCCATGGTCCCCTCTTAGAGCCTGAGCTGTCAGTTCCTACTCCCCAGAGACCAGGAAGCAGTAAGAGGTTTTGGGGCGGCCTCTCGGAAGTCACCTGTCTAGCCCACTCGTCTAGAAGGCCTTCCTCTCACCTAACCTGAATACCTCTCTTCCCAAACAGGGCCAAACTTTGCCTGCTCCATTTAACAGATGGAGAAATTGAGGGCCACCCTAATAAGTGGCCCAAGGTCACACAGGGATACAGCCACTGGCTACACCCAGAGTCACAAGCCTCAGGTCTCCTGGCCTCTGGTGTCCAACCACAGCGAAGCCACACCTCCGGATGTGGCCTGGAGACTAGAGGCCAGGCTGGCTGCCTCCGAGCCCCGGCCTGGGGGGCTGGGATGCGGGGGATGCCTTCCAGCCCCACCCCCTTCTCAGCTCCTCTGACGTCTCCTCCTCCCTCCTGTCACCCCAGGTCCTGGCCTGAGGGATCCCTAAGGCCCAAAATCAGGGCCTTAGTTTCCACTTGGGACTTTGGTCTTGAAATCGAGTCCCCTCTTGCCCCACTTCCAGGGAACTGAGTCGGAGAAGTTTCTCTCTCTGAGCCTCCCTGGTGCTCCAGGGACGGGGTGGGGTTGGAGGGCAACCGGGACAGTCTTTCCCCTGCCACCGAGTGTGCCGGCTGGGATGGGGCTACCGGGCTCCACAGGGTTAACGGCCCATCAGGCAGGGGACCTTTAACCCTTCCCTCCCCAAGGCTCACCCCCACACACACACACTTTCCCAACACAATGACCCCTCCCCCCTCCTTCCTCCTCCAGGACTGCGCAGAGGGCGGACCTCGGCCAAAAAGACGCAGATAATGGCAAAAGGCCACCCTCGACCCCTCCCCAAAGTCCTGAAGTGACCGTCCTCCCGCTCTGCCCACACTCTCTCCCTCTACAGTCCTCAGGAGGGCTAAAGGGACCCAGGCTAGGGGAGAGGGGCTGGGAAAGGCCGCGGGCTGCAACTCGGGGACTGCAGTCAGATTCCAGGAGGGACTTCCCACTCGGCGTCCCCCAACCCCCCAGCCTCCTACTCCGTCTTCCTGCTTCTTGCAACACAAAGACCACACAGGCCACACCCTCCCTGTGGCCCGGCCGGCTCGCCACCTCCCCCCACCCGCTCCCACTCGGCCAGTTCCTCAGTGTCTCTCGCCCAGCTCCCGTCATCCCCGGTGTGGGGCGGGCACTCACCGTCGGGGCGCGGACCTCGGGGGCGGCTGCGGGGGCCCCCAGGCCAGCGGGGGCCCCCCAGGGCGGCAGTGACAGCGGGCAGGGCGGTGGGGGCGCAGAGGTAGGCAGCGGGCAGCAGGGCGGGGGTGGCGGGGGCGGCGGGCAGGCCGGGCTCGCAGAGGCCGCAGGACACAGCCGAGGGCACCAGGCGGCTGAGCGGGAAGGGGCGAGGGCCGTCGCGGGCCAGGCCCTCTACGGGCTCCGGGGAGCTGCCCTCCTGGCGTGCTCGGGCCATGGCGCTCCCTGGGGCCTGCGGGATAGGGGGAGAGAGGTGCCGTCAGCCAGCAAGTGCGGGGAGGCCCCCAGGGCATCTCCACTCCCGCACACTGCGGTGAGCCCGCGTGGGGGGCAGGGGAGGTACCCGCCACACACACTGGGCCCTGATGGAGAGGACGGTGTAGGTAGGTGATGGCCACACGAGACACACACCTACCCAGGGGCTGCTGAGCCCAGGCTCAGCCTCCCAAGCACAGGGTGATGGGCTCACAGGAGGGACAAGGGGGCACAGGACGGCTCTCACAGCAAGTACAAGGGTGCACCCAGGACCCAGATGCAGGGGCCTGTCAGGTGTGCCTGTGTATGAGGGGTGACAGCCACACAACACAGACTCATCCAAACTGACAGGGGCTCACACAGGACACAGGCTGGTGGGGTAGCTGCTGGGACACAGCGGTGGGCACACTCGAAGGGCATTCGGGCACCCCGGTGGTCCCCCCAACACTCAGAGACTGACGCGGGACCCACATGGAGAAAACCAGGGGTGTGTGTGGAGGGCACAAGACACAGACATGTACGGACTCAGGCAGAACTGGCTAGTGTGACCTCCCACCTCACCTCCTATTTGCACAGAAACACTGAGATGGCCCCAGTGTCAGACACTGCGACTCACTCCCCAGGACACACACAGAAACACTGACCAAAACGTGAACACACACACACACACAGCCCATCAGAAGGGCTATACAACCAGTGTGGACTGCCCAGCACAACCCATCCCCTCCACCGCGCCCCCACACACGCATCACGCACATACATACACAAAGTGTCAGCATCTCACTCGCTGACCCACTCTTGTCGTGCCCACACACACACAGCACAGCCAACACAAGCACAGACAGAAACACACACTTCTCAAACACACAGACCCCTCCCCACACACACACCCAAGAGATAAGGCATGCACACCTCAGCACTCATACACACATCAACACAAGCATCACGCACACACACAGACGGACACCACTGAAACACGCCCACTTGTCACCAACTCTCAGACCCCAGGACACGTGTCCTCGGACCCGGACGCAGCACCCCACACGCCGGCAGTGACACCCAGACAGAACGGCAGATGCCCCCCACCCTCCTTGTCCCCAGCCTCAAAACACTACGATCCACCGTCAGCCCCGGACACGCCACATGCCACACGCACCCGACAACTCTAACCCCACATATAGCCCTGGCAGCACGCACACCTAACGCACCCACAGAAAACACTGGTCTCACGTGACTGACATAAACACTGCACACACGCAGCCCACATGACACGCATGAGCCAGCCGATCGCGGAGACAAGCCCCTCAGACCCAACACACACACACACAGGCGGAGACAGCCCCTGCAAGAGGCTGCCAGCAGCACCCACTGCCTGTGCTGCACAGACCCCACCGAGACACGGTCTCCGATTCCCAGACACCAGTGCCAGACACACAAGCCAAACAGAGACGGAGACAGCCCCCCACCACACACACACACACACACACACACACCGTGCAGAACTCACAGACACATGGACAGAAAACAGACACGGGCATGCAGCAGGCACACGGTCACAAACGCAGAGCTGAGACACTTGCCCTGGAGATACGCACGGTCAGAGAGTCCACACAGGCAAGACACGAGAGCACACAAAAATACAGCCCATCGGGCAGGATACACATGCAAACACACAAACACGGCTCACTCAAGCAACACACAAACACACAACAACCACACACCAGCACACACACGCAACACAGCACCACGGAATCACCCCCAAACAGCACACGCAGACAACTCTCGCAGAGGAAGCACACACACAGGTACACCGCACAGACACAGAGCCCCCCCCCACCCAGGCGGGGCAGACGCACAGCTCTCCACACAAACGCGCATGGGGACTCACTCACACACCCCGGCCGGACGGACTCCACCACTCCCTGCACACCCCAGCGCAAACTCGGAGCCAGACACACGCACACACCCAGGCGAGACACCTGCAGATCCACAACCCCGCACACGCGCGCTCCCACGGCGGGGCCAGACGCCCCCCTGCGCTGTCACAGCCCCCCCC
>CM052550.1:41050957-41068354 GCA_028533065.1 Trachops cirrhosus
AGTTTGTGACCAAAATCAGCCAATTCTGTGAGTATCTTGATAACCAGTGCTTTGAACTGTGCATCTGATAGGTTGGCTATCTCTTGGTCGCTTAAAAGGATGGGTTCTGGGGCTTTCCATTCTTCTTCTGTTTGAGCCACCTTTTTGCTGTTTTTTGTTTTGTTTTGTTTTGTTTTTTGGTCTTGTCGAGCTCCTGTAGTGAGGGGCGGGGCCTTAGGAGTTCACCTGGGCGGGGCACCTCAGTTGCTGGGTTGTGATGTTGTATGTGGGGGTGGGGTCCAAGAAGGCACAGTGGCGCCCACTCAGCCCTCTGGAGGACCCCAGACCCTTCCGCCACTTTCCGCAAGCCGACTGGGCCCCTCTGGCACCAATTCTAGTGTGGGTGGGCCTGTGCACCCGGTGGGACCTTCCTTTTCAGTCAGTGACCAAAAGCTCTATTTCCTGGTGCTGGGATCCTGAGTTGCGTGCAGTGCCTTGCTTCACAATGGCCGCCTCGCTCGGTCTGCCGGTTGCCACCCCCTGGCTGGGACCCACCAGCCACCGCTGCTTGTGCGCCCAGGGTCTGCCTGCTGCAGACTTGCGCGCTGCCCCGGGTGCTCAGCTCTCAGCTCCGGGTCCCTCGCCGGGCCGGACTCCGCCCCTCCTACCGGTCGGGATGAAAGTGTCTATTTTTAAATCCTTGGTTGTCTGACTTGCATACACTTCAATTTTCTGTCAGTTCTGGTTGTTATTTTGTTTCTTTATCGTTGTTGTCCCTATCTTGGTTGTGCGAGGAGGCACAGTGCGTCTACCTATGCCTCCATCTTGGCCGGAAGTCTTGGGCAGCGTCTTTCTGTCTGAAGTGGAGGCTTTACAGTGAGGCTGCTGGGCCCTCCCTTCCATGACTGTCCAATGCCCTGGGAGACCCTGGAAGTCTCTCACATTCTTTTGTTCTTTTTTTTTTTTAAGATTTTATTTGTTCATTTCTAAAGAGAGGGGAAGGGAGGGAGAAAGAGATGGAGAGAAACATCGATGTATTGGATGTGTGAGAAAACATCAATGTGTGGTTGCCTCTCATGCACCCCCAACCAGGACCTGGCCTGCAACCCAGGCATGTGCCCTGACTGGGAATGGAACCAGTAACCTTTTGGTTCGTAGGCCAGCCTTCAACCCACTGAGCCACACCAGCCAGGGCATGTTCTTTTTCTTCAGGAGGGCTTCCACATTGTGTAAACTTCAGGCCCTACATAACCTGGGTCCACCTCTGTTCCTTTTGGCTTTATAGTAAATTAACCTTTGACCCAGCAATTTGTCTTTTTAGAAATCGTAAACGGTCTCCATCTATTGAGAACTTACAATTTTTCAGGCCTTGTGCCAAGCACTTTATATGCAGTAATTCACTGATCATTGAATTCTGCACAATGGACCTAGGAGGGAGGTGTCACAATGTCTGTTCCACAGATGAAACAGCCGAAATCCAGAGAAGTGTCCTACATTCCCCAAGGCCACATGGTCAGTGAATGACAGAGCCAGGGTACAAACCCATGCCTCCTGGCTTCAGAAGGTCCACAGTCCACAGTCTTAACCATAACATCGTGAGTTCTCTTTGAGCCAAGTTATGGGTCATGTACCCAGAAAGATGTGTGCTTCCAGAAGTTCAAGGCAGCATCACGGGCAATCTCCCCCAACCGGGAACTACTCAGACGCCCATGAGGCCAGGTGGGGCAAATTATGGCCATCTGCAGGACAGAACATTATCCAGCAGTTTAGTTAAAGATATAGAATTTCAGTCTTTTTTTTTAAAGACTTTGTTTATTCGTTTAGAGACATGGGAAGGGAGGGAGAAAGAGAGAGAGAGAAACATCGATCCGTTGCCTCTCACACACCCCCAACCAGGGACCCAACCTGCAACCCAGGCGTGTGCCCTGACCACAACCGAACCGGTGACCTTTTGCTTTTTGGGACGATGCCCAACCAACTGAGCCACACCGGCCAGGGCCACCTTCCATGTTTTAAATTGCAAAATATAAGTACAGTACTGGCAACCTCAGGAAATCTAGTCTGCCCATTTATAACTGTCATCACCTCCTACACGTTTTACATAGCTTTCATCATTGCTTACAATAATTGGGTTATTACATCTAAGTTTTGGTTAATGCATAATCTCCTGGACTCTGCAGCCAAATCCAGCTGATTCTTAGCTTCTTTCAGTTCCTGCAGTACACCAAGCTCACTCACCACGGGACCTTTGCACAGGCTGTGTGCCCTTTGCCTGGACAGCCACCCACTTTCACCCTCAGGCCTCTCCTCCGGCCCGTCGTACAAGGTCTCGCACACATTTTTTCTGTTACACTTCCCTCGGTTATTTCACACTTTCTTGTGCCTTCCCTCATGAGAGTAGTCTGGGGTCTACCTCATTCGTCACTTTGACACCCCCATTTCTCCCAGCACAAGCCTGTTAGGTCAGGCTTCCAGGAGTCATTGACCAGTGCCTGGCACGGACCTAGTTATAGGAACCAGGAAGTAAGGGGAGCATGTAGAGGCCAGAGAGGAAGGATGGTGTCTCCGTTCTCTAAAAAAAGATAATCCAGGCAGAAGGAAGGAGAACAAACTTGCAGATCACCTTTGAGGACCAGCTGGACCTACTCCCGCGTCCACCCGTGAGGGCACGGCGCCTTTAAGGATCCCGGAAACGGGTCGCAAGACCGGAAGTGATCCTCTTTATTTCCCCTCTTCACGTGGTGCAGGCGGGAAGTGACGCGCGCGGCCCGGGAGCTGCGGACGCGGAGGCCGACGGAGCGGGAGTCGCAGACGCCCCGGGGTCTCCGGGACAGGTGACCGGGAAAGGGTCCGAGAGCGCGCCCGGAGAGGGCGGGGCCTGACGCCCCACGTGGGGGGAGCGAGCGCGGGCTGGGGAACGTGCAACCCGTGGGGGCGGGGTCAGGATACTCTGCGGGGGGCGGAGACAGGACGCCCACATGGGAAGCTAGAGGGGCGCTGGCGGGGCGGGACGTTAGTGGGTGGGCAGGGCCCGCGCGTGGGTGGGCAGCTGGGGGTGGGGCCAAAAGTTGTGCTCGTGCTGGAGGCGGGGCCAAAATTGCTCGGAGAGCTAGGGGGCGGGGCCTGTACGCTGGCGGAAAACACAGGGGGCGGGCCAGAAACTTTTGCCTAATCTGGAGGTGGGTCCGGATCGTTGGTGGGGCAGTCGGGGCGGATCTAGAAGCTGACGTAAAGGGGAGGGTGGGGTCTAGTTGTGGTGATCCAGGGGCGGGTCCAGAGTCTTGGCGGGCATGCTGGGGTGGAGTCAGAAAGTTTTGCCGGAGCCAGAGACGAGGTCGGAGCTTTGGCCTGGAAGCCGGTTTCCCAGCCAGAATCTTGGCTGGGGTGTCAGGGGCGAGACCAGATGTAGATGCAAAGAGGCGGTGGCGGTAGCCATGGGGCGTGACCAGAAAGTCGTTGGGCAGATCGGAGGCGTGGCCAGAGTGATAGCTGGCGAGCGGGGCGGGGCCAGTGTACTGACGTGAGAAGGAGGGAGCGGGTTCCAGCTGTTGCTTAGGGACCAGGGGGCGGGGCCAGAGGATTGGCTTGGGAAGTAGGTGCGGGGCCACCTCCGTGACGCGTGTGTGGGCGGGGCCAGAAAGTTTGTTCAGCCCTGGGGGCGGGGCTGTGGCGTTTCCCGACTGGAAGCTGGAGCTTCTCCCTGGAAAGACACGGGCCGGCGGGGAAGTTTTGTCTGCGTCGGGGCTGGGAGAATTTTCACTGGGGACGTCGGGTCAGGCTCGGGAAACCTCGCCAGTGGGTACCAAACCTGTCTTGAAATATTTGCGCTGAGGCAGCGGCACTTTCTCGGGATGGTGGGCACGGGTCTAGGACAGCCCTGAGGGAGGCGGGAGTTTAGGATGTTCTCTGAAGGTCAGGGCAGCAGGAGTGGCGTTCCAGCTTTTCACTTTTTTTGAGTGTGGGGTTATGGGATGTTTCTGAACCTTTCCTGGAAAAGAGGTGGACCTATGTTCACAGGGAGGTGGGCCTGAAACTTTCATGTACAGGTTTGGGTGAGAGGATGTAGTGAAAACTCTCTGGAGATGCAGGCCCATATTCAAACTCTCAGCACAGGATTTAGGGGCTGGACTAGGACACTTCGTTTGGAAGGAAGCAGTGTTAGATGTTTTTTTTTGTTTTTTGTTTTAGTGGTGGAGTGGAGCCAGATTTTCCCAAGGTGCGCGTGACTCCAGTGTTTACATGGAAATGGGTGGGTCTAAAGGTTAATGGGCTGCAGCCTAAATTTTCCAGGTTAGGGGGCCGGCTAGTACTTCATGAAGAGCACTTGAGAGTGAGGACTAGATTTCTCTTGGGGTGCAGGTGTGTGTGTAACCCAGGATGGGAGAGTCGAAGCAGATTGGGTGGGTGGGGGCATTGCCATAGTTTTTCTGTTCCTTTTGCCCTTAGGAACCCCCAGTGCTGTGTGCAGATTCTTCAGGGAAGGTTTACTGGAACCCTGGCCCCAGCCAGCCAGCGGAATGGTGAGATAGCAAGTCTGGAGTTTGAGCTCTGGAGCAGGGGCTTGGGAGGAGGGGACCCAGGTGCCAGACTCAGCCTCTGAATTGAATGTCATTGGGACAGGTGTAGGTTTTTCTTACGGTCTCTCAATGGTTTCCCTATCTCAGTCAGCCACGCTGGATCTGAAATCAAAGGAAGAGAAGGATGCTGAATTGGACAAGAGGATCGAGGCTCTTCGGCGGAAGAATGAGGCCCTCATCCGGCGCTACCAGGTGCCCTAGCCCTGCCCTGGGAGACCCCATCCCCTCTCCTCCCCGCAGTGAGTTTCCCTCACCTCTCCCTTCCTTCAAACCTTTTCATGGTTCCCCTTCACTCTCAGGAAAAAGCCAAAGGCCTCAGCCTGCCATTCTTTCCTTCATGCCACCATTCCATCATTCCTTCACCAAGGCCTTCACGCTACCGGGCCCTGTGCCGAGTGGTGCTGGGGAGATAACTCTGACTGAGACAGCCCTGTTGCTCCAGGGTTGACAGTCCAGTGGGGGCACAGATCTGTCTTCAGTCAGTGATGATCCAGGGTGGGCAAGGCTGGGATAGGGGAGTTGAGAGGTCTTTGGGAACCCAGAGGGTGTACTTCCCCCAGCCTGCAGGATATCAGGGAGGGTTTCCTGGAGGAGGGGATTCTGAGACCTGAAGGGGGAACAGACATTAGCCAGTTGAAAAGTAGCGTAGAACATATTTCAAACAGAGGAAGCAGTTTGTACAGAAACTTGGAGTTTAAAGTTAGAGTGTCAGTTGGGAATGTTGACCTGGAGAGGGCAGCAGGGGCCAAGCTGAGAGATTGGACTTTTCTGGAGGGTGCTGCAGGACCATGGAGGACTTTGAGAGGAGTGAGACCAGGTCAGAATAGCTTTTTAGGACGGCCCCTCTGGGTGCTGTGTGGTGATGGGTGGGAGGAGGCGGTAGTGGAGACCAGAGCCCAAGGAGGAAGCTGAGGCTGGGACCTTGGGGGGAGAGGAGGAGCTTGTTTGGGTCAGGGCTGTTGGTAGGGACTCAGGGACCTCAGTGGTGGGAGGTGGGGAGGAGGGCGGAGAGTCCAGGACAAGGCTCAGGTCCTTGCCAGAGGTAAAAGAGTAGGCAGTGGGGCTGTCCCTGAGAGGAGGGACTGGGAGGAGGGGTTCCATTCATTCATTCATTCATTCATTCATTCAAAAAAAGCATATTGAGTTTCTGTCGTATGCCAGGCAGTGTTCTAAGTTCGGGTATACATGAGTGAACAGAGCAGATAGACGTCCCTGTCCTCTGGCAGATTCTGTAGCAGGGGGAGGGAGACAATTAGCAAAATATATGTAATGCCAGGTACGGATGGGGGAGGGGCAAGAGAATGGCAGGGGGACTGGTTTCTATAAGCTCATCAGGAGAGGCCGCCCTGAGAAGGGGAACATTTGAGCAGAGACCTGGAGAAAGTGAAAGACTGAAAGATCTCTGGGGGAAGAGTGTTCCTGGCAGAGGAAGTAGCAGGTGCAAAGGCCCTGAGGCAGGTCTGAGCCTGGTGTGTTCTAGTAGCAGTGAGGAGACTGGAGTGAGTGAAGGGGCAAGGGCGGGAGAGGAGGTCAGTCTGGTAAGCAGATCAGACCGTAGGCCGTGGGGGAGCCTGTGGCCCTCACTCGCAGACAGGCAGGCGCCATGGGAGGGCCCTGAGCAGGGGAGCGGTGTGCTGCCGCGTTGGGGAAGATGCCCAGCTTGCAGGCTTTCCTGTCTAGAGCTCAGGAGAGAGGCCTGGGCTGGAGCCAGACTTGGGAGAAATTCAGGGGGCTGTGGGAGTCCGCCGTGCTCAGGACCCTGACACTTGCCTACCTCTGCTGTCTGCTCCTAGGAGATTGAGGAGGACCGTAAAAAAGCAGAACTCGAGGGCGTAGCTGTGACAGCTCCCCGGAAGGGCCGCTCGCTGGAGAAGGAGAATGTGGCAGTTGAGGTGGTGAGTTCCACACCAGGGCGGGGGAAAGAGCCCATCCCTGAAAGCCCTCCCAGTTGCCCAGACCTGTGGGTGGCATTCATCCTGGCAGCTGCCCCTAGGCCGTCCAGTCCCCTGCCCCAGTAACTGGATTTTTCCTCCCTCCTCGCTTCCAGGAGAAGAACCAGGGTCCCTCCCGCAGGACTCCGGGGACCCCTCGGCCCCCAGGGCCCAGCAGGGGAGGCCGGACTGCCCCTCAGCAGGGAGGCCGGACAGGCTCGGGCCGGGGGTCACGCAGCTGGGAGGACAGTCCGGGGGAGCAGCCCCGAGGAGGAGGACCTGGGGGCCGTGGCCGGCGGGGCCGGGGCAGAGGGTCCCCTCATCTCTCTGGAGGTGGAGATGCCTCAGCTGCTGACCGCAAATCCAAGGTAGGAGCCTGAAGGGGCTGGAGGCCTCTGCCTGAGGCTGTCCCTTGTCCTTCATCCCTCTTCCTACTCTCAGAGGGACCGTTTGCCCAGTTGTCCATCCTTCTGTGTCTCTGCCTCGCTTTCAGTCCCTCCACCCGGCTCTTTCTCTCTCACTTCCCTGAGCAGTGTTTGTGTGAACTTTCCCTGGCTCTTCCTGCCCTCCCCTGCCTCTTCCTCTCTTGCCGGCGCTGTCCGTGTGTCTGTCTCTGTTGGACTCTATGTGTCTGCATTTTCCATTCAGTGCATGTGCTTTCTCTCTCTCGTCTGTCTCACTCCCTGCATTTGTTTGTGGGGAGCAGTGATGTTCTTTTTTTTGTCCTTTAGATTTTTTAAAAACTTATTTTTAGAGAGAGAGGAAGGGAGGGAGAAAGAGGGAGAAAAACAGTAGTGTGGGAGGGAAACATCAATCAGTTGCCTTTCGCACGCCCCTAGCGAGGGGCCTGGCCTGCAACCCAGGCATGTGCCCTGACTGAGAATCGAACCGGCGACCTTTTGGTTTGTGGGATGATGTCCAACCCACTGAGCCTTTTGTGACATTCTTATTGTAACTACTACCACTGCCCTGACACACAGGTTCGCAGGGTGGGAGACTGTGTACATCGTGGCTCAGAGCCCGCCATGGACTTGGGGTCACCCTGGTTCTATTTGTTCCCTGTCCTTGGGTAGCTCACTTCTCATCTGGAAGCTTCTGGGTGCTTACTCTTAAGCAGGGAGAGTATCTGGTTTAAAGGTTGTGGTAAACATTCTATGACATCAGACTTTGAAACTCTCAGAGTAAGTGCTGAAGGAACGGGACTCACGGGTGTTTATCGTTTGTGTATGCTAAGCTGCTGTAACGAAAAGACCGCAGTCAAATCAAGTGGAAGTGTGTTTCTGTCTTATATGCTGAGCTCTGGTAATGAAAGCGTCACCTCGAGCAGCATGGCCGTGTGCTCATGTAAAAGTCAGTTACTGTGGAGGAAGGGGAGGATGGATTGTTGGGGGGTGGTCACCAAGCCATCTGCCCAGGTATCACTGTGGTTACTGTCGTTACTACTGTAGCAGCCGTGGTGCGTCTGGGTCCCCCTAGCCTCTCCCAGAAGGAGTCCTGGCTGAGCTTTATTACAGTGAATGACTCCAGAGCAAATCAGCAAAGGGGAAAAGTGCATGGGCTGCCCTCTGGGTAGGCCCACTGGCCCAGTGGGGTCAGAGGGGCCGCATTCGATCGCTCAAGCACTGAGCCGTGACAGCGTACCTGAGAGGTCACCTTCCAGGGACTCAGTAGGGATCTAGTGCCCAGGGCTTTTATCGGGGGCTGGCCACGTAGGTCCCCTTTGCTTGGTGTGTATCCAAATTCCTGACCCCAGAGTGGCATTCAGCATGCGCCACAGCGTTGGCACAAACCGTGGAGGCGCGGTGAGCCCCCTATCAATGAACGTGCCTGAGAACACGGTGGAGCGGAATTCCCAGAAGCGGTCCAAGGGCTGGCCTTTAAAGCCGCAGACACTCAGGCCTGTCATGTTAACTCTAAAGCATGGAGGAGCTGAGTGGTTCTTTCTGACACCCGGTGTCTCTGTCCCGCCCCCAGGAGTGGGAGGAGCGGCGCAGGCAGAACATCGAGAAGATGAACGAAGAAATGGAGAAGATTGCGGAGTATGAGCGCAACCAGCGGGTCAGTGCCAGGGTGTCCCCCACGTGGGGCAGAGCCGTCTGGGCCGGGTGAACCTGCCAACTCTCGATCGATTCCCGTGCCTGCAGGAAGGCGTGCTGGAGCCCAACCCGGTGCGGAACTTCCTGGATGACCCCCGGCGGCGCGGCGGGCCCCTGGAGGAGCCTGAGCGGGACCGAAGGGAGGGCAGCCGCCGGCACGGGCGCAACTGGGGTGGTTCTGACTTCGAGCGGGTGCGCTGCGGCCTTGAGCAGGAGCGGCAGGTGGGTGCCGCCGCCAGACTCGGACTTCGGCAGCGAAGGTTCCTGCGTGCGTGTGCACTGAACGCCAGGCGCAGCAGCAAGCGGGACAGACAGGGCGAGGCAGCGAGTCTTTCACCCCAAATTACTTGTTGGTTCTGGAGGCAGGACCACTGCTTTCTTTTGGCGATGTCCTCTCATTCCTAATATTAGTAGTATTTACTGCCCAACTGGGTGCCAGGCACTGTCCCAGGTGCTGGGGCTAAGGGATTTTTTTAAGATTGTATTTATTCATTTAGAGAGAGAGGGTAAGGGAGGAAGAGAAACATTGATGTGTGAGAAAAACATCGATTGGTTGCTTCTTGTGTATCCCTAATGGGACCCAGCCCACAACCCAGGCATGAGCCCTGACTGGGAGTCGAACCGGTGACCTTTTGGTTCATAGGCCAGGGCTCAACCCACTGAGCCACACCAGGCAGGGCGGGCTAAGGGTTTTAAACAGGCAAAACCCTGGCCCCACTGAAATTTATTCTGGTGGGAATAAATGAGTGGATATATAATGAGATGTCAGGTGATGCCAAATGTCACGAAGAAAAATTCCTCAGGGTGAGTGGATAGAGAGATCTGGGAAGGCCTCTCTGAGGAGGTGCCAGATAAGGAGACCTGGTTCTAATTGCTGCCTGTGTGACCTTGGACAGGGTCTCTACCTGAGCTCAGAGGACACGGGGTAGAGTGGGGCGGGTGGTGGAACAGGCCCTGACTGCCTGTCTGCTGTGGAACAGGGACGCCGGGCCGGCCCGGGTAGTGCCGGTGACATGACCCTGTCCATGACGGGCCGCGAGCGGTCGGAGTACCTGCGCTGGAAGCAGGAGAGGGAGAAGATCGACCAGGAGCGGCTGCAGCGGCACCGCAAGCCCACCGGCCAGTGGCGGCGGGAGTGGGATGCCGAGAAGACTGACGGGATGTGAGTCTCATCCCTGCTCTCCCCTGTTTGGCCCCCTGACCTTGGCCCTGACTTCCACCTGCTTTGACTGGCTCTGGCTTCTCACCCCGTAGGTCAGCTAGCAGTTGTTCTGCCTGACCGCCAGGTCTCAGTGGTGCATAAGAGCATTTCCTCCTCCTGTGTGCACAGGTCAGCTGGGTCCAGCTAACCCAGGCCCAACGGTCTACCGCGGGCCGGCAAGGCTTGGCTTCTTGAAGCAGGTCAAACTCGGTTCCGCTACACACGTGTTCATCCTGGGCTTCAGGCTGAGGGGGGCAGCAGCCTGGGGAAGAGCAGGTTATGACTCTGGTGGATGTGCAAGAGGGAGAGCGGACACGCTTCCCCATTCTGTTAGCCAGCGGACCAGGCATCTCTGGGGTGGGAACTTAACCTCCTCTCTAGTGGATGGCACCGTGTGACTCCAGGGCCGAAGGCGTGGATGTCAGTTGTCACGCACGAGGGCAAGAAGAATTGCCAGCGGTGATTAGACCTTTGCACACTCCCTTCAGCTCACTCCTCTGTGTCAACCAACCCAAAGCCCTTGCCCCAGCAGCATTGTTACCCTCGGGTCTGAATCTGTGCCCTTTTGGGTCCAGGAAAAGCCCAGTTAGTCAAACTTAAAGCAAAGGCGTCTTTATGTTGTTGACAGGACAAACTTCCATATCAAATAGACGAAGTTTCTGAAAGAGCCAAAGAAAGTCAGTCTTAAGATCAGCAGCTGTGGATTTGATGCCATCCTCTGTCCTTTGCTGCATTGGGAGGTTTCACACCTGGAAGTCTTATTGTTGACGCTGGCTCGAGAACACAGGGGATCTTACCAGTGTGCCTGGTGGTCAGAGCGTTTATTTTTGGGTGGGAGCTGAGCTCGTGCAAGCGTGAGACATACAAGGTGGGGCAAGAGTAGATTTACAGTTGGGCGTACGTGAAACAATCTATTCTTGTGTTATTACTTATCAATTATTGTGTCATTTGCCATGACACAATAATAACAACTGTAAACCTACTTTTGCCCCAACCTGCATTTTATTGTTGCCAAAATTCCTAAAATGTAGGCAGCTAGGCTTTTGGGGAGATGTTCTCAGGGGTTAGGAATGAGAAATTGCCCTGAAGGGTGTGGCTCAGTGGGTTGGGCGTTCTGCGAAGTGATAGGTCACCCGTTCAATTCCTGGTCAGGGCACCAAGGAAAAACAACAACAAAAAAAACCCCAAAATTATTTTTCTTTCTTTTTTGTTTTTAAAGAGAGGGAGAGAAACATCAGTGTGTGGTTGCCTGTCATGTGCCCCCCCAGTGGGGACCTGGCCCACAACCCAGGCACGTGCCCTGACTGGGAATCGAACCAACGACCCTTTGGTTCGCAGGCTGGCACTCAATCCACTGAGCCACACCAGCCAGGGCTGTTCTTCTCTGGTGTCCCCAAAGCAGCCTGTACCAAGTCTCATTAACACGTGCACACTGACTTTGTTAGCACATGTTTTTTGAGTCCTTTCCTTGTGTCATAGCAGGTTCTAGGTGATGGGGATACAGCAGTGAATAAAACACTTCTGGCTTCATGGAACTTGGAGACTAGTGGCAAAGACGGGTCATAAGTAGATCTAATGTCAGGTCGAGGAATGAAGCAGAGGGATGGAGGCTGTTGTTTTAAACTTGGCTAATATATGTAATAAGATAAAATTTTATTTCTTTAACTTTTTTTTTTTTTAAAGATTTTCTTTATTTATCTTCAGAGGGGAAGGGAAGGAGAGAGGGAGAGAAATATCAGTGTATGGTTGCTTCCTGTGCATTCCCTTCTGGGAACTGGCCTGCAACCCAGGCATGTGCCCTGACTGGGAATCGAACCGTTATCTCTTGGTTCACAGGCCCGCGCTTAATCCACTAAGCTACACCAGCCAGGGCATATTTCTTTAACTTTTTTTAAAAGATTTTATTTGTTGATTTGTTAGAGGGGAAGGGAAGGAGGAAGAAGGGGAGGGAGACATCAATGTGTGGCTGCTCCTTGAGTGCCCCCTACTGGGGACCCGCCCTGCAAGACATACATGTGCCCCAACTGGGAATCGAACCAGTGACCCCTTGGTTCTCAGACTGGCACTTGATACACTGAGCCACACCAGCCAGGGCAAGCTGGGATTATTTTAGATGGGGATTTAAGAAGGCCTCAGCTGAGGTCTGAAGGAGGTGAGGGAGCAGGCCACTGAAAGATGTGGAGAAGAGTGTCCCAGCAGCAGCAGGTGCAAAGGCCCTGAGGCAGGAGTTCCTTGTAGTAGAATCTGCTTAGCAGGGACAGTGAGAGAATAATAGGAAATGAGGCCAGACAGGAAGTGAGGGATCATGTACTTCCCAAATTTTTGTTCCAGAGGGTTCAAATACTGAATTTCTTCTTTCTGTATTTGTCATATGGTGTCAGACTTGCCTCTTGTCCATCACCTGCTCCTGTCCCCCTTCTAATTGGCGGCCCCCATCCGGTTGATCATCTCTTCCCCTATGGTCTTGATTTCCTGTCCTGCTTCCCCCAACTGTCTGCTCACCTTTCTTCTCTCTCCCCAGGTTCAAGGACGGCCCAGCCGCTGCTCATGAACCAGCCCACCGCTATGGTGAGTGGGTGTCCCTGGGTGGGGGGAGGCAGCTGGCTGGGTCAGGTTTGGGGGGTGGTTTGTGCCACGTCCCCTACCCCTGACCCCTCTTGGGTTCTGTTGCAGATGACCAGGCCTGGGTCCGGCCCCCCAAACCCCCCACTTTCAGGGAGTTCCTGTCCCAGCACAAAGCTGAGGTCAGCCGCAGGAGGAGGAAGGGCACTCGACCCCAGGCCAAGGCGGCGCCTCGTGCCTACAGGTGGGGGCACCGTTCCCTGCGCATGCGCACACCCCCCGGCGGGGCTGTGTGGCCCATACCTGCTCGTTCTGCAACTTGGGTGTTTGTGGGTCTGTCTGTCTCTCCAGGAACTTGTCTCTCTGTAGGTCAGATGCTTGGTTTGGGGGGGGGTCTCTCCACTTTACCCCATATGTCCCCTCTTCCTCTTCCCCCCATCTCTTCTTCTGCCACCTAGTTCCCCCTCCAACTGCCTGTCCCCGACACCCGAAGACACACCCCCCCATTTCCTCCTGAGTGCCCGTCATGCCAGTCCTGTCTGGAAATGTTGAACCACCTTGCACTCCCTAAGTTGAATTTTGTGCCTCTCCTCTGGGAAGGAGCGGGAGGTTGGAAGCCCCTTCCTCCTGTCCCCACCCAGGTCTCACAGCCCTTTCCTCTGACCTCCCCAGTGACCATGATGACCGCTGGGAGACGAAGGAGGCAGTGTCCCCAGCCCCCGAGGCCCCACAGCCCACTCCCTTGGAGGGGACGCCCGCACAGGTAAGGCGGCCTTATCTCTGGGCAGGGATGTGGGGGTGCTCAGGCCCTGCCCTGTCCTCCACCTGCCTTGTGTTCCCCACAGCTGCCTGAGACCCCCACCTCTGCCCCCCCGCCTCCTGAGGATCAGGGGGAGGAGGACCAGGGGGAGGAAGATGAAGGTGAGGATGAAGAATGGGAAGATGTGAGTGAGGACGAGGAGGACATTGAGGAGGAAGAAGAGGCTGAGGAGGAGGAGGAGGAAGAACCAGCTCAAGACCACCAACCCCAAGAGTCTGAGCCCACCGGGAGCCCTTGCAGGGAGCAGGCCAGCAAAGAGCCCTCCAGGCCCGAGGAGCCCCCGCCAGTTCCCCAGACCCCTGCCACACCTTCCAGCCCCTTCTCGCCCCCTGGGGGCCACCAGCCTGTGTCCGACTGGGGCGAAGAGGTGGAGCTGAATTCTCCCGGAGCCACCCACCCGGCAGATGCCCTCTCTCCGGGTGAGGCCTGGCCCTTCGGATATGCATGAAGCTGGCTGCTTGTGTGTGTGTGTGTGTGTGTGTGTGTGTCCAAGGGGTGCGTGCGCCGGGGCACCCTGGGGCTGGGCCCTGGGATCCCATGTGCCCCGCCGCCCTGGCAACTAGAGGGGACCCTGCACACCGCTCTGTGTGCTGTCCTTACCCACCTTTGGAGTGCCTGCCCACAGACACCGCCCTGCTCTGGCCATTCCAGAGCTCCCTCCCCAATAAAGAGTTCACATTCAATGACACTCACATTCCAGTGACACTCCCCAGGTGTGTGCTTGAACCCCCTCTGTCAGGGCCTTCTGTCTCAGGGTGGAGGGGCTACTTGGAGGGGGAAGGGCTTGATTGGGCCTCCTCCTTCTCCAGGAGGTGACCAGCCAGCCCCTGCCTCCCTGGAGAGTGGGCCCAGCCTCCCTGGAAGCCAGAAAGCTGAAGAGGAGAGGTCTGAGGCAGCTCCAGGTGCGGGAGCCCTCGGGCCCTGGAGGTGGCTGCCTGCCTTCCTCTTCCTCCGGCTGAGGGGAGGGGACCGAGGAGGGAGTGGGGCTGGGCTCCATCACGGGTGTGTGTTGTAGCAGCTGGGCGGGAGGGGGGGTGAGGTGAGGGTGCAGGGTGGCACTGGACCTGGGACCAAGGTCGGCGGTGGAGCTAAGGCTCGGGGTTCTGGGGCCTAGTGACTGGGTATGCTGGGCTCTGGGGATGAGGAGGTGGAGCCGTAAGGGCATTAGGATTTAGAGGTGTGTGTGAGGGGTTTTCAGAAGTAATCCAGAGGCAAAGAAAGGGGACTAAGGGTGGGAGTAGAAATCAAAGTAGATTAAAAAAATGAAACGGGGAGGGGCAGCATAATGGCTTTAGCTGTGAGCTGGGTTAGATTTTTGAGGTGTTACCGAGTGGGTTCAGTTGAATAGACCCTGTTAGAATGTTGGGTCCTGTTAGAATGTTGGGTCAAACGGAGTAAAAGCCAGAGGCAGAACCCCGTTTCTCCACCTCCACCCGGTGGAAGCCGGGTTGTAAAGCGGGCACTGCCCCCCGCCTCCAGGGGTGGGATTGGGATTTGGGGGCAGAGCCAAAGGGTAGAAGTCGGGTGGGCAGGTGCAGGTGGGCGGTCACTTCACGGTGGAGGTAGGTTTAAGCCCGTGAGGTGTGGGGGTGGACCTCGGTCTGAAAGGAACGAGTTTAGGATGGTGGGTGAGGCCAGGGTGCCCTAGCGCTTTTGCCACGTGTTGGCCAAGTGATTATGATGTCGCTATGCCAATTTATTTTCTCGACTGTAAATAGTTATGCGGCTTCATGAGGCCACTGCAAGGATTAAAGGAGTCTGAGGCTCGTACAGCATTTGGCGCTAGGGGTGGCTGCAGCCATGCTCAATAGGGATGAGGGGGCGGGGACTGTTGCCCTCCAATGACCGCCCCTTCTCTCTGCAGAAGTGGGCCGCGAGGGCCAGGAGACTGCGGAGATCACGGACTTCCAGAGGGTGCGTTTCTGCAAAGTGGTGGCGGCCGCCCCACCACCGGGGGCCGCCCGCTGACCGTGCCCTCCGACTCTGCACTAACTTCCCGCAGCCTCGCTCCTCTGTCCTCTGCTTCTGCCACGCTCCAGCCAGGAGAGGGTTAAATGTAAGGGGGGAGGAGCCAGGGACAGCTAACGGGGTAGGGTCAGCTCAACAGTCAGGTCTCTCAAATGCGTGGCGCCATTGCACCTGGGTGGCTGAGAAGTCTCCGAGTTACCCACCTATGGCGGCCCTGGTGGGTAGGTGCTAGCCTCCGGGAAGAGTTTCCCGCCTCTCGGACATTACATCTAAGGCATGGCAACTAGCCGGTGACTCTTCCGAAGGACTTGAATTACTCGGCCACCAGTTGTCTCTATTAAATGCAGCGCTTTCGCTAACCTTTGAACTGTGTTTCGGGTGGGGTGGCGGGGGGGCGTGGCATTGCTGTGCTTTGCAGGCTTTTTCGTGGCGGAAGAGGCGCGAAGAAGGGGATCTTCCTTCCTCCACCCTCCTGATTTGTCTTCCCTCCCCCCTCCTGCAGGCCTCCCCGAATTCCTGAAGATGCTGCTGGGAGGGCCCTGAAGCTTCCCCGCCTTGATGGGGAAGGGCGGCAGGAGGGGGTTGGTCTGGCTCTCCAGGCTGTGCTCTCCTCCCTGGAGCCCACTCTGGACCCTATGGCTTAGGGAGAGGGAGAAATTGAGGGTGGTGGGGGAGGAGCTGGGGAAGGGGCGTGATTGGAGTGTGAGGTGCAGCTGCAACATATGGGTGTGAGTTTAGACCTTGGGACACGTTTTGGAGAAGGAGGCTGATTCCATAAGGGGCGTGGCTAGAGCTTCTGGGAGGGCCAGAAATCTGGTGGGCGGAGTTAGGATGTGGGTCGGCGTTAGGCTATGGGGTGGGGCCACTGGAGCCGGTTTGGGTGGGAGTTCATAACGCTGGTGTGGGGCGCAGCCACCTGTGGAGGGAGTGGTTAGAATTCGGTGCTGGAATGAGTGGAGTGCAGAGGAGGAAAGGAATGGAGCCTGGAATACAGATGGTGAAGCGAGGGAGAGAAGAGGACGGAATCAAATGCTGGAGTATAGCCTGATTCTGTGAAAAATCAAGCTGGAACTGCGGCGAGGCTTGTAAGGGTCTAACATAGAGATGGGGATGGGAGCATGGCTAGATTCCTGGAGGACTAAGTACTGAAAGAGGCCGGGGTTAGAGCGCGGAGAGGAAGCCTCGGAGCGGGCTTGCATTTAAAAGGCGTGGGTATAATACAGAAGCCTGGCAAGAGTCAGCTGCGCCGACACCTGCCTTTGAGGAAAAAAATAGACATTGCAAGTCCGGGGCGGGGCCAAAACCCAGTGGGGGTGGGGTCAAGACACCTTGGTTAAGCCTTAGCTTGATGCTGATTGGCTGGAGGCTGAAGAGGGGCGGGCCTGGAAAGCAGAGGAGGCCTGTCCGCACGGGGGCGTGACCTGGCAGGGGTGCAGTTGGACTAGAAAGATTTAGGGCGGAGAAGCAGTCCTCCGAAAGGGGCTGGGCCTAGAGTGTGGGTGGGGCCTGCGCTGCCCCTTCACAGGCCAAGTGGGCTGAGGAGATGCGGGGCACGAGCTGCGTGGGCGGCGGTGGTGAGAGCCCGGGTGGTTCGGGGCTGAGCGAAGGCCCACGGGGTCGCTGGCTGCGCCTGGCTCCTGTCTGCGCCTACTTCCTCTGCGTCTCGTTGGCCGCGGTGCTGCTCGCTGTCTACTACGGTCTCATCTGGGTTCCCACGCGACCCCACGCGGCCCCCGCGGGCCTGCAGCCCAGCGCGCCCTCCCCTCTGTGCGCTGCCCTCCAGGGTGCGCCGCCTGCACCGGCGCCCGCCGCTGCCTCGGTCTCTTGCCTCCTAGGAGTCCCTGGCGGGCCGCGACCCCAGCTTGAGCTGCCACGCAGTCGCCGCCGCCACAGCGACCCCAGCCACCGCCCAAGCCACCAGATGCCCCGAGAGACGCAGGAAGCCGCGGAGGGGCGAGGACCGGGGTAACCATTCCTTCCACCCCAAGTCGGCCGGACCGCCGGCCCTCGAGAGGACGTGCCCCCACCGTGGATGCAGGTTCCGGGCTGGGCCAAGACTCTCTTCATGAAATCGCCTAGCGCCTCTGGAACTGTCATCCTCAAGAATGGGGGGTGAAGGGGAGCTGGCTCGGGGCCTCGCCCTTCGCAGCATCTCCGGTATCTGGCTGGGTCCTCCACCATCTGGCAGAACACATCCTGACCTCTCTCTCTCCCCTGACCTTCTTCCCTCCATAGGATCTGAGCACAGAACCCACAGCCGCCC
>CM052550.1:41068854-41134141 GCA_028533065.1 Trachops cirrhosus
CCCCCCCCCCCCCCCCCCCCCCCCCCCCCCCGATCGCGGTGTCCTTAGGCCCACCTGCAATAAACTCCTGTCTCAACTGCCTGGTGCTGTCGTCTTGTCTGCAGAGGTGGCTCCCCTCTCCAGTATTCGGGAAGTCTTTCCTGGCGTCTGATCTCTGTCTCTTTTGCCCTGGGGTGGGCCGAGTGCGTTCTCCCCTTCCATAGGGGGTCCCCCTTTTCTTCTTCCATCGTCACCATGTAGTTTTGGGGTTGGGATGGGAGAAAGAGGCCTATCTGCAATAGGGTAGCTGAAGGTCAGACAGTGTGAAGGACTTCACAATTTTTTTGCACACTTGGGGTGGAGGACAAGTGAGAAGCAGAGGGTCAGCCCTCCTGTCTCAGCACGGGAGACCAGAGGAGAGGTGGGATGATTTCGAGCAAGAACAGGGGTTCTGGGGTTTATGCTTAGTGTAATTACAACATCGGGGGCAGAGGCTAAGTCGCCTCAGGATGCTGCTGGGCGGGGTGGTGCCTTCTTCCTGGGGCCTGAGGGAGAGCTCGGACAGCGCTGGTGGTGGGGTTTCTCTGCCTCCCTGGAAGTCACAGGGGGTGCTCTCTCAAAGCACCCAGCTGCGTTTGAAGGTTAGTCCAAGCTCCGGGGCTGCAGCACTGCTGGTAAACAGCGAGGCAGAGAATCCCAGGCCCTGCTCAAAGAATTGGAGGTAGTCAAATCCATTTTCCTACCTGGAAGCCTGAGGCCCAGTGCCGGGCAGGGCACTGGACCCTCCGAGCAGGGTGTGGTTTTCCTGGCCAGCGTCCTTCTCCGGACCCGAGACTTTCCCCGGGAGGGCGAGGCTGAGCCTCCCGCTCAGACGGGAACGTCTGTGGATCCCGACTGTGCCGGGCGTGTCGGGTGCTCTCTTCACTCCCCTCTGCCCTCTGCCCCTCCAGGCTCATTGCTTCCAGAAGGAAGCGGGGCTCAGGAAGCCAGCACCCCTTTGTGGTGAGCTTAGGTGGTGACTAGGGGCGCTAATCTGGGGGCCAAGATGTGCAGATGCAAATCCCAGCTTTTCCTCTCACTAGCGGTGTCACTTCGGGCGGGTCCCTCAACCTCTTTAGTCTTGTAAAGTGCAAATATAATAATAGTATTTATCTCATAGAATCTCTCTAGGGATCAAAGAAGCTAGGGATCTTCGAAGAGCATCACGTTCTTCCTCTCCACCTGCCTCTGTCCCTCAGGGCTTTAAAAAGCAAAGCTTGGGTCCCAAGGTATCAAGTCAGCCCAAAGCTCCGGACACCAGCAGATGGTGGATTTAGAGAGAGGGACTTCACCTCTGTTCCCACCACCCCAACCCCCATTTCTATGTTTCAGCTCATCTCCTACCCCTATTTCTTGAAACAAAACAAAAAAACCTTTTTTGTTTATTGATATGTTTATTGATATTAAAGAGAGAGGAAGGGGGAGAGGGAAAGAGAGAGAAACATTGATATGAGAGAAACATCAATTGGGCCTCTTGTACACGCCCCAAGCAAGGATTGAACCCACAACCTAGGTACGTGCCTTGACCGGGTCTTGAACCTGCAACCCTTTGGTGTACAGAACAATGTTCCAACCAACTGACCCACCAGGACATGGTCAGCCCTGTTTCTCCTGACCTCGTGGCTTCTCTCCTGGTCTCGGTGTCTCTCTCTCCACCCTCCTCTCCCCCACTTTTCTCTTTCTGTCTGCGTTTGTTTCTGTCTCCCAGTTTTTGTGTCTCTGTCTCTCTCTGACATCTCTCAACATTCCCTCTCTGTCACTCTCCCCCTCTGCCTTACTCTGACACATCCTATTATCTCTGTTGCTCTCCCACCTCCCTCTCTATTTCTTCTCCCTTCCTTACTTTCTCCCTGCACCTTGCTCTCCTTTTTCTGCCCCACCCTCTTTCTCATTTCTCTCCTGGTTCAGCCTCCCCTGCTGCCCCATCTCCTCCTCTTTCTTTGTCTATCTTTCTGTTTCTACCCATCTGTTTCTGTTTCTGCTTCTGCCTCTCTTTTGTTTGCTATGCTTTAGTCTTTCTTAAAAAAAAAAAGATTTTATTTATTTTCAGAGAGAGGGGAAGGAAGGGAGAAAGAGAGGGGGAGAAACATCACTGTGTGGTTGCTTCTCATGAGCCCCCACCTGGGGGACCTGGCCCACAACCCAGGCATGTGCCTGACTGGGAATCGAACTGGGGACCCCTTGGTTTGTGGGCCAGCACTCAGTCCACTGAGCCACACCAGCTAGGGCTAATCTTTCTTTTAAAAAAATTTTTTATTTATTGCTTTTGGAGAGAAGGGAAGGGAGGTAAAAAGAGAGGGAGAGAAACACTGATTGGTTGCCTCTCACAAACACCCGACCGGGGACCTGGCCCGCATCCCAGGCATGTGCCCTGACCAAGAATCAGACCGGTGACCTCGCAGTTTGCAGGCTGGCAGTTAACCCACTGAGCCACACCAGCCAGGGCTTAATATTTCATTTAACAAATATTTATTGAGCATTTATTATGTGCCAGGCCTTATTTTAGCACTGGTGACACAGCAGTGAACAAAACAGGAAAAAATTCCTGCTCCCAATGGAGCCGACATATGAGTGGGGAGACAGGCAGCAAATATGAATAACTTCAACCTATGTTCTGTCGGGTAATAATAAGCAGAAAGGAGAAAGATAATCAGAGTAAAGGTAACAGGGAGTCGTGGAGTTGCCGGTTACTGGGAAGAAGCCCAAGAGGAGTGGGGACAGGACGTGGGGGAAGAGTGTGTCTGCAGGGCGTGGGGACAGCAAGTGCAAAGGCCCTAAGGCTGGCGCGCTTGGCTTGTTTGAAGAACAGAGAAGAGGCCCGTGTGGCTGGGGCTGAGTGAGTGAGGTGGAGGGCAGGAGGAGGTGCCGCGGGAGAGAACCGGGACTGGGGAGATGGCACAGAGCCTCGAGGTGGAACTTGGCTTTTACTCTGAGCCAGGTGGCGCCATGGAGGCTTCTAAGCTGAGGAGGGATGGGAGCCGATCCAGTTACTAACAGGCCCGCTGCCTGCCCGGCGGGGAATGTACTGCAGGGGACGGGGAGGGGGGGCGGGCGGTGGGGGGGAGCTGGGACCCCATGAGGAGGATGCTGCCATAATTCTGGTGAGGGACCATGGTGTCTAGGCCAGGGTGGGGCTCGAAGAGGCGGGAGACACGGGTGGTCAGAATCTGTGTGTGTGCACGTTTAAAATAAACACAGCATAAAGGTTATCGTTTTAACCATTCTAGAGTGATCTGTTCGAGGCACTAAGCAGATTCACAGTGCTGGCCAACATCCACCCGTCGGAGATCCGGGAAAGGTTAGACGGAGACGGAGGCTGTAATACAGTTCTGAGAAAGTCTGGGTGTGTGTGTCCACCGGGGCGGTGGTCCTGGGGAAGAGGGTGCCCATCAGAGGATTCCTGGGTCAGGTAGGAATGGGCTGGCACTGGTACCCACTCTGCTTTGTCATTGGGAGCGGCCGGAGGGAGTCATGGCCTTGGCACCCACGTGGGGCTGCCAGACAACTGTGCTCACAGCAGAGGGATCTGAGCAACGCCCTTCCAGGGCCGTTGCAGGGACCTAAACTGTTTCTGTGCGCAGGACCAACCTCATCCCCAATCAGCCTCATCGGGTGCCCACAGACCCAGGCACCTGTGACCTCCTCATTCCCACCCATCTGTTATGAGGAGGCTTGGCCCCTACTGGTGAGCCAAGGGGCTTCCCCTCAATCTGATTGGAGCAACCTGGGTCACGTGACATGCCCGAGTCAGGCGCTGGTTGGTTAAGTCTTGGGTTCCTAAACCGCCCACTGGCAAATAAAGGCGGGACTACTCTGAAGGTTTTGACCAATCCAGGACCTATCGCTGGATCTGGCCAAAGCTAGTAGATGTCCTATCTCTGCAGCTGAACTGCAAGGGCTGGGACTACCAGGAGGGGGCGATGAAGAACTGATGTCCTCCTGAATCCTGGGGTTCTCCCACGCCCACCCCTGGAATCCAAGATTTACAATTAAAGCAGGAATATATATATGTAGATGCACCTGTGAGGGGCCTGCTAATAGAATCCCACATCCTTTATCTGCAATTCCAAATTCCCAAAAAATCTGACAACCAACATATGTATATTTTTTGTGGGCAGTAATTTTCGCCCGATCTCACATGGTGGCAAATCAACTAATACTAGAGATTGCACTCTTTACTCATATTCTTTGGTGTGAATTTTCACACACTTTGCTCAAGTATATTAACATGTCTGATGGGTAGGGGGCTGCTTCAGCTCTTGGGAGTGTTATATAATATATGCCATTCGCTTAGAATTACCTTTCTAAAATTAGAACAGTTCTGAGTGCTGAGATGCATCTGTCTCCAAGGACTTCAGCTAAGGGATTATGGACCTCCAGTGGGGCACGCCGCCAAACCTAGGTTCATCTTAATTATTTGTTCAACATTTATTTAATGGCTTTGGGCTGGAACACATTTTCCATTACGATATTTTAAAAATAGAAAATGACGTTCATTTACTAAGTTCCCTTGTTAATGTTATTGTATTTTTAGTGCTCTGTGTATCTGTGTGTGTGTGTGACCGTGTGTGAGGCTGTGTCTTTGTGTGAGTGGGACAATATTTCCGTGTGTGAGAGGTTGGACCGGTGTGTGTGTAATCGTGTGTGTCTGTGTGATGGTGTATATGTGTGAATGTGACAGTGGTCTCTGTGTTTGTGTTTGTGTGTGAATGTGAGTGAGAGGAAGTGTGGTTCAGGGTTTAAAGTTAATATGCTGAAATAAAGTCCTTATTTCGGGAGACCATCTGTGTCTGCTTTAGAATCCCAGTGGAATGTACGAGGTAAATTACTGTCGAGAAATTGTTCACTGTCAAGCAATACCCTATATTTCCACTAGAGGGCGCTCGTCTACTTTGGCCAAAAGAAATTTTAACTTTTTTTTTTTTTTTACCATTGAGTTCCTGTTGAGTTTGCAGATCCTTGCAAGACAAGTGCCCAGGGCCGCGAGTTCAGGCTCGCCTCCACTGTCCCGTAGAGGATTGGTTATCACACTTGTTGGTCTCTGGATCTTTTATACCCTTAAAAATTACTGAGGATGCCCGAAGACTTTTTGTGTTGGTGGGTTATATCAATATTTAGGTGTTAAAATGAAGACTGAGAAGTTAGAAAATTATTTACTAATTCATTAAAAAACAGTCATTAAAGTCCATCGCATTTTGCTCAATTATTTTATTGTGGTAGAATATACATAACATAAAATTCACCATTTTAACTGTTTAAACATGTCCAGTTCAGTGGTATTAAGTAAATTCACGTTGTGCTGTTGTAATTGTTGTACTGGTGGACTTAAGAACTTTTTCGCCTTCCCAAACTGAAACTCTGTGTCCATTAAACAGTAGCTCTCCGTTTTCCTGCCTCCCAACCCTAAGTAAGCTCTGTTCTACCTTCCGTCTCTATGGATTTGCCTATTCCATCTCATGCAAATGGATTATATAATACTTGTCTTTTTGCATCTACTTCGTGACATTTAGCATGTCTCCAAAGTCCACCCACTCTGTAGCATGTGTCAGAATCTCCTTCCTTGTTATGACAGCAATAGTCCATTGTATGGACGCCACATTTTGTTTATCGAGTTATCTGTTATGGACATTTGGAAACTCTTTGCATTTTAACATTAAGAAGCATTTAGAAATGCTCTATTGTCCAAAATAAAAAATCAGGAGAAAAGCTGCATTTTTATGCATCTTGTAGAAGACTTAACATAGGCTTAATAGAAGACAATTGGATTCTCAGAGCTGCTTCTGCATTTGCTCTGTGGCAATATGACAAGCCATCGAGCCTCTGAAAAAAAATCTGGGTGAAGCCCAGCCAAGTCACGGGAAGTCCTGAGTGGGACTTTTCCAGCCTCTTAACCCTCAACCACATCTCCCTGAAACCTAAGTAATTGAAAAACCGTCTTTAGCTTGTCATGTCTTCTGCATTTAACATGTGGTTGTGGGTACAGTTTCTTACTATTTCAAAAAAGATTTTATTTATGTTTTAGGGAGAGGGAAAGGTGGGGAGAAAGAGAGGGAAACAACTATGTATGAGAGACACATGGGTTGCCTCTGGCACACCTCCATCTGGGGGCCTGCCCACAACCCAGACATGCGCCCTGACTGGGAATCGAACTGGTGACCCTTTGGTTTATGTAGGCCTGTGCTCAATCCAGTGAGCCACACCAGCCAGGGTCATTTTGTCCCTTTCTTGTCTCATATACTCTCGCTGGTGATTTCTGGAATCACCTCCTCAATAAGCTACCTGCCCTCAAGTTCTTGTCTCAGGGTCTGCTTTTGAAGAAACTCAAGCCAAGACAGCAATGAAGAAGAAGAAGAAGGAGAAGGGAAGGGGAAGAAGGAGTAGAAGGAGAAGAAAGAGGAGAAGAAGGAGAAGGAGAAGAGGAAGGAGAAGCAGCAGCAATAGTAACGGGAGGGGAGGGGAAAAAGGAGGAGGAGGAGGAGAGTTGATGATGGGCTTAGTAAGGATGACAATGTTGGTGACAGTCACGGTGACGGTGGTAATGGTCAGGTGACTGCTGTAGACCCAGTGCTTGGCAGGAGGCGGGGCCTTTGGGAAATGCTGAGGTCTTGCCCCTGGAGCCCTCAGGAATGAGATTGCGGCATGTGCGCGTCGTGCACACGATGCAACGTTCTATTGTGTTGTGTACGTAATATCGTTTCTTCAGGTCCCTGCTGATGGGCCCTCGGGCTGTCCCCGCCTTTGGCTGCTGTGAACACTGGCCCGCAGTGTCTCTTTCAGTTCCTGTTTTCAAGTCTGCGGTATATATTTAGGACTAGAATCGCTGGATCAGATGGTGGTTTTATGCTTAGCTTTTTGAGGAATTGCCAAACTGCTTTCCATAGCAGCTATACCCAATAATTTTTTTAATTTTACTTATTTATTTCTTTTTAGACAGAGAAAGAGAGAGAGGAAGGGAGAGAGACAGAGCAAAACATCAATGTGTTGTTCTATTTATTTATGCATTTTACTGGTTGATTCTTGCATGTGCCCTGATTGGGGATTGAACCTCACCTTGGCATATTGGGATGATGCTCTCACCAACTGAGCTACCCGGCCAGGGCACCCAATGGCTTGTTAAATCACTGAAATCCCTGTCTTAGACCCTTTATGCTTAAAATACCTAGAGTGACCTATCAGTCCATGTAAGCCAGGTGATGCGGCGCTAACCCTCCACCCATGCTCAGTGGCTTGGAACCACGAAGGTTTATTTCTCACACCTGCGCCAAGCTCAACAAGTGTCGGCTGGGGGAGCCCCTCAAGGCTGGTGGAGCGGCCCCTGGGTAGTCACCCTGCCCAAGGGAAAATTCAAAATATGGTCAAGCGTGTACTGGTTCTTAAAATTTCCACACGGAGGGGGCCCATATTCCTTCTTCTCACATTTCACTGGGCAAGGCAAGCCACCTGGCTCTGCCAGACTTCACATCGGCAGGGGTGTGCAGCCCTACTGTGTGCCCAGAAGGAAAGCGGGAACGTTTGAGGACGTCGCTAATGATGGTCTCCGATGGGCTGTTTCTTGGGTCTGGGCCCACGGTTCACTCATCCGACAGATCTGCTGTGGAAGACACCCTTTCTGATTAGAAATTGGGCTTGCTTCCTCTTTATATAAAAGAAGCAGATCACAGTTGCCCATGAGGGTCACAAGTAAAACAAAAGTGCCACCACCCTCCCACCTGTGCCCTTTCCATTGTGACTTTGGAGGGATGGAGTCAGTTTCCCCACCCCTTGGACTCGGCTGGCGGTGACTGATAGAATTTGGCAGGAGCGACCTGGAGTCAGTCCCGAGTCTAGGTCTCTAGGTCTGGAGAGCCTTTGCGTCTTCGGTTGGCTCTCTCCGACAGTCCCCCGCCCCCGCCCCCGCCGTGGGAAGAAGCCCGGGCCAGCCTGCTGGCGGATGGGGGTCGCCAGTACACCCAGAGCTCCCGGCTGCTGCCCAGTCAACTCCCAGAAGCAGAGCCCCCTACCGAGCCCACAGCGGCCTGCAGAAGCTCGGTGAGCTCATCGGAGACCAAGCGCCACCCAGCTGAACTGCGGACCTGTGAGCCGCAATGAAAGGCGCTGCTTTAATCCAGTCCTATTTGGGGGGGGGGGTGTTTGTTACCCAGCTGTCTGTGTCCATTTGGGCTGCTGTAACAAATTACCATAGACTGGGTGGCTTAAACAGCAAACATTTATTTGTCGTCATTCGGGAGGCTGGAAAGTCCCAGATCAAGGAGCTAGCAAGTTCTGCATCTGGTGAAGACCCACGTCCTGGTACAGGGACAGCTGTCTTCTCACTGTGTCCTCGTGTGGCAGGAAGAATGAGAGAGCTCTCTGGAGGCTCTTTACAAGGGCAGGAATCCCATTCACGAGGGCCCCACCTCCCCAAATGGCCTAATCACCTCCCCAAAGCCTCATCTACTAAGTACCTCGAATTGAGGATGAGCTTTCAGCACAGGAATTTCGGGGAGACACATACGCTCTGTGTAACACTGGCGATAGTTTACTGACGCACCGGGGGCTCTTCATTTCTTTTTCTATTGTGACATTAAAGGTCTTGCAACGTTTTCATCCTCTGTCACCCAGTCTTCTTTCAGAACGATGCACAGAGCTTGAGAAACCTTTGTCGTGGCTGCCACTGCCCGGGAGCCTGGGCTCGGGACTGTGGATGGGTGAAGAATTCACTTTCTGGCAGAGGACAGGTGCAAGGCAGGTAAACACCTAGGGAGTGCTTGGCCCTGAATCTGCTAGGGAAAGAGGGGAGTGAGTTTCTTGTTCTCTGGTCGCTGTTCTTTGATGTTCTGAAATTCCCACTTCACTGTGTTAAAAGTGGTCAGCATGTCGGGGGAAGAGGCAGCTGTCATTGTGGTGGCTCTTAAGACACATTGTCAGGCAGGGAGCACAGACAGGGACACGAGGGAGGGGCCCCGGGGAGGGGAGTGAGGTTGGGAGGGAGGGGAAGCTGAGCCCGAGCGATGGATGGATCGAGGGGGGCCACAACGGCTCCGCCCGTTGCTTCTTCTATCCGTAGTCCTCCCTTTGCTTCGCTGCCCCCAGCTGTAACGAACGGACTCTCCCGACCATCTGGGCTTGTGCTGTGAAATCTCTCCCACACGGAGTCAAGAACCCGAGCACCACCAGCCAGCGAGGCAGACCCGCTCCAGGCGGGCCCTGCGGGGTGATGACAGCACACGTGGTGTATTGCCAGCCGTGGAAGGTCACCTGAGCCTTGGCGTCCAGGGTTTCCATATATACTCCCTTTAGTGATTCCTCCCAACTTCTGGAAGGATAATTTTTAAAAAGATTTTATTTATTTTCAGCCCTGGCTAGTGTGGCTGAGTGGATTGCGCGCCGGACTGCGAACCAGTGGGTCGCCAGTTCGATTCCCAGTCAGGGCACATGCCTGGGCTGTGGGCCGGGTCCCCAGTAGGGGGCGTGCGAGAGGCAACCACACATTGATGTTTCTCTTCCTCTCTCCCTCCTTTCCCCTCTGTCTGAAAATAAATGAAATCTTTTTAAAAAGATTTACTTTTAGAGAGAGGGGAAAGGAGGAAGAAAGACTAGGAGGAGAGAAACATCACTCTGTTGCCTCTCACAAGCCCCCAACTGGGGGCCTGGCCCGCAACCCCAGCACATGCCCTGGCTGGGACTCAAACTGGTGACTCTTTGGTTCACAGGCCGGTGCTCAATCCACTGAGCCACATCAGCCAGGGCTTCCTCACCTATTCTTTAGCTGTATCTATTCTTCCACTTAACATACCTGTTGAGTTCTTTAGTTCAATATTTCAATAATTATCTTGTGGATATTCCTTATCTCCAGTTCTGTTCAACTTCATAACCTCTTCTTCTCGCTTCAAGTTTTCAACATCCTCCCTTATTTCTCTAAGGGTACTTATTATGCTTGTTTGACATGCCTTATTAGCTCCACTTCACTGGGTATAGTTTCTTCCCTCCCCAACCGACATATCTGAGCCCCCTGGGCGTGCTGACAATTTTGCACTTCAGAAAAGACCGAAATCCAGTGCTCCTTAAACCTCATAGTTTCCCATTATTTTTCTCTGAGCATTGATGGAAAAGTCTAGAGAAACAGATTTCTATTTATTTTTAAAAGGGGGCGCAGAAAGAGAATTACTGCTTCTAGCCAGAGCGAAGGCAAGTTTCTGGTAAAAATATTGTCAAGGATCAACCGTGTGTAGTAGACTCTGAGGATGCCCCTCCCCCACCCCCTAAGCGCCCCTCTCCCACTCACCTAGGCCACTCGGCTCTTGCACGCAGGCAGCCTCTCAGCTCAGCACCCACGTCTCACCTCACAGCCTTCTCTGTCATCACACAGGCGTGACCCAAAAAGTGGAGGGGGGCCCTGGCCTGTGTGGCTCAGTTGGTTGGCTCATAGTCCCATAAGCCAAAGGGTTGCAGGTTTGGTTCCCGGTCAGTGGGGCACAGGTCTAGGCTGCAGGTTCGGTCCCCTATTGGGTGCTTACAAGAGGCAAACGATCTATGTTTCTCTCCCTCTCTCTCTGCTTCCCTACCCCTCTCTCTAAAATCAGTGAGCAGGTCCTAGGGTGAGGATAAAATAAAAAGGTGGAGGGGGATCCTGAGGCATGTTTTGCTGACCCCTCGGAAGGTCCCTAGCAGGGTGGAGCCCCAGTTGTGCCCAGCTGTACCCCACTGCCCGACACACGCTTCGCTGACTTTTCTCCCACCCGCGACTCAGTGCTGTCCTCCACTCCCGAGACCTGAGATCACCTCCCAAACAAATGTCGGTCACCCAAGACATTGCCTCAGAGTCTGCTTTTGGCAAGTCAAGCAAAGGCTCAGCTTGCCCCTCCCTCCCAACCTCACTTCTCTCTAGATCTCGTTCTATTTCAATTTCTTTCATGTGTTTAGATCAGACTTCGTCTTTTTGTGGTGGTCATATTAAATAGTTTAAAATTAGAGAATTAGTCCTGACTGGTGTGGCTCAGTGGATTGAGTGCTGGCCTGCAAACCAAAGGGTCACAGGTTCGAATCCCACTCAGGGCACATGCCTGGGTTGTGGGCCAGATCTCCAGTAGGGGGTGTACAAGAGGCAACTATACACTGATGTTTCTCTTTCTCTCTCCCTTCCCTTCTCTCTGAAAATAAATAAAATCTTTAAAAAATTAAGGAATTATATAAATTGCTTATTCCAAAAAAACATCTCTGCCTTCATGTCCAGCTGATTGCAAATGACCAAACAACGATAGAGACCCGAAAAAAGGAGCGGGATTAATGCAACCAACCAAGGGGACCGGCCAGACGACTCCGCTGGTTGGAGCTTCCTCCCGCACACCTAAAGGTTGTGGGCTCAGCTCCCAGACAGGGCACATTCCTAGGCCTCAGTTGCAGGTATTTTTTTTAAAGATTGTATTTATTTATTTTTGGAGAGAGGGGAAGGGAGGGAGAGAAACATCGATGTGTGAGAGCAACTTCGATGGATCGCTTCTCGAATGCCCCTAACTGGGGACCTGGCCAGCAACCCAGGCATGTACCCTGACCAGGAATCGAACCAGCAGCTCTTTGGTTGGTGGAACAACGCCCAGCCCACTGAGCTACGCCAGTCAGGGTGAAGCTGTAGGTTTGATCCCCAGTTGGGATGTGTACAGGAGGCAACCAAACGATGTTTCTGTCTCACATCACTGTGTCTCTCTCCCTCTCTCTTCTTCCCTCTCTGAAATCAATCAACATATCCTTGGGTGAGGATTAAAAAAACAAACAAACAAGCCCACACAGGGGGCTGCCAGCCTCTCCCAGCGATGCTCTAGCGATCTAGTCCAATGCTTCTCAGCCACTGAGGTGCTCAGGAATCACCTGGGCCCGGTTAAAAGGCAAGTTCTAATTCAGCTGATGCTGGGGACAGGGACTGGAGATGGCACTTTGGGGAGCGAGGGGCTAAAAAATAGCCTGAGGGGTGGATCCCCTAGGGAGGTCCCCCACCAGCCCATGACCACTGGTTCCCCCAGCCCAGCTCAGTTTAGGGACATTAAAATAAGAGAATCTGCTGGTACGAATGCAAAGTGGTGCGGGCACTTCGGAACACTGCCACTGTGGTAAGTTGCATGGTGTCCTCCCGGAAAGATGCCTCCACCCGGAACCTGTAACGTGACCTCCTTTGGAAAGAAGGTCTTGGAAGGTGTGATTACAGATCATGAGATGGGATCATCCTGAATTACCCAGGTGGGCCCTAAACCCAAAGGCACGTGTTCTTATCAGAGACAGAAGAGGAGACACAGATTCAGAGAAGAAAGCATGTGAGGACAGAGACAGAGATTGGAGTGGTGCAGCCACTGGCCCAGGAGTGCCTGGAGCCACCAGAAGCTGGAAGAGGCCCGGATGGATCCTCTCCTCCAGTCTTTGGAGGGCACAAGTGGGGGGAGAGAGAGAGAGAGAGAGAGAGAGAGAGAGAGAGAGAGAGAGAGGCACTGATTAGTTGCCTACCGTATGTGCCCAGACTGGAGATCGAACAGGCAACCCAGGAATGTGCCCTGACCAAAAATTGAACCTGTGACCTCTTGGTGCTCGGGAGGATGCTCTAGCCAACTGAGCCACCTGGCCAGGACCAGAGCTCTGACTTTTGCCCTTAGCTCCTAGGAGGCGATCGCTAAGCCCTTGGAGTGTCCTGTTGGATAAAAGTGTTTATTTACCCAGGGCTCTGGGCCACTCCCCATAGTCCAGCACTGTGACTCAGGGTGAGGGCTTTGGATCAAGTGGCATCAGCTACTTGACGGGCTGCAGACCAAGACCAGCCACGTGGGGGACTGGACCAGGTCTGCGTGAGCAAACCCCAGCAAAGCAGGGATCACCTTCCTGATTGGCGGTGCTCCACCTGTACGGTCAGACTCTGTCGCTGAGAAACAGCTGACCACCACTGCCCTGGGGGACAGGATAACGGGGAAGCTATGGGGTGGGCTGGGATGCAGACCTCTCCTGGACCCTGCCCCGGGCATCTCCTCCCTTGGCTGATTCTAATCTCTATCCTTTTGATGTAATAAACCACGAGCAGAACAGCTTTTAGAGAGTTCTGGGAGTCCTGGCAAATGATCAAACCTGATAAAGGGAGGTCTTGAAGATTCTCGAACTTGCAGTTGGTGTCGGAGCGAAGATGGCTTTTGAATCCCTCACATTTTGCAGCTGGTGTCAGAAATGAAAGTGGTCTGGTGGGCTGTTCCCAGGTTTTACAGTGGTCTGACTTAGTAACGTGAGATCCTAACATTATTTCAATGTGTGACTTTTCTTTAGAAAACTAGAACAGAATCATTGGCACACCCTTCTTCTCTCACACGTGTTCCTCTGATAGATTTCTTTTTTTAGAAAAAAATATTTTATTTATTTTTAGAGAGGGGAAGGGAGGGAGAAAGAGAGGGAGAGAAAGATCAATGTGTGGTTGCTTCTTGCTTGCCCCCCAACTGAGGACCTGGCCCGAAACCCAGGCATGTGCCCTGACTGGGAATCAAACTGGTGACCTTTTAGTTTGCAGGCTTGCACTCAATCCACTGATCCACACCAGACAGGGCAAGATTTCTTATTTAAACAATAATAAATAAATTTCCATATTTAAATTAAAGCTAGCCTTCCCGATGCTGTCTGTGGCTGACTTCTAGTTGTCCTCCAGTATGTTTTTTCCCTTTTGTTCACCAGAATATAGAGTTTTAACAGGACACAGAAACACTCAGCTCAAGACTAGATTTCCCCGCTTCCCTTGCAGCTAGGTGCAGCCGGGTGACGGTGTTCTAGCCCATGGGCTGTGAATGGGACGCAAAGTGTGCCTCTTCTGAGTTTCATCCCTGAAAGACTGGACATCTGCACCCCTGCCTCCTTTTCCCTTTCCTATTGGGATGTGGTGAGAGCTCTAATGGCCGCCTTAGACCCCAGAGGGGAAGCCATGAGTGGCTCATGCTGTGTGAAAGAAAAAAATGAATGCAAGTGTAACTCTCAGAAAAGGCGTTCCTTGTCAAAACATGTGTGTCCTGGCACATAGGCTTATGCCCCGCTGGGCTTATGGTAGCTGTACTATAAAAATATACATAATGAGATGCCCTGGCTGGTGTGACTCAGTGGATTGAGTGCCCGCCTGCAAACTGGAGGGTCACCGGTTCAGTTCATGGTTGGGGCTCGTGCCTGGGTTGTGGGCCAGGTCCCCAGGTGGGGGCATATGAGAAGCAACCAATCACTGTATCTTTCACACATTGATGTTTCTCTCCCTCTCTTTCTCCCTCCCTTCCCCTCTCTCTAAAAATAAATAAAAAAATTAGAAAAATATAATGTGAGCCTCAAATGCAAGGTTCCTAGGTAATTTTAAATTTTCTAGTAGCTCCAATGAAAAAGCAAAAAGAAACAGATGAAATAATAATAGTAACATATTTAATAATATTATTGTTATATATTAGGTTAATATCAATGATATAAATGCTATATTGATATATTACTAATATAATGATTTCAATGTTATATATTTATATTTCACTGTTACAATGATCTATATAATTATGTAATAACAATAATATAATTAATAATATATTTTGGTTAACCCGATTTATCCAAAACGTTAATGTGTAATACCATATACAAATGATTGCTTTTACAATCTTTTTTTTTTTTTTTTACTGTGGGTCTCTGAATCTGGGTGTGTGTTACACTGGTGGCAGACCTCACCTTGGACTCGCCACATGCCATTTCTTTAGCGACCACACGTGGCTGGCGGATGCGTATCTCACACCATGGGTCCGGGTCTCGAGGATGAAGAGACACTAGCGTAGAGGTTACAATTCCATTTCTAGAGAGTTATCTGCCCTAAGTTCCGGTACACAGGAACCAGGACGGATGTACACCACTGTGGGAGCAGAAATATTGGAAGCCACCTAGAATTCCTCCAGTAGGGAAGAGATTAAATAAACCAGTTTCAAATGAATGGCGGTTTTATCATGTTGTTAATACAAAACAAGGTGTTTTTAAGTGTGTTTACAAAGAAGGTCTTCTGAAAAAAATAGTGATAGAATCACATTGGAACAGTTGATAAAGTTTGAGGACTGAGGATTACAGACAAGTATTCTGTTGGTATTACATTTCCTAACTTCAAAATTGCTGTGTGGTTATGACAGAGAATAGCCTTGTCCTGAAACACACACACTGAAGTCCTGGCTGGTGTGGCTCACTGGCCTGCGGACCAAAGGGTCGCTGGTTTGATTCCCAGTCAGGGCACATGCGTGGGTTGCGAGCCAGGTCCCCACTAGGAGGTGTGCGAGGCAACCACACACTGATACTTCTTTCCCTCCCTCCCTTCCCCTCTCTCTAAAAATGAAATAAATAAAACCCTTGAAATGTTTCCATCAATGTACTCTCAGATGATTCAGGGGAAAATGCCAGTAGATATGTAGATATGTGGATATATGCATTTAGACCTTTAGTGTTAGCTTCCTTCTGACAACCTCCACAATTCCGTGACCCAATTCCTTACCACAACTCTCTCTGACGTCTTCCACCCCCGTGAGTTATGTTTCTCTGTCGAACTCCAATGGATAACGCCCCTCCCCCACAAGTATACAGTGGCGGCATACTAAAGCACACAGGCCGGTGCAGCAGTGCGGGACTCCAGGTGAAGCGTACAGGAGTCGCTTTTACTACCCTTGCCACTTCTCTTTGAGTTTGAAATTACATAAAAACAAAAAGTTGCCAAAAACGTTATTCTGAGGAGGGGTTCATAATTTCACCAAGAATCCAGGGCAGGGAAAATGTTAAGAAACCATGATTTAAGGCAGTACGCAACTTTGATCCCGAATCCTAAAACACCAAGGGGTTGTGGCCTGGCCTTCTGAATCGCCTTCGATGCCAGCGCCCCCTGGAGGTCAGGATCGGTACAACAACCCCGCATTTCTACAGCACCAAATCCCCACAAATACCAACTTATCAAAATCCTTGCTGAGTAATGTAGATTATACACATGGCTTCTTCCAGTGGAACTGAGCCTTGCTGACCACCGTGCACTCGCGTGTTCATTCCCAAACACAAACACCACATTTTATTTGCTTTATTTTATTTACTTACTTTTTAAAAGATATTATTTATTTATTTATTTTTAGAAAGAAGAAGGGAAAGAGAAGAGAGGGTAACATCAATGTGTAGTTGCCTCTTGTGCACTCTCTACTGGGGACCTGGCCTGCAACCCAGGCATGTGCCTGGACTGGGATTCGAACCGGCGACCCTTTGGTTCTCAGGATGGCACTCAATCCACAAAACCACATTTTTAAAAGTCTGGATGTATCCCCTCCAAACTGCTTTTTAAAAAATTTTTGGTGGAGGGAGTACATTTCTGGATCATTTAAACGTTTGCAAGGTGCACGGATTACCTTTGCAATGAAAAGAAAGTAAAGATCTTTACAAACGGGAGGTCGCTGTAGAGAAATACTATCTGTGGAGGAAAGATGTGGGTGATTGGTGGCTGAGTGCAGAAGAGCGTGGGAAAAGGGACTGTCCTTGTCATCGTGGCCGCACTCACTGTGCTGGGCTGAAGAGAACTTCCCACCGGTTCCACACCCTGATTCCTGGAGCCTGTGGCGTGAAGTTCTACAGCACAAGTGACTTTACTGATAGGTTAAGGACCTCGAAATGGGACGTCATCCTGAATTATTCAGGGGGGACCCTAAACGTAATCAAAGGGTTCTTATATGAGGGGGGCAGAGGGAGATTGGAGACACACAGCAGGAGAGGAGGAGATGTGACCACAGAGGCGGAGACTGGAGGGGTGGCCGCCAGCCGTAGAGCGCTGTCGCCCGAGGCTGGAAGAGGCGGGAAGAGATTCTCTGGAGCGCGCTGACCGCTGGGGGTTGGACTGCCGCCTCTACACTACGGTTAGTGGCGGCGTGTGGCCGCTGCGATAGGACACTCATTGGGGCCCCGCCCAGGTTCCGGCAAATTTCCGCGAGAACCCAGGACCGGGTTGGAAAGGAGGGTTCTGGCCCGGCGTGTGCGTGTGCCAACCTCGAAGCTCCAGGGAGGACGACTGAACAGCCCCCGAGCACCGGGCCACCTCCACACACGTGCTTTGCCTCTCTGGGGCAGGAGCAGCCGGGTTGGAAGGCTCGGCTCGCCCTCCCCACCTCCCAGTCCTCCAGGGGAGTTTAAGCCAGTTGGGCCCTTGGGCTTCTCAGCTCAGGGGCCCTAGAAGGTGAGAGAGAGAGAGGGTCTCAAATGGGGAAACCAAGGCCCAGAGAGGGGCCAAATCTAGGTCAGGACAGGCAGTTAGACGTGAGCACAGCAAGGACACCGGGCAGGCACAGAAGGCCGGCAGGCAGGAGAGCCCCAGATGCCTGGCAATGGGCAAAACTGGGGAAACGCGGACCTCGGCCCCCCAGGGTAACCTTTCCTCCCCTGGCATATCGCTGGTCACACGGTTTAGGCCCCCTGACCTTTCCTCCCTAAGCATAACATCCAGGCCTCAGCTGTGTTTCGACTCCAGGCCCAGAGAAACACCAAAACCAGACAAGCAAAACCATGGCTGCCTCGGGACCAGCTGCTTTGACTATGACCTTCTGCCCCGGCGCTGACCAATCAGTGGAGACCACAACCCGGAAAGCACACACCTGGACAGCTGATGAATAGTCCACTGAGATTCTCCTGAGACCTCCCCTGAAATTCCCTGCCTACGAGAGAGAAATAAAACTCCCAGGACAAAGGACCCAGTCTGCACTCTCCCCTCGTCCCAGGAGCACACCCACGCCTTCCCCTCTCGCCTCTTTCCCCACGGGCAGCATCTCCTAAACTCTAAGGGACCCCAGGAGACTCACAACAGGGGAGCAGTGGGCAGCGGCAGCTCCTCGTGGGTTCACCCCCTGCGCCATCCCCAAGACCCTCTTTTCTCTGACCTCCCAGTGAGCTCAGGCAGCCCCAGTGAGCTCGTTTCTTCTATGCTAAGCCCTTCCCTGTTTCACTGCTTTAATAAACCTCCGTCTGTTTTGCTGTGGCCAGTACATTCTTGTTTGCTTTGCTGTGCTTTGTCTCTTGAGTGAAATCTCTCCTTCAAGAAGACGAGAACCAAAGTCAAGTCATCTTGCAGGTGACACGTCCATTTGGCTTCCTCCCTCCTGGGGCAGGAGGGAACTTCCTCAGTTTTCTGAACTCTGACCTCCCCCCTCTGATCCCCTCCTTTGCCCCGCAGAAAGAGCCCGGCCAGGGTGTCCAGTGTGCAGACCAATGAGAAACTTAGGGGAGAAAGACGGGTCATTTCCTCCCAGCCTATCTGCACCCTCCCGTTGGGCTTTTAAAAACCACAGCCCTCTGGCAGGAGAACCTTTGCCCACTGAGACCGCAGAGAACTTGGGAGACCTGAATATGGTGAGTCTAGAAGGGGAGTGGGTGCCGGAACTCTTGCTCTCTCCTTTGTGGCTCCTGCCCCCCGCGCCCCTGCCCGACTCACCCTGTCTACCATCCCCTCCCTGCGTCCCTCACCCTCCGCTCAGACGCTCCCACTCCTGGGCTGGGACGTGCTGAGGAGTAAGATTGCAGGGGATTACCAAGGGTTTGTCAAGGAGCCGCCCCAAGGCCATGGGGCTGGGGTTGCAAAGCTCCCCAGGGCCGAAAATCTGTGCCTTGGATCTTGTAAAGTGAGATTCTTCCTCTAGTGGAGGATCCAGAAACGGCCTCCTCGGTGGTGGGAGTGGCAGGAGCGAAGGTAGGGAGGCTGGAAAGAGCCAGTTTGGACCTGGACGTTCGGGTGCTCTGAACTGTAGAGACAGGGAAACTGAGGCAGGAGTAGAGATGGCCCTGTTTCTCAGCGCAGGGGGTTCGCCCCTTGAGGTGCTCTGTTCAAGAATGGGACATGGTTTTATTTACTTGCAACAAGTAAAGGAGATGGGGGATTCATAGGCCAAGCTTTGCCTCCTGGATGGGAGGCTTAGCCATATGGCTCCTGCAATTGACTATTTGGTCAATTACATGTTGATTTCTTCTTTGCAGTTGGCTACACTTAGCAGGCTGGGCTTCTGCCAAGCTCATCTTGTTTGCAGCCAGTCTGCAAAACACTGTGCTGTATTTTAACATTTAGCAAGAACTGCCCAGACTGTGAGATTTTCTCCTACTTAACAGCCCGGGTCCTTCCGTGGTGGGTGGCAGAACCAGGCTGTCCCGTGGACTCTGTGACTGTCAGAGGGACGCCAGGTCTAGGCTATAAGAGGGAGGCCCCTGTGCACATGCGCCCCGAGGCCTGGGTCCAGGTGAGGCCTGTCTGTGATTTAGCACCTGCTGTTGCTAAGCAGTCTCGTCTTGCTTCATCTGGGGGAAAGCGGAAATGGGAGGGGTCTGGTGTTGCTCCATCCCCCTCATCCCATTTTTGAGATGCTGTGAGGGCCCACCATCAGCTTTAACTTTTTCTTCTTTTTTAAAAAAGTCATCACCCAAGGGTACATTTATTGACTGTTGAGGGAGGGAGGGAGGGAGAGAGAGAGAGAGAAAGGTGTCAGTAATATCAGTTGCCTCCCGTACCTGTTCTGACCGGGGATTGAACCTGCAACGTTTTGATGTACAGGATGATTTTCCAACCAATTGAGCTGCCTGGCCAGGGCTTGACCTCGTTTTCTTTCTATAAAATAGTCCCAGTACCAGAGGGTATGCAGTGAAAAGTCACTCTCCCTGCCCTCCCCAGAGCTTCGGGCTCCTTGTCTTTGCTTCCCAAGTTAACTGTGGACACCAGTTCATGGTGGATCCTTCCAGAAACAGCCCACAGGTGCTCAAGGAAGCAGGCCAAGTCCTGCTCTTCTCTACGCTCTGAAGTCTTCCCACTTTTCTTTCCCTTCTTGGCTGTCCCCTACCCCATCTTCACGGTGCAGGCCTGGATCCCTGCTCCAGCCTCCTCTGTGGCACTCCAGCCTCCAGTCTCACCTACTCACAGCAGCCAGAGGGAATCTTTGAGAACTGACCGCTGAGTCCCTCTGCAGCTCAAAGACCATCCGTGGCTCCCCATTACCCCGGAATAAAACACACATTCTTTAACATGGCACCTGCAGCTCTTCCAGCCTCATCTTGGTCACCCTTCAGCCCCGCTGGCCTTCTTCATTTTTTGGTGTGTCATGGGGTCCCTCCCCCTGACCTTGTGGCTTCTTGCCTTGAACTCTCATCCCTCCTTCCCACTGCCCTGGAGGCCCAGTAGCCACTGAGAGAGGGTTCTGGAGTTCAACTCTCAGAAGTTATCTGCCACCTGCCAACAGGGAAGACTTGGAAAGGTCTCTTATGCTCCTTGTTGCCTCAGTGTTCTTACCTGTGAAATGGGTGTTGTCATAGCAACAACCCTCGGAGGGTTCTTCCATGGATTAGATGAGATAGTACCCCAAATGGGCTTGGAATAGAGCTTGGTGACTGTGACTGGTGTCCTCGTAAGTCATTCCGTGTCTCCTCCTTCGCCTGTCCTCCAAGCCATTCACGCCGCCTCACTGCCACCACCCTAGTGCAAGCTGCCACGGTCCTTCACCGCGACATTCCGATCTCCTCTTCTCCCCAGCTTCTGTTCTGGGTCTTTCCTCCACGCAACAGACAAGGGCTCTAACTGTGGGTCTGGGGACGTAGGAACAATAATAGTACCTGCCCTTCTGGTCATTGTGACATAGATACTGTATTTAGTCCATTAATGAGCTAACACTCGGAAAGTGCTTAAAACACTGCCGGGCGCTGTGGAATGTCCCAGTAGCCGCCCAGACCTGCCCTGATTGGTACTGGGGTCACAGGCCATATGCAGCCACTGAAACTTCATTAAAATGACAAAATTAACAGTTCAGCTCCTCAGGCGTGTGGGCCACGTTTCACGCACTCCACAGCCACACAGAGGAGGCGACCCTCGTGGACAGCGCCCGGCCGGAGCATTTCCATCGGCGCGGAGGGTTCTGTCAGTGGCGCTACGGTTTTATTTCTCCAGCACCGGCCTCTATTGCACATGCCCAGTTCTCGTCACGGGGTGGGTGCAGTGGGCGGGGTGGGGTGGGGTAGTTCCTTTCTCCTTTGTGCGATGAAGAAATATTCTCAGAATCTTCTGAGACTCCTAGAATTGTAGAAACATGAATCCTGCCCCCCTTTTTTTTTGAAAGAGAGAAAAGAAAAACGTTGACTTGATGTTCCCCCTTATATGCAGTTATTGGTGGATTCTTGTATGAGCCCTGACCGGGGATCGAACCTGAAACCTTCGTATAGCGGATGACGTTCTAACCAACTGAGCTATAGGCCAGGGCTGAACCATGGATCCTTTCATAGATTCTAAGTACTATCACATCCATTTTTTGGAATGGGCAGTGCACTCACTGGCATGGTTCTACACACAAGACCAATAAAGCATGTATGGTGAAAAGCTTTTTCCAGATGCCTGCCCTCGGCCCCTCTTGCCCCTTCCGGGGCGGGGGCGGACCACAGTTACAGGTGTCCCCCGTCTGCTTCTGGAGCTAGATGGCACAGACACATGGACAGAATAATGGCGGGGGGCGGGGGGAGGGAGAGAGTTTCCTCTTTTCTTGGTAGACTTACACGCTGTGTGAGTCCCTTCATTTTCCTATTTCACCTGGTTCACAGGTGGCACACACAAGGCCCAAGGGCCAAAGCCCTCCACCCTGTTTTATCTGGCCCAGCACCTTGTTTCTCCCCGGCGGCAGCACCGAGCTCCTTGCCCCTAGTTAAGGAGTGGTTACATTTATACAGTCCTAAAGTTACATTCGGCCCTTTGAAGGCACCCGTGAGGCTGATGTGGTGAAAATGAGTTGGACACCCCTGGCTCGAAGGTCTTATCCCCATGTGGACTTCCCTGTTCTTTTCGGTAGTTGCCTAGTACTCTGTTGCCTGGATGGGTCATCATTCATTTAGCCAGGCCCCTGTTGCTCAGCACTTCCGTTACGCCCCATCTCTAGCGATGCCGTAATGGCCAAAGTCTGTGAGCCATGCAAGGTCCGGAGTGGAAGCCACAGAGTGGTTTTGAATCAGCATCTTCTCTCTGCATTCAGCGAGAGGGAAGAGCTGAGTGAGCTTCCTCAGCTGGTGAGAGCCGGAAGGACCAATGTGGGTGTGCGGGCAGGCTCGGGGTTTGGGGTCTGATGCATCCTGCCCTCAAGGATGGAACACAGCTTACGAAACCAGCACGGGAAATGTTAGCCTTCTGTATCACTCTGTGCTGACCTTTAATACATGTGACAACTTGCACAGCCCCGACCCCCAGCAGGGCCTGGGCCCCCCCTGCTGGGGGTGTGATTAACCCTTTCATGCCTGGAACGTGGGCATCTGCAGGGGGAGGGTCCCAGGGTAGGAGATGGGAAGACGGGTGCTGGGATGCGGGTGGGACAGCAGGGTAGATGGCTCAGGGCAGGGGCCACTTACCAATGGGAATATTTCAACAATTTTAGCTTCCTATTTGGAAATCTTTCCACACATAGAAAAATGACAAGCATAATATAAAAATCTCCCCCTATACTCTTTACCCAGAGTCTTCAAATTGGCTCGCCCTATCCTTTTTTTTTTCCTAAACCATTTGGGAATGAATCTCTCTGTTCCTCAAGAACAAAGACATCCAGCTATGTGAGTGCAGCACAGCCACTGACCTCAGGAAAGTTAACATCGCGCGACGCGGCGCTTCCCGTCTCCACCGTGGCGGCTCCGTGGCCCGAATAACTTCCTTGAGAGTGAATTCGTTTCTCCTGCCCCAGGCTGCAGTCCAGGATGCTGCCTGGTCCTGGCTCTTTGGTCCCTGTTCATCCGGAATGGTCCCTCAGCCCTTCCTTGCCTTGGCGTGTTTTTGAATTGGACAACATTCACGTACTACGCAGTTCGCCATTGTCAAGCGTACATGGCAGTGGTGTTTAGGACACTCACGATGCTGTGCATTTGTCACCTCTGGCTAGTTCCAGAGCACTTTCGGCACCCTCAAAAGAAACTCTGTACCCATTAGGCAGTGACTCCTGTTCCTCCCTCCTCCCGCCCCTGGCAACCCCTAACTCCCACCCTGGTCTCTCTAGATTTGCCTTTCTGGACATTTCCTATTCGTGCAGTCCTGCAATATGCGACCTTTTGTGTCTGGCTTCTTCACTCAGTAAATGTCTCTGAGCCTTATCCACGCTGTATCTTGTATCAGTGCGTTGTTCCTTTTCATGGCCGAATAATATTCCACCCAGCAGATATACCACACCCTGCTCACCCCTCATCAGCCAGCACTGGCCTTCTCCCTTGAATAATTTCATCACTGGTATGGCTGCACTGGCAAGTACCTGTGACTGTAAGCCTGGCTGACTTCACAGTAACAACGAAAAAGGACCAGAAATAAAAAAGTTGGTTCAGAGAGAGATCTCAGTTCTTCGGTAATCACAATATTGATCAATAACAATAGCACTGGCTGCCATCGCTCAGGTCTTACTGTGTGCCAGGCACTCTGCTAGGCGCCTGAACGTCTTCCATCCGCGAGGCGCGTGTTTCAATGGGTACCGACCTCAGCCCACACATTCAGGTGCACTAAACCTCCAACTCTGAATATTTCTCTAATGATGATGTCTCTTTCTCTGTCTCCTTTCCTTGGGTTTGTGACAAAGTGGCCCTCAGGGATGGGCAAGCTTCAAGGACCACAGAGCTCACCCCTGAGGGGTCCTTACCCCATCTCTAGCCCCCCTTGGAGATGGGCAGGGGCAGCCTGCCAGATTTGCATCCCACCCCATACAGGTTTGAATTCCCATCTACATGACTCAGAATAGGCACGTTCTGGTGCCTGTTTCCCCATCAATGAAATGGGCATATTAATAGAACCTACTTCTAGGGTCACAGGATTGCATGCATGGCACATAGTAGGTGCTCACTAAACACCGGCTGCTTATTTTGATCATTCAGGTCCCTGCCTCTGGGATGTGGATTTGCCTATGAGGCTTTCTCCAGCCCATCTGCCACCTCAGCACCTTTTCCTTGGGGGCGGGACAGTGCCCAGCAGCTCCGCCTGGGAGGAAGCGTTCAGGGCCTCTCTGTTCCTTCTGTCACCGGAAAATTCAAACATACAAAAGTAGAGAACATGGTATTCTGAACCCCGAGGGTACTTATCACCCAGCTTCAACAGTTGTCAACACTTTGTCCTTCTTAGTCATCCAGCGTTTCCTTCCTTGCTGCCCCCCTCCCTCCCTCCCCTCCTCCTTTCTAACCCCCCCTCCCACGCCTCCCTTCTTCCTTCCTCTTTCCCTCCCTCCTTCTGTGGCTGGAGGGTTTTAAAGCAAACCCAAGTCATCCTGTTCCACCTGCTATGTATCTGCCCCCGAAAAGGCTTTTGCTGTCCTTTTTTAAAAACAGAAGCACAATACATATCACCCTTAATAAAAGTAGCACCGATTCCCTACTACCCTCAAATACCCAGTCTGCTTTTAAATCTCCCAGATTGCCTCCCCACTGTGTTGGTTTCTGGCCGATTATTCCACTCAGGATCCAAACGCAGTCTGCACATTGCCTTTGGTTGATATGTTCCCTAAATCTCTTAGAATCTAACCCTTTCCTTTTTTTTTATTTAAAGATTTTATTTATTTATTTATTTATTTATTTATTTATTTATCTATTTATTTAGAGGAGAAGGGAGGGAGAAAGAGAGGGAGAGAAACATCAGTGTGTGGTTGCCTCCCACACATTCCTCACTCGGGATATGGCCTGCAACCCAGGCGTGCGCCCTGACTGGGAATCGAACCAGTGATCCTTTGGTTCGCAGCCCACGCTCAGAGCTACTTTCCTCAGGACCCTTTCCTTCTTTAAAAATGCTTTTGACCTGTGGGAGAAACCCGGCTGTTTCTGCAGAGCTGGTCCCTCCTGCTGTTCTTTGTTGTGTTCCTCTCTCCCCCGCTTCTCCTATCATCGCACAGTTTTAGATTTAGAGCCTTGATTAGTTCACGTTCCATTTTTCTGGGAACTCGTAGGCGACGCCGGGTCCTTTCTACGGCGTCACATCAGATGGAAGGGAATGTCTGTCTCTTTCCTCGGGGTGCTGCGGTTGCTTCCTGGGTTTGGGGGGGCCAGCCCGACCCGTTTACTATAAAGTTGCTGTCAATCTTCCTCCTGATGGTTTGCATCAGAGGTTGACGATCACTATCTCAAAACCGTTATTTTCGCAATTCTATCATTCCTCCTGCAGCTATTATTCTAGATTGTTCTCTAAAGAAGGGCTTTCCCCACACTGACTTTGTTTGAAAAACGTTTCCGTTTATTTACTTTGAGAGAGAGAGAGGAGGTGAGGTGGAAACCGAGGGGGAGAAACATTCATTCGGTGGCTCTGGTATGCTCGCCGAATGGGGTTTGAACCCGCACTCCAGGCATGTGCCCTGACTGGGAATCGAACTGGTAACCTTTCGCTGAGCCGCACCAGTCAGGGCCATAATCTTTGTTCTTGAACTCACATCCTTCCCGATTCCTTTCATCCCTTCTGCCCTCCCTCCAGCAAGGGAAAGATCTATTTCTTAGTCCTATTTCTTTTCTTTCTTTTTTTTTTTTTTACAGTATATTTATTAAAGCTGGGGACAGTGAAACAGGGAAGGGCTTAGCATAGAAGAAGCAACAGGAGCAAGCCTGGGCGAGGCCGCTCTGGCTCACTGGGAAGTCAGAGAAAAGGGGCCTTGGGGACAGGTTGAGGGGTTTTGCTCCCTGCTGTTCCCCTGGTTGCAAGTCCCATGGGGCCCCCAACTGTTAAAAAAAAGCATTTGACCAAGAGAAGGGTACAGGGCACTCCAAGGACAGCTCCTCATATTCCTATTTCTTTTTTTTTTTAAGATTTTATTTATTTATTTTTATTTCACTCTTTTTACCTTATTTTTTAAAAGACTTTATTTATTTATTTTTAGAAGGGAAGGGAGAAAGAGATGGAGAGAAATATCAATGTGTGGTTGCCTCTCAAGTACCCCCTACTGGGGACGTGGCCTGCAACCCAGGCATGTGCCCTGACTGGGAATCGAACTGGTGACCTTTTAGTTTGCAGGCTGGCACTCAATCCACTGAGCCACACCAGTCAGGGCTGGATATTTTCATAATAAATATGCAACTGATAAGTCTGGTACCCACCTGGCACCATACATAGTTATTGCAATACTACTGACTATATTCTCTATGCCGTACTGTTGCTTTGTTTTATGTCCCACATATAAGTGAAATCATACAGCTCTTGTCCTTTTCTATCTGACGTATTTCACTTAGCCTGATACTCTCAAGGTCCATGCTTGTTGCAAATGGCATTCCTTCATCTTTTTTGATAGCTAAGTTGGATTTTGTTATATATGTACCACATCTTCTTTCTCCAGTCATCTGTTGAAAGACACTTGGGTGGTTTCCGTGTCTTGGCTATTGTAAATGAACATAAAGGTACATATACATCTTTGTGAATAACTGTTTTTGATTCTTCAAAATATTGCATTATAGCCCTGGTCAGTGTGGCTCAGTTGGTTGGGTATTGTCCCGTGAGCCAAAAGGTCAGTGGTTCAGTTCCCGGTTGGGGCACAGGCCTGGGCTGGGGGTTTGGTCCCCAGTCAGGTGCGTATGAGAGGCATCGATTGCTGTTTCTCTGCCTCTCTTTCTCCCTCCCATCCCCTCTCTCTACCAATGAATAAATAAAATCTTTAAAAATAAATAATAGAAAATATTTTATTTATTCATTGTTAGAGAGAGGAGAAGGAAGGGAGAAAGAGAGGGAGGAAAACATTGATGTGCAAGAGAAATATCCACTGGTTGCCTCTTGCACGCCCCCTACTGGGGACCTGGCCTGCAACCCAGGCATGTGGCCTGACTGGGAATCGAACTGGCGACCATTCAGTTTTCGGGATGATGCCCAACCCACTGAGCCACACCAGTCAGGGCAATAAAATATTTAAAAAATAGAGTAAAGAATGACACCAAGACTTTTCAAAAAATATATTGTATTATATTATTTGTCTTGCAGACGCGGTTTTTCAGTGCCCCGTCTCTTCCCTCTCCCTTAAGCCTTGTGCCTGGGTATGTGGGGCACCGCTGCCCTACTGCCTTCTCCAGGTGGCCACCCCCAGACAGAGCCGAGCTGCCCCCATGGGTGAAAGATAGTAGAAGGGGTTGCTCGTGGGGTGGGAGGTAGCTCTGGTTGTATCATCTGAGCGTCTGGGTGATGGAAAAAATACCTAAGCAGCAGCGTGCCCTGGGTGCTGACCCATCAGCACACAGAGTGGCCACGGCGTGCAGCAGGCCCGGGCCGTATTCATCTGGTCGCTGAGTCGTGGGGAAGTCCAGGGACTTCGTGGGGAGGTGGCAGGGTGGCAGCGAGTCCAGTCAGCATGGAAGGGGTTTTCAATACAGGGTCTGGCACAAATAACACCCCTGTATATTATAAAACCATAAGCATGTCATTCTGTAACATAACAATGTCCCACTCAATGCATCAAGCACCCCATGTGACAATGTGGGTGAAATGTTCAAACCCAAACTATAAATTATTACACCCATATTAGTGCCCTACCAACCACACCCAAGCAAGCCTTCCTTCTGCCATTCCCTATATTTTCATAGGTGGTGTGATCCCCCTGCTGATTCTCCGCCCTCAGCAGTCCCCCATTGCCCTGGGTGGGGGAGGGAACCTGAGCCTCAAAGCGGGGTGGGGTCTCTGACCGGCCCCCTGGCACCTACCTGCAGACTCACACTCTCCCTGCCTCTCTGATTCCACCAGGGCGACCCGGGAGACTTCGATTATTATTCTGCTTATGGCAATATGACCCTGGACCCCAGCATGCCTGTGGATAAATCTCCCCACACCCCCAAGATGCTGAGCCCTCCAAAAATAATAGCCCTGGTGATCCACACGGCCGTTTTCCTGGTGGGCGTGCCCGGCAACATCCTGGTGGCCTGGGTGACAGCGTCCGAGGCCAGGCGCTCCATCAATGCCGTGTGGTTCCTCAACCTGGCGGTGGCCGACCTCCTCTCCTGCCTGGCGCTGCCCATCTTGTTCGTGACCACCCTCCAGGATGACTCCTGGCTCTTCGGGAACGCTGCCTGCCACATCCTCCCCTCTCTCATCCTGCTCAACATGTACACCAGCATCTTGCTTCTGGCCACCATCAGCATCGACCGCTTTCTGCTAGTGTTCAATCCCATCTGGTGCCAGAACTACAGACAGGCCCACTGGGCCTGGGTGGCCTGCTTCGTGGCCTGGAGCCTGGCCCTGCTGCTGAGCATCCCCTCCTTCCTGTTCCGCAAGGTGCGTATAGATCCCTATCCACACCGGGAAACATGCGGCGTTAGCTACGGTAAGGAGAATCCTGTCTTTAAAGAGAGGACCGTGGTTACCTTCCGGCTGGTCGTGGGCTTCCTGGGCCCACTAGTCACACTGGCCATCTGTTACACCTTCCTTCTGATTCGGGCGTGGAGCCGCAGCGCCACGCGCTCCATCAAGACGCTCAAGGTGGTGGTGGCGGTGGTGACCAGCTTCTTTGTCTTTTGGCTGCCCTACCAAGTGACGGGGATGATCATGGCCTTCGTACACAGTAACACCGACACCTTCAGAAACGTGATCTATGTGGATTCCCTGTGTGTCTCCATTGCTTACATTAACTGCTGCATTAACCCCATCATCTACGTGGTGGCCGCCCAGGGCTTCCACGCGCGCTTCCTCAAGTCCCTGCCCACCAGGATCCGGAACGTGCTGACTGAGGAGTCCGCGGTCAGGGAGTCCAGGTCCATCACGCTCTCCACTGTGGACACCCCAACCCAGAAGGCCTAGGCCTTGTGAGGGGACGCCTCCCGGTCCACCGTCTGCCCACTGCTCTGCCTTCCTTCTGGCCCATTCCCTCCTGCTTACTTCAACTCAGGCCTAGGTGCGGCAGTGTTGTTTTAGCGAACTCTCCTGTATACTTCCTCATTTCCAAGATCAACAGACACTTCCTTCTGGGGCCACACAAGCTTTCTCTTCATCCAGGGACTTTGAAAAACTAACAGACCCCGATATACCAAAGAGTACCCCCAGAGAGCAGTATAAACCGTCAGTTTACACTGACGGAGAGAGTGTAAAGAAAATACATCAAAGACGTAGAATACAGAGGAATGGAAGCATTCTAACTTTTCAAAAATAGTTGTGTGCTGGGCCCTGGCCAGGTAGTTTAGTTGGTTGGAGCATCCTCCCAATGCACCAAGGTTGTGGGTTCGACCCCCAGTCAGGGCTCATGCAAGAATCAACCAATAAATGCATCAATAAATGGAACAACAAATTGATGTTTCTCTCTCTTTCTCAAAACAAAGTCAATAAATAAAGTTTTTTAATGGTTGTGTATTTATTTTATAGAGAGTTGGGAAAAAATGTTGACTGGCATCTCTCAAGTTATTCTTGCTTAGGACAAAGAAAAGGTACATGGGCCTACTAAGCTTTTGTCAGTGAGTTGATTTCAAGAAAAACAATAAGTTAAAACATTACTTAAATGGGGTTTTAAAAAGTGTTAAGTAAAAACGTGGTATGCGGTTATGGAGAAAGTCAAGTGGGAGGAAGGTATTTTGAAAGCCCAGGGGGGAATCATTGTTCCAGTACCTCCAGGCCATGGGGCCCCAGAGGAATTCGACTTTTTATTTTGTAAACTACTGTTCGTTAGCACTTGAAAAAATTAAAACACTTTCTACTGACCTCCTCATAAGACTCCCATGCAGTCGTATGTCTGAGACAGAGGGGTCTTGTGTCCCCTGGACCTAGTTCCACCAGTAGGAGCATCTTGCAAAACAACTTTATGAAATCGCAACCCGGGTGTCCACACTGAACGCAGGTGCAGTACGCTTGCACCACCAGGGGCCCACGTGACCCCTTTCCCTAGCCACGCCCACTTCCCTCCACCCTCCGCAGCCTTGTCTGAACCCCGGTGACACCGGGTCCACCGCCATGTCTGTAATTTTGGGGAATGTTCTATCAATGGAATCATATGGCATGCAACCGTTTGGCTTTGTAAAAAGCTAGTGTGCACCACTTATCATGAAAAGAAAATAAATGTTGGAATGTTGTTATGAATAATTGACTTTAAAACCTTTCTGTGTAGTGTTGTGTGTAAGCGTGTGTTTGTGTGTGTATTTGCTAGAAATAATGTACAGACCAGCACTGGCCAACATATATATGATGTCAGCCACATAGGTGCTTTTAAATTTTCTAGTAGCCACGTTAAAAAATTAAAAAGAGCCCTGGCCAGGCGGCTCAGCTGGTTGGGGATTCGATTCCTGGTTGGGGAGCTTATGGGAGATATTTCTCCCATCGATGTTTCTCTCTTGCACTGATGTGTGTGTGTGTGTCTCTCTCTCCCTTCCTCTCTCTCTAAAATCAATAAACATATCCTTAGGCAAGAATTAAAAAGAATAAAAGGAAACAGGTGAGCCCCAACCAGTGCGGCTCCGTTCATCCGGCGTCATCCTGCAAAGTGAAAGGCCGCTGGCTGGACTCCCGGCCAGGGCACGCTCTGCCTGGGTCGCCAGTTTCCTCCCTGGCTGGGACACGTGGGAGAGGCAGCTGATCGGTGTTTCTCTCCCTGTCTCCCTCCCTTCCCTTCTCTCCAAAAATAAATAATAAAAAACTAAAAAGAAACAGATGAAATAATAGTAATATATTACTTAATGATGTAATAGAAGTATATGTTATATTAGCAATGACTAATGCTATATTATATAAATATGCATTATATGATTATCAATACATTATATAATACATTTATTAAATATAATATATTCAATAAATTAGCTGTTAATAAATATAATTATAATTCTATAATGTAAATATTTATAATTATGTAATATGAAACTATATAATTATATCATCTATAAAATGTGCTATTTCTCTTCATTTCTCTCTTTGAAGAATATATATTAACATAGTATAAAAGGTTGTCTTTTTTGGTGCAAAGCACACTGCTCTCAATATTAGAGGACAGATTTTAGAGGACAAATTCTGGCGTGAGGTGGTGGTGGACCCTCACGGGAATGAAGATTTTATTAAATATGATTTTTTTATAGGAGAAACACTGGAAGGAATAAATTGCTTAGAAAAGCCAAAAATTTTATATATAGTTATGTTATATAATATAGAAAATATATAACAATACTATATTCATGTATATAATGTACCTGGATTAATATAGAAGAGTAATATTAATTATATTAATTAAGAACTGTATTATCAATGAATATAACCATTAATAGTTATATTAGTGGATATAGTAATTATAACTATAACTAGTGACTAATTTATATAGTTATAATTATAACTATATTAATAAGTATATTAATGATATATAACCTTTAATTAATACAACTATTAATGTAGCTATAACTATTATATTAATAGTTATGATAATTATATTAATATAGTTCATATATTGATTATATTGATGTTAGCTAATATTAAAAGAGCAATATTAATGCTATTAATATGATATACTTACATTGCTATGCAGTGATATTTAATGTATAAAATAATAATATAGTCAATAATATATTTACTTAACATATCCAAAATATTTTTATTTCAACATATACTCAGTGTAAAAAATTATTAGTGAGATGTCTTACTTTTTTGTTTGGTACCCATGAGGCAGGATAATAAATAGCTAGGGAAATTCCTGGGCAAGTGGAATGGGGAAACTGAGACAAGGACATAAAACAAGGTCAAACAGCTGGAGCGACCTGCAGCCAGCCGGTGAACCACAGGACCCTGTCTCCCCTAACCAGGGACACTTGAGAGCAAATGCCTCACACCTCTCCTCCCTGACCAGAGAGTGCACCACCTCAATCCCCCTGGTCTGGAAAACAGAGGGCAGAGAGACCCAGTTAATGGCATCCGTGCCAGCCAAACCCAAGGCCATGAAGTCAGGGGAACAAATAACAAAAACCCCGTTAGAGCCAGACAGACCCAGGATAAAAGGAAAGCAGCAAAGCAGACCCAGGAATAACGCCAATCCCCCATCCGCTCATTTTGACGCATCGGCATATTAAAAACACACCTGGAAAGCTAACGGATATCCTACTGAAAGCTTCCCCTAAGAATCTCCCCTGGAGAAGAGAGATGAAAACCCTCAGGACAAAGACTCTAGAGCACATCCATGCTTTTCTACAGCGTGAACTTTTTTTAAAAGGTTTTTTAATTTATTTTTAGAGAGAGGGGAAGGAAGAAAGAGAGGGAGAGAAACATCAATGTGTGGGTGCCTCTCACACGCTCCCCAACTGGGGACCTGGCCCTCAACCCAGGCATGTGCCCTGACTGGGAATCGAACCTGTGACCCTTCACTTCCCACTCAGCCACCCCAGCCAGGACTCCAGCATGAACGTTTTTCTTTCTCCTAAACTCTAAGAGTCCCCACGAAGTTTGCAGCCAGGGAGCAGTGGGCGGTGGCAGATCGCGCCGGGCTAACCCCCTGAACCTGTCCCCCAAGGCCCCCTTTTTTCTGACTTTACCTCACTTCTCTCTCTGCGCCTGTTACTTCTAAGTAAGCTGCCAGCAGCCCCTCTTGGCTCAAGCGGGGGTTACTTCTTCCCTGTAATGTTTGTAGGGAGCCAAGGCAGCCTTGCCTAGTCTCTCTTCTAAATCTTTCCTTGGTTTCCCTGCCCCCAGCTTTAATAAAAATACACTCTCACAATCACCTGGACTTGTGTTATGAGATCTTCCCTCCAGGAAGTCAAGAAGCCACCACACACTGCAGGCCGGCCTGAGGCAGACCGGCTCAGGGCTGGTCCCTGTCGTGTGACACCAAGTCTTACAAATCCCGTGTGCATGTGCATGTTACACGCACACCATGCCTCACTTCGGACCGGCCCATTTCCCGTGCTCGGGAGCTGGCGGCCTCTGGATTGGACGGTGTAGGGATGGCTCCCCCACCCTCTCAGTGAGAGCCTGTGGAGTTGAGGGGACCCCCTGCAGTGTGCGGTGCTGACCCAGGATCCTTTGGATTCCACGCAGTCATGTCTGCCTTGGGTCCGACTTTTCTTTAAAGGTGCCGTGGGAGCTCCTTGGACAACAGTTCCTCTGCTGGTCTTCCAGAAGAGGCCGCGTGTGGTTTTTGATAGTAAGTGTTGGTTGCCATGCAGACCCCCTGGCCAGCAAGGTTGTCGAGGGGAAGATCTGCGCCCGGCTACCTGGGTGGGGGGCACCCCGTACCCCAGGGAAGGTCCTGGATGTTCCTTCTACCTCGACTGCCAACATCTCTCCCGCTGCCCTCCGCCCAGGCTGGCCCCAGGCCTGGCCAGTTCTCTCCCTCTGTCTCTGCGCCTCCCTCTATTTCTCTTCCTGCCTGATCCTTCCCCGCTGCCTCTGTGGCTTCTTTCTCTGCCCTTAATGTTGGCTTTCTGGAGCTCCCTCTTGAGCATGCTGCTCCCTTTTGCAATTTCACCTGATACCATCCCAGCTCTCTTCTGGGCGTGGCTTCCCCAGCCACTCACCTTGCCCAAACTGAGCTCGGCATCCTCTCCTAAACCTCTCCCTCCCCTTGTATTCCCATGCTGGGCACCACCCCCTTCCCACCACATTCCCTGTCTGGTCCAAGTCCTCTGTCCTCTCCCACTTGTGTCCCTGCCTCTCCTCCTGCCTGGTCTCCCAGCTTCCTGGACTGTTTATAAAAGGCCATCCCTGTCCCTATTCTATTTTCCTTCAGGGTGCAGCCTCCTCCAGGAAGTCCTCCCTGACTTCTTCCTAGATCTCCCCACCCTCACACCCTATCTGTGTCCCTGGCCATCCTCTGGCTTTCCTGGTTTGGGGGATGAGCTATAGGCAGTGTGATTTTTCCCTCATCCTGATTTGGGAAGGAAATGCTGTCCTAAGAGCTGGGCCCCACAACAGTCTTCTAGAAACACTTGGAGACCAATCACTGGGATTTTGGCTTCTCTTCTGCCTTTCCCTGGTGTTGACCAGCCCTGCCCAGGAGGGAAGTGGGCTGAAGGACCAGGCAGTTGCCAAATTTGTGACTTAGGAATCTGCTGGTTCAACAAGTTGCAAGAGGAAGTGGTGGGGAAAGAGAGCAGCTGATGGGCTTGGCTGAATCAGCTGTGTGCCCCCCCACCTGTTCCTCAGACCTGACTCCCCAAGGCCTGGTCAGGGCCTCCTCCCCACACCTGTGCCATGTGACCTTCTCAGCACCACACCCAGAACCTTGGAGCGTGGGGGGAGTTGTTCCTCCGGACCAACTCTGCCTGATAGGAATGTAATTCCAACAGCTAGGCAAGAGACAAGCAAAGAGGTGAACTTAATTTTGGCGATGTATTTCATTGACTCAAATATATTTCAAGTATTATCATTTCAACAGGAGCTCAATATAAATAACTTTTTAAAAAATGTTTATTTATTTATTTTTTAGAAAGGGGAAGGGAGGGAGAAAGAGAGGGAGGGAAACATCAATGTGTGGTTGCCTCTTGCACGCCCCCTACTGGGAACCTGGCCCACAACCCAGGCATGTGCCCTGACTGGGAATCGAACCAGCCACCCTTTGGTTCACAGGCCGATGCTCAATCAATATAAATAACTTTATTGCAAGATTTCACATTCTGGGTTTTTTGGTTCTGGTTTTTTTTTTTTTTTGCACCAAGTCTTGGAAATCTGTGTTTTACACTCACAGCAGCTTCTCACTGAGATCGACCACATTGCAAATGCTCAGTAGCCTCACGTGGCCAGTGGCTACCACGTGGGACACGTCAGAGCCAGAATTCCTCAGCTAATGTTTAGACCATCTACAAAATTCTAACATGGAACAGCTGGAGCCCTGTACTCCTAACACTCCGAGGTCCTGGAGTGACATTCTAGAATCCCGTGATTCAGATAGTCAGTCTCTGACTAACATTATAGGATCTTTTTGGTCACATAACCTCTGATTCCAGCGTTCTGAGAGCCCGTGACCCAACACTCCAGCCTTCTGAGACGGCGTCTTTGACCTCGATCAGGGGTCAGCAACCTCCTGCCTGTGAGCCAATGCCGGCCCACTGTTTCTTTTTGTAAATAAAGTTTTCCTGGAACGCCGCCACGCCCAGGCAGTCTGTGGCTGCTCTACGCTACTGGGAAAATTGAGTAGTCGTGACAGAGACTGTGAGTGTCCTCCTGACCTGCAAGAATCTAAAACACACTCCCTGTTCCTCTATGGAAAAAGTCACCGACCCCTGATCTGGAAATTCAGAGACTCTACGATGGGTGGCGGTTTTAAGGATATTGACTTAATTGTTGTACTTTATAACTGACACTTACGTCCCGGAAAGCCACCTGTCAAACATCACATAGAGATACATTGTTCCTGTTCAAAAACGACCAGTTTCCCCGTCTTAGCCAGTTGCCCTTTCAGGCTTCCAGAATTGCATGAAACTGCCGAACTTCATCCTATTTTGGCGAGGGTGCTGTAAAGTTTCATTTATTTATTACTTTCACAGATTGTCAAATATGCAGAACGTAAAATTCACCGCCAGTGGCATTTAGACTGTGCCCCACACTGTGCGGGTGTGTTTCCGCCCTTCGAGGCCGGGCGGGCCAATGGTGTTCGCGCAGACGGGAAAATACGCTCGGGGCCGTTGGGCTGCCTGGCACGCCGTTATTCACGGGTGGGCGGGCTGCCTGGCACGCCGTTATTCACGGGTGGGCGAGCCACGTACGCTGCCAGCTACGAGTCTGTCTGCACGTCTCATGTCAGGGCCCTTGCTCCCCAGCGTGGCACCTGTCCTATTGCGTGTCTCTCGTCATCATCGCCCCCAGCAGGGAGTCCCTACCTGCTTAAATACGAGAGGGGAACAAAGCCGGCAAGATGCCAGAACATTACATAACAATGGAATTCTGCACATGCCGGCCCACTTCATGTATGGGAATAGTTTATGGGACCCGGTCTCAAGGCTGTGAGAACGCGGGTTATCAGGCCCCTCCAGGGCTATGGGAACACTGCTTCCCTTAGCGCCCAGACCCCTGGGCGAGGAAGCCAGACTGCCTCCACTCATCCCCCAGTGAGCCTCTCCACTGTCTGGTTGCAGGACACGTTTGTCACCCCCAAAGTCACCCCCACCCCTATCAAGCTGTCACTGCCTCGGCTCCCTCCTAGCCCCCAGTTCCTGGCAAGCATGAACCTCTTTTCTGTTGCTATAGACTTGAGTCTGCTGCATGGCAGTTTCGTGTGGGTCAATTTAACAACTTTCTAGGGTGTCCTCGTTCCAAGTTCCTCCACGTGCTGATGTGCAGAGACCCTGTCCTCAGCCCGAGTCATCTCCGAGGCCCGGGCCCCCAGCTTCAGGGATACCACAAAGCCTTAGCCTTCCAGCATCTGAGAAACACAGGCCTTGAGACTCAGTGGCTGAGGAGTTTATTAAGATCAAGTGATTTCCGCCCTGGCTGGTGTGGCTCAGTGGACTGAGTATGGGCTGTGGACCAAAGGGTCGCCGGTTCGATTCCCAGTCATCAGGGCACATGCCTGGGTTGTGGGCCAGGTCCCCAGTTGGGGGTGTGTGAGATACAGATCATGTATCTCTTCCTCCCCTTCCCCTCTTATCTAAAGATAAATAAATAAAATCTTAAAAAAAAGGTCAAGTGATCTGGAAACAGTAAACTTATCAGATCAAAGGAAGTCTGAGCTGATAGAAATTCCCATGGACCTCACTCTCAGCTTCTCTCATGCTAATCTTTTTCTGACCAGAGAGGGTTCCCACAGAAGGGGCCTCCCAGAAGGGGGGTGGGAGGAAAGGAGGCAGAGGGAATGCTTGTCTCCACAGGGGTCTGGGGCCGGGCTCAGCCAGGACAGGGTCCCCTAGAGAAAGACTTGGAAACGCCCCAGGCCACCTAGCAACTTCCAGTCTCCTGTGTCAGCAATGGCTTCCTCTAACATCGGGCTCTTGTCCTCCAAACGCCGGAGAAATGTATCAACTTGTGCCCTCAGCCTCTGAAGCACTGTGTCGACCCAGGGGCCGGACTCACCCTAACGAGCCCCGGTGGGGCCTGCGTGGGGGCGGTACAAACTCAGAGACCTGCAGAAACCACCTAGGATGGTCGGAACGTAGAAATTCCTAACCTAAAGCAAGTCGCAGTGAGAGGGATGTCCTGGGCCGGTAGGTTCCTTGACAACGGTCAGCCTTTACCTTAAGCGAGCCCGTGTGTTGGCTTTTTGCATCGAGGAGAACATACCTTTGCAACATCAGAGTGAGCTTTCCCAGTCCCCTCAGGGGGCACCCACCCGCCGGGGCAGGGACCACGGAGCCCCTCGTGTTGTGTGTCCTCCAGATTCCCTCTCTGTGTGCTGAACGTGTTCATTGTTACTGTTAGGTACCCACAAGTGGAGAGAAGTAGGTGTGCCTGCAACTTAATTTTTATCTTAGTCCCCACCCGAGAATATGTTTATTGATTTTAGAGACAAGAAGGAGAGAGAGAGAGAGAAACATGTATGGGAGAGAGACATCGATCAGTTGCCTCTTGTACCTGCCCCCACCGGGGATAGAACCCAAAACCTAGGTATGTGCTCCGACTGGGGATTGAACCCGCAACCTTTTGTGGTGTATGGGATGACGCTCTAAACAGCTGAGGCACCCGGCCAGGGTGACATCTTCCCATTTCAAAGTTGGAAGACTGAGGCCCACAGAGGAGACAAGACTTGTTTTTGCACCATCTGGCCCTGAGGACTCAGAAGCCTTGGTTTTCAGCAGCCTTGGCTTTCTTTCTGGAGGACATTGTCACTGGGAAGACCCGAGTTAGGGGGATTCCCCCCTCCTCGGTTCTTGCCTTGCTCACAAGAGAAGAATTCAGGCAAGAGACAACACGTATGGTGGAAATGAGACAGCAAGTTTATTTACGAAACACATTTGAGCTCGAAGCTGCAAGCAGGCACCTAGCTAGTGTGAGTGCCCCGTTATTGGGGTTTTAGGGCTCTTATGCTTGCAGCGAGCTTCTAGGTTCTCCCTCCTCTTCCCCGCTCCAGACTCTGGGGCGGATGCACGGTGTCGAAAGTTTTCTTCCCCAGCTGGTGGGAACAACACACACGGCCTTTCAAGGGCTCCCCTCTTCGTGTGTCTGTGACGTTGGAACACATGGCCATCTCATCGGCCCAGGCCCAGGACTGCCGGATTCGTGGGCCAGACGCGTCTTCCACCCCTCCCTGCCTTGGTTTGCTATCTACCCTACCTAACAGACAGGGCGCTGAACTATCTCTCAGAACAAGAGAGGAAAGACAGACATTTACGTGTCCTCGGGGCTCCGTGCAGGGCAGACAGGAAGGGCTGGGCATGAACTCGGAGCGGGGGTAGCAGGCGGCCGGTGGTTGGTGCGGAAGACCTCCGAGGGCTGTGTGGGGACAGCCAAGACCTCCAAGCCTCAGCGATGCAGGTCTGGCTTCCAGGAAGCTGGTGACACAGACTGGGGGTGAGGACACTGTCCACTCTCCAGCCACCCAGCCCTCTCTGACCTCATCGGCTGCCCGGTAATTTTGGGATGGGTGAGTCATACAGGACAAACACACCGTGGGAGTGGGGAGAGGACACTCCCGGTTCTGAAGATTGACTGTGTCCCGTAGGAGTCCTGGCCAAAGGGACACACTCCCAGGAAGCCACCAGGCACCAGACGCTCCGGAGAGACCCCAGACCTGCAGGGTCCTGGCTGTGGGAACAGATCCTGCTCCCAAGTGACATTTTGGCCAAATTGGAGACCCTCTTGCAAGAGACGGTAAGGATGGAGGGAAGGAGAAAAGGAGGAAGGGGGCTGGTATTTCACAATCTCAGCCTCGGAGACGGATTCTTTTCAGAATCTGGGCATCAGAACTTGAATTTGAGGAAGGGAGTCTTAATCACTATCACACTGGAGTGCGCATCAGAACCCCAGTCCCTTAGACAGACTTGGCCAGCCCAGCGGAAGAGCGTGGCCAAGGACCCAAACGGAGCGGCACACTCAGGGGTTCAGGGAACAGTCACTCTCACACCTGTACCAGCTGGAAAAACCACCAGGGGCCCTGTGGCCCGTGAGCCAGCCCTTCAACTTAAGACAGGCGCTTCAACTTTCTTTCCCTGTGTCACACACACAGAAAGCCACACACGTCGGGACAGGCAGCTCTGTGCGTCCCCAGGTAGCTGGCACCTGGGGTCAAGAAATAGCAGGAGCCCAGTCCTAGAGTCCCCTGTGGTCCCCACCCCCTGTCACTACCCACCTCCCCCCATAGAATTCTCTAGCTCATTAAAAAAAAAAAAGAGTTTTGTTTTTTTAGAGAAAGGGGAAGGAAGGAAGAAAGTGAGGGAGAGGAACATCATCAACGTGAAAGAGAAACATCAATCAGTTGCCTCATACACGCCCTCACGTGGGACCACACCCAGAACCAGGCATATGCCCTCATGGGGAATTGAACCCACGACCTTTCACTGTGCGGGATGATGCCCAACCCACCGAGCCACACCGGTCGGGGCGCTCTTACCCCTTTTTGAACTTTGTGTGAATGGGATCATCCAGTCAATTCTCCTGTGCGTCTGGCTCTCTCCCCTCCACAGGACACCCTTCCACGTTGTTCTCGTGGCCACATGGCATTCCGTTTCGTGCTTAGCCCGTGGTATGTTTACTCATGCTCCTGCGGGTGAGCACCGGGGTGTTTCCCCGCCTCGGGCTGCTGGACGTCCCAGGGCGTGTGTTCGGGTCTCGTCTTCGGTGGCTTGTGCCTCGCCGTTTCCCAGAGCAGAGGCTCCAGCCAGATAGACTGACAGCCACGTGCTCTCTCTCCGTGAGGATCGGAGAGAAAGCTGAGTGATCCCTTGGCTTCTCTGTGCCTCAGTTTCCCTCTCCATTCTTTTACTGTCCAATTATTAGCTTCGCACCTGCTGTGTGCCCGATGCCCGCCACAGCAGGGCAGAGCTGAGGCTCTGGGAAATGGGGGGACAGTCGCAACCCTGACATTCTGCGACAAGGCAATAGTAGTGGGCACTTATTTCATAGGGTCGGTCATTATATGGGTTACACCTGGTACATAATAGATGGTCAGTACATGTCATCTATTATTTAAATTGTTATAAAATCCTAATCATGGTATTACGATTGAGACGTTTTGCAAATAGAATTTATTGTGTAAAATAATAATGCTGCTCGTCGACGATCATTAAGTAACCTTTAGTCTGAGGCTGGTGAGTAAGCAGGACATGCCTCCACGGTGGACTGATTTTGAAGCCGGCAGGAAGGCAGGGGGTGAGGTGTGTGCCGGGAGGGGAACAGACCTAAGATTCTCAGAGCTGACGGACGAGGTGAAGGGAAGACACAGTGGGTGTCGAATGTTCCCGTTTCTGTTTGAGACAGGAAAAGGGAAGTAACATCCAGAGACCACCTGAATCGCTTCCATGCAGGGAATTCTCTGGATTTCAGCTGCTGAGATCTGGGGAAAGTGGGGAGAGAGGACACACCCGGAGAGCAGACGGGGTGACGGACTCTGACAGATGAGTAATGCTCACCGCGAGGGAGAGAAACGCTGACGAAGCATCGGGTCCCTAGGCTGCCGCTAACACGCCGCCAACCCGGGACCTGACCCGCAGCCCAGGCGTGTGCCCGGACTGGGAATCGAAGCCGTGACCTTGCGGTTCACAGGGCGCCACTCCAGCCACTGAGCCACGCCAGCCACAGGGCACGGTTTGAGTTTTTAAAACCCTGACACATTTGCACTCTAGTGATGAAAATAATACTCAAACAACTCTGGCTGGGTCCTCGGTTTTAGCATCGTCCGGATACCCCAAGGCTGCAGGTCCCATCCCTCCTCAGGGTGCCTACAGGAAGCAACCAATGAATGCGTGATTGGAATAACAAATGGATGCTTCTCTCGCTCTCTCAAGTCACTACATTAAAAATAAATAAATAAATAAATAAATACAATAATATGAAAACAGAGTGCCAGGCTTCAGACAGATATACGCAAAGGAGCTTGGCCTCTCACAGGTTACTTAGCTTTGAATGCACCTAAGGCAGGATGGAGGGGCCATTGCCCCAACTTCCCCGCTGCCTTTCCTGTTGCGCAGCAACCCCGGCCGCGCTCTGGGGGCGTGGCCAGCCCGCCCTTAGGGTCGGCGGAGCCTCGGGGTGGGGCGATTCTGACAAGTCTACCTCTCCCTGAGCCCTAGCTGTGTGCCGAGTCCCTCCCAAAACTGGCCAGGTAGGCTCACCTGGGTGGCTCTCAGTGCTCAGACAAGGAAACCAAGAGAAAGGCAGGCTAAACTGAAACCGAGTCACAGAAACTGGGTGGTCTCAGTGCCCCTGGCTGCACTGTCTCCCGGATCTAAGATTTTTGGATGATTGTATTCTAGGGCCCGGAGCTGTACCTAAGGCTAACATTGTTCGAAACTCAGCTCTGTTCCTTGCTTAGCTGAGCGATCATAGGTAAGTTGCTTAACTTCTGTGTGCCTCAGTTTCCTCATCTGCAGAGTGGATATAACAATGGTGTTAAAATCAGGGGGTTGTTATAAGGATTAAACAACATGATATTTAAGGGTGTTTGGAGCAATGCCCAGCACATAACACGGAGGGCTCCATAAATGATGGCTTCTAATAATATTCATAATCAGCCCTCGCTGATGTGGCTCGGTTGGTTGGAGCGTCGTCCTGTACACCAAAGTTCGAAGGTTCGATTTCCGGTCAGGGCACATACATGGGCTGCGGGTTCGATTCCCCCGTTGGGGCGCGTACAGGAAGGCGGCTTCTCAATGTTTCTCTCTCACATTGATGTCTCTCTCTTTCTCTCTGTCTCTCTACCTTCCCTTCTCTCTAAAAGCAATGAAAAAAGGATGTGCTCAGGTGAGGATAAGCATATATTAATAATCATGCCAACAACAGTTAGTGCTGTGATCGATTGTGTCTCTTCTATGCCCCGTACCCTCCCTTCCCTCCCATTTCACACGGAATAAAAGATAAAGTCCTCAGTGTCCCACGTGGCCCTTTATATCTCTCTCTTCTCACCTCCCTCGACCCCCTCGTATACTCTGCTCTGGCCACACTGATGTTCTCGAAGTTCCTTGAACATGGCCATCACACTCCTACCTCAGGGCCTTTGCACTGGCTGTTCCCTCTGCCTGGAACTCTTCCCCCAAACTCCCCTACAGCTCCCACCCTGATCTCTTTCATGGACTCGCTCAAACGCTACCCTGTCAGAGAAGCGCTTTCTGATGACTCATCCACAACTCCAACACAGCAAATTAAAAAGTCCCTGTGGGATTCCGCCTTTTGCTGTAGCATTTGAAATGCTGGGTGCTCGCTTATGTATTCTTTTACTGTCTGACTCCTCCCCCTAGGGTGGCAGCTCCCAGGGAAAGGGGTTAGGGTCGGTCTTGTCCCCTGCTGTGCGTCCAGGGACCGCAGAGGAGAAGGTCAGGAGCTGTGTTGAATGAAGGAATACCTTGTGGGGAATTCAATATTTTATTTTTCCTGTTTACATAACACTATCATTAGTTGTAAAAGTTGCTTTAGGAGGGTTCTAGAAATGTTCTGTTTCTCCACCTGGTTGCCAGTGACCTGGGTGTGCTCAGGTGGAGAAACCCGAGTGTACTTGTGTGAGGTGTGCGCTTTGCTGTCTGCATGTTTTACTATGATCGCATGTATATTTTTTTAAAAATGAGAAAATTGCCCTGGCTGGTGTGGCTCAGTGGATTGAGTGAGGGCCTGCGAACCAAAGGGTCACTGGTTCGATTCCCAGTCAGGGCACATGCCTGGTTGCAGGCCAGGTCCCCAGTAAGGGGTTGTGTGAGAGGCAATCACACATTGGTGTTTCTCTCCCTCTCTCCTTCCCTTCCCCTCTCTCTAAAAATAAATAAATAAAATCTTTAAAAAAATAAAAAAGATGAGAAAATTGCTACAGAGTTTTGTTTCTATTGCACTAAGATTCAAAAGAACCAAGTAAGCCCTGGCTGGTGTGGCTCAGTGGGTTGAGCACCAGCCTGCGAACCAAAGGGTCGCCGGTTTGATTCCCAGTCAGGGCACATACCTGGGTTGCTGGCCAGGTCCCCAGTGGGGGGCTTGGGAGAAGGAACTGCACATTGATGTTTCTCTCCCTCTCTTTCTACCCCCTTCCCCTTCTAGAAATAAATAAATATTCTTAAAAAGAACCAAGTCATATATTTTTTTTCCAAGTCATATATTTTGCTGTGAATACATATTAAAGTTTTCCTCTCTTGAGGGATATTAAGGTTCTTAGAGAGGAAGAAAGAGAAACATCAGTTTGTTGCTCCTCTAACTTATGCATTTATTGGTGGATTCTTGTATGTACCTTGATGGGGGATTGAACCCGCAACCTTGGTGTATTGTGGCAATGCTCTAACCAGCTGAGCTACCTGGCCAGGGAGCCCAGTGTGTTAAAATCTGCAGTTCTGTGTTGCTAACAGGTCAGTGCTCCAGAACTTCATTGTCCGGTAAGGTAGCCACTAGCCACGTGTAGCTATTTAACTTAATTTAGAATGAAAAATGGCAAGTTTAGTGTCTCAGTTGCCCTGGCCCTATTTCAAGCGCTTCGTCGCCCCTGCGGCGGGCCGCTGCCACGGTGGACAGCGCAGACGCAGATCATGGCCACCAGCGTGGACAGCTCCACAGGGCGGGCAGGGCTGCTCTGGAATTCCAAGGGGCCACTGGCTGGGGCTCTAATACTTTCACGGGTTGAATTCCAAGATCTGTAACCGATCGTGTCCTGGCATTGTAGTAGTCCAGAATTCTGAGACCCTCCCAAGCTGGGGTTCTGACACTGTCCTGTGTTCGAATCTCAGAATGATCCCAGCTGATGTTCTGACACTCGCGTTCTAGAATTCCGATATTCTAACTGGGGTTCTAGGACGGAATATTTTAGAATTCCAAGATGCCAATGAGCTAGGGCCAATAGTATTTCTAGAATTCCAATATTCGAACACACCACGTTTCTAACGTTGTCATATTCCAGTTTCTTTCTTTTTAAGAATATTTAATTTATTTATTTTTAGAGACAGGCAAATGGAGAGAGAGAGAGAGAGGGAGAGAAACATCAATTAGTTGCCTCTCTCACTCTCCCAACTGGGGACCTGGACCACAACACAGGCATGTGCCCTGACTGGGACTCGAACCAGCAACCTTTGGTTTGCAGGCCAGCGCTCAATTCACTGAGCCACACCAGCTAGGGCCCCAGTGTCTAAAATACTGAGGGGCTGGGGTTTCTACACTGAGGATCCCAAGGGCTTGACGGTTTTCATCACTGAGGTTTCCTGGCTTTTGCCTCTCGTCCAGGTGCCGACGGCCAGGATGGAGAACACTTCTCTTCACTACGAGTATGGGCACTATGGCGATATTCTGGATTTCCCTGTGGACTGCAGTGATGGCACCTGTGTCTCTGCAGAGCCGCTCCGCGTGGCCTCTCTCTTGCTGTACGCCGCAGTCTTCCTGGTCGGGGTGCCGGGCAACGCCATGCTGGCCTGGGTGACTTGGAAGGAGTCCCGGCAGAGGGTGGGCGCCACCTGGTTCCTCCACCTGGCTGTGGCGGATCTGCTCTGCTGTCTGTCCCTGCCGGTCCTGTCGGTGCCCCTCGCCCGTGGAGGCCAATGGCCCTACGGGGCAGTGGGCTGCTGGGCCCTGCCCTCGCTCATCCTGCTGTCCATGTACACCAGTGTCCTGCTCCTGGCTGCTCTCAGCGCGGACCTCTGCCTGCTGGCCCTGAAGCCCACCAGCTGGGCTGTGGCCCGGAGGGCGTGCCGGGTGCAGGTAGCCTGTGGGGCGGCCTGGTCCTTGGCCTTGCTCTTGACCGTGCCCTCCGCCATCCACCGCCGCCTGCACCAGGAGTTCTTCCCATCCAGGCTGGAGTGCGTGGTGGACTACGGCGGTTCGGCCATGGCTGAGATCACCGTGACCGCCGCCCGGTTTACTTTTGGTTTCCTGGGGCCGCTGGTGGTCGTGGCCAGCTGCCACGGTACCCTCCTGAGCCGTGCGGCCCCGCGCTGCTGGCCACTGGGCATGGCGGTTGTGGTGGGCTTTTTTGTCTGCTGGGCCCCCTACCACATTCTGGGGCTGGTACTCACCGCGGCTGCCCCGCACTCCACGCTCCTGGCCCAGGCCCTGCGGGCCGAGCCCCTGGTCGTGGGCCTAGCTCTTGCTCACAGCTGCCTCAATCCTGTGCTCTTCCTGTATTTCGGGCGGGCTCAGCTTTGCCAGTCATTGCCAGCCACGTGTCACTGGGCCCTGAAGAACTCATGGGGCGAGGATGAAAGCGTGGTCAGCAAGAAGTCCACCAGCCACGACCTGGTCTCAGAGATGGAGGTGTAGGCCAGAGGCAAACTGGTTGGCATCCTTCTATCCCTGTCACAAAACTGGCCTCAGGCACAGGGAGATCCAGGGGCTCAATGATATTATCATTTATTCTGTTATTCACTCAACAAACATTCATCATGTACCTGCTATGTGCAAAGCCCTATTCTAGGCACTGGGATGTAGCAGTGACCAAAACAGACACAAGTCCCTGCCCTCTGGAAGCTGACGTTCTTGTAGAGGAAGACAGACAATAACCAAAGAAATGAAGAAATAGGGAATGTGCCCCCAGGGTAAAGTGGGATTGGAGCCAAGTTCTGAAGAAGGGAGAGAGGAGGCTTGTTTAGACCTGGAGAAAAGCGCTTCAGGCAAACGGAGCAGCACTGCAAAGGCCCTGGGGCAGAATGTGCTTGGCACACTCCCAAGGACCGTGAAGAGGCCAGTGTGGATGGAGCAGAGGGAGCGAGGTGTGTGGTGAAGGGAGTGGCGTGGGGGTACAAACTTGGAAAGCCTTCTAGTCCGTACCAAGGCCTTTGGGGATCCATGGAAGTGTCCTGAGCTGCCGAGACCGGGTGCAATACAAAGCGCCCAATTAACTTTGAACTTCAGATACACCATACCCACAAAGATCTTTTTAGCATGAGCAAGGCCCATGCAATATTTGACCCATCATTATACTAAAACATTACTCGTTGTGGATCTGAGATTGAAATTGATATATATATTTTTTGTTTGTTTTCTGAATCAGGCAACCCTATTCCGAGCAGAGAAGGGTCCTGATTTGACTTGGATTTTAATGGGACCCCTCTGGGTGCTGGTAGAGACTGACCATGGTGGAGAGGAGAGGGCGGTGAGGTGCAGGAGGGGATGGTGACTTGAATCAGGGTGACAGCAGCACAGCTGGTGAGAAGGTGACAGGTTATGGATCAATTTTAAAGGAAAGGCCACGCCCAAGCTCCAGAGCTCCGTATCGGAGACCTCTCTCCACCGGGGACCACACTTACATTCTGGGTGCTCGGACCCTGCAGCAGCCGGAGTAATGGCCCCCAAAGATATCCACGTCCTAATCCCTGAACTTGTGAACACGTGGCCTCGCAGGACAAAAGGGACTTTGCGGATGAGATCACGTCCAGGATCTCGAGATGGGGACATAATCCTGGATTACCCAGGTGGGCCCAGTGTCACCACAAGGGTCCTCCTTAGAGGGAGGCAGGAGGGTCAGGGTCAGCAGCGAGAGATGCGGCAATGGAAGTAGAGGGCAGAGGGACGTGAGGGAGGGGCCAGGAGCCAAGGAATGCCGGCAGCCTCTGGAAGCTGGAAGAGGCAGGGAACGGATTGCCTCCAGAGCCCCACAAGGAACACAGACTCGCCCATGCCTTGGCTTCAGACTTCTGACCTCCCACATTCTAATGGAATCAGTTTGTGTTGTTTTAAGTCAGTAAGATTGTGGCAACTTGTTACAGCAGCCACAGGAAACTAATACAGACCCTCTGGGCCGTGTTATTTTCCCACCTCTGAGCTTTTCCATAAGCTGCTGCCACTGCCTGGAAACCTCCGTCGATCTGTGCTGCCCAGTCTGGTAACCACTAGCTGTCTATGGCTAGTCAAGTTCAAATTAATCCAAGGAATTAAAATGAAAAATGTAGTCCTCGGTTGCAGCAGCCACAGATCAAGTGCTCAGTAGCTACACGTGGCTGGTGGTGACCCTATTGGGGCAGAGCAGATACACAATATTTCCATCGTCATAGAAAGTTCTGTTAGGCGGGGCTGCTCTAGAATCGTGCCTGTTCAGATCTTTTTTTTAAACATTTATTTTATTTTAAAGATTTTATTTACTTAGTTTTAGAGAAAGGGGAAGAGAGAGAAAGAAAGAGAGGGAGAGAAACATCAATGTGCAGTTGCCTTTTGCACGTCCCCAACTGGGGACCTGGCCTGCAACCCAGGCATGTGCCCTGACTGGGAATCGAACCAGTGACCCTTTGGTTTGCAGGCCTGCTCTCAATCCACTGAGCCACATCAGCCAGGGCAAGTATTTTATTTTACACTTGATTTTTAGAGAGAGGGGAAGGGAGGGGGAAAGAAGGAGAGAAACATTGATATGACAGAGAAACATCAATTGGTTGCTTTTCATATGCACCTAGACCAGGCAGCAAACCGGCAACCCAGGCATGTGCCCTGACCCGGAATCGAACCGGTAACCTTTTGGTTTGCGGGATGACACCCATCGACTGGGGCTCTGTCATTATTTTTTCACAAATGTTTTCAGTTTCTTGCTCTGTCTCTTCTCCCGCTGGCACCCCCATGATGAGAATGTTGGACTGCTTGAAGTTGTCCCAGAGGCTCCTTACACTGTCTTCATTTTTTTTTATTCTTTTTTCTTTTTGCTGTTCTGATTGGGTGTTTTTTGCTTTGTTCCATTCCAAATCGCTGATTTAATTCTCGGTTTCATCTACTCATTTATTCTCTGTAAATTATTCTTCATTTCAGTTAGTGTATCTTTTAGTTCTGACTGGTCCTTTTTTATGGTTTTCCTGTCCCTTCTTTATGCTGGAGAAGTTCTCACAAGCTGAGCTTCCTTATTACAGTGTTTTGAACTCTGCAACTAGTAGATGGATCTGCAGATGGCTGCTACTTGCGCTGAGCTTGGAGGTACCCAGGTGAAGCCAAGCTGTGAACCGAAGCTGGCTGCCATGTGCCAGGCCTGGGGCCACTTCATAAGAGGGCCTACTGAGGCCAGATGACACTCGTTTGAGAGATCTTAGGAAAGTCTGAAGCATGAGCCAAGGGAAATCATTTGTACGGAAAAGCCACTGGAAACAGCTTGGGTGGGCCCACAAGTCGGGTGGGGCGGAGTCTCAGGGAATCACCAGGGCCTGGCAAACTGTGTGAGCCAGCTGATGGAGACTCAGTCATGGTGCCCGCCTGCCCGTTCTGTGTGGGGAGGGCTCAGCAAAGGCACAGTGGCATCTGCCAGAACTTCTGTTTGGGAGGGAGCTGCCCTTCCAGCCCTCGAGGGGAATCCAGACAATTTCAGTTCCTCCCCTTGTGTTCCTGGGGACTTTTGAACTGCTGCCCCAGAGCTGGAGCTCAGAGGGAGGGAGTCCAAGTAGGTCTGTGCGTGGGCCCTTTAAGAGGAACTGCTTGGGACTCAGAAAGCACTCTTTCCCTCTTGGCCTCAATCCCCACAGTTTTTGTTTTTTAATTAATTAGTGGTTTTTAGGGAGAGAGGGAGGGAGGGAGGAAGAGAGGGAGAGATACACCAATGTGTGGTTGCGTGCCCCCCACCAGGGACCTGGCCCGCAACCCAGGCCTGTGCCCTCACTGGGAGTCGAACAGGTAACCCTTTGGTTTTCATTCTGGCACTCAGTCTACTGGGCCACACCAGCCAGGGCAGAATTCTCTTAAGTAATAGTAAGTTGGTCGGTGGTTACCTCATACCTACCTTGGGAAATAGTTCAGGTTTTGCTCATGGTTTCTGGATGCATGAGCAAGAAGTGATTCAAGTCAGGTTAGTCTTGCGAAAGAAGCTCAAATCAGCTTTGTTTGTAGGACGAAACTGGTTATTTTTGCTCTGGGAATTTGCAAACTTGGTCTCTGTTTGTTGTTTGATTTCAACACACCCAGCTTCCCACTTGACATGCAACTCAAAGTCCAATACATAACCACAACTGAATATGATGAAAATGGAATTTCTAGTTTTTTCTTTCTTGGCCCCTTCCTGCATCTCCCCGATGACATCGATGGCAACTCCCTATCTCCAGGCACTCAGGCCAAAACCTTTGGGGTCATCCTCGATGCCTCACTTTTCTCTCACAGTCCATGGCCAATCTATCAGCTGGTCCCTCCAGGCTCTGCCTTAAAGTATCTTCAGAACCCGACCACCTCCGACCATCTTCCCTGCCATCATCCTCGTGCAGCCACCCCGGTCTCTCACCTAGCCCAGCAGCCTCACCTCCTTGGTCCCCTATTCTCGTCCTGGTTCCCTATCGTCTGCTCCCAGCGGAGGAGCCAGAGGATTCTGATAAAATCGCAGTCAGATCGCGTCTCATGTTCCTCCTCTGCTGACATTCCTCCCAGGGCTCTCACCTCACTCATAACAGAGGCCGAAGTCCTGGCCAGGACGTGGGACCCATTTCCCGTCATTCCCCGCTCTTCCCCCACCTTCACTCCAGCCACGCAAGCCTGCTGGCTGGTCCTGGAACCCAGAGAGTCTCAGTTTCTGCCAGCTCACTTTTCGCATTTGCTGTTTCCTCTACCTAGAAATCCCTCCCGTAGGGGGACCCCCATGGTTTTCTGCCTTACTTTTTTCAGCTCTCTGCTCAAATGCTACTTTCTAGATATCTCGTACCATGACACTGAAAATAGCACGGCTCCCCATCCCTCTCCTGCTTTGTTTTGCTCGAGCCGAGGGCAGTACTGCCTGACAGTTACTTTGATCTCTGTGTCTGTCTCCCCATGAAAATGTGAGCTCCACAGGCCCGAGGACGTGATCTGTTTTCTGTTCACTAAGGCAGCCTCAGCGCCTAGGTCTAACTCCAAAACCGAAGGCTGTACCTACCTTCTGAATGGCAATATTATCTTATAATAAAAATCTAACATTTATCGAGCACATGTATGTGCGGTAGTGAAAAAAGCGTATGTTCCTCACGTATAGTTATTAGTCTATTTTCTCAACAATCTTAAAATGTAGGTCTTATCCTCATGTTATAAATCGGGAAACTGAGGCTCAGTCTGACACGTGGCATGTAGTCCTACATGACTGGAACGTGACTAGAGAGGACTCACTTTTCTCGATTAGTTATTCATTCAACAAACACCAAGTCTCTGATCTCAGCGGTAGACGCTAAATCTGGAGTGTCCTATGTGCTGGAGAACATAGGACCTCCAAGGCAGAAATGCCCCTGGCTTCAGGGAGCTGGGGAGTTGAGTTGGCTTATTAGTGACTTGATAAAGTAATTATGCATTAATAATTACAATGAATAAATCTTGGGGGTGTTTTAATAGTGTCTGGGGTCCCGCCACCTCCCATAGGGTTAAAACCCTAGGGTCCGGGCCATCCCAGGGTGCAAGTGGTTGTTCAGGGGGCGGGTCTGAGATCAAGTCTCCTCCGCAGTGCCTCCACTGGCCCCTAGAGGACGCTGCGCCAACCCGGGCTCCGCCTGACGCGAGGCGGGGCAGGAGCATGCGCAGGCGCAGGCGCAGAGCGGGATGGCGTGCGCAGGCGCAGAACCGGTTTCGGGAGCGTGAGGCGCTCTGAGACCGGAAGTTCAAGTTTTCTCCTCGGTGTTGGAGGTGAGGGGGGCGGGGCGGCTGTGTGGGTCCGTGGTGGCGGCGGCCTGAGTCGGGTCCGGTATCGCGTAGCTTGAGCGCGAGCTGAGGGGTGGACAGAGATCCCGAGATGAGAAAATGTATTGGTGGAGGTCGAAGGTCCGGGAAAAGTGGGTAGAGGTGGAGAACCTGAGAGAATCTGAGGGACTGAGAGGCCTAGACGGAAAGAAATGGAGGCAAGGAAAGCTGCGAGAGTCTGAGACGGGGAGGTTCAGGGAGGAGGGAAGCTGAAAACTGGAGAGATCGAGGGCAAGAACCTGATGGGCGCCACCGAGAGAGGCTCACAGAGCTTACGAGAGAAATGTGCTCGTACCGGGAACTTAGGAGATGGAGGGAGAGACATAGTGGAAACTAGCGAACAGAAATAGACCAAAGAGGACACTTTAAATGGAGGAACGAAAGACTGGATCATGCGGAGAGACCACTAGACGTAGAAAGACTGGGAGAGTTAAATAGGGAGAACCCGACAAAAGCTGACGTGCGTGGGATTGAGGGAAAGTTACCGGGAGAGAAAACAGGAGATGAGAATGGAGCGAGGTGGATAGGAAATGGAAAATAAAGGCAGATACATGGAGTAATCCTGAGTATGGAAAAATGGAGAGAGAGTCATAGAACTGAAAAGACAGTGCGAAATTTTAAAATGGAAGGACAAAACCAGGCAGTGGAGAATCACGTTAAAAAATGGAGAAAGAAGAGGAGTAAGGGAAGCCTGAACCCTTAGATTTGCATTTCTCACCTGCCACTTGTTCTTTATTCTCTATGTGGTTCAGTAACATAATAGCACCTTTTCAAGGTTGTGCGAAGAATGTACGTATATATGTATATGTGTGTGTATAAATGTATATAAGCGAGTTAGAATAGGACCTGATACATGAGTAAGCACTAAGTAAATGTTAGCTATTTCTAGTCTTTTTTAAAAATCCTCCTCGGAGGATATATTTATTGATTTTAGAAAGAGAGAAAAAAACATTCAATTGATTGCTTCTCAAATGCCCGCCAACCAGGGATTGAACCTGCAGTTTAGGTGTGTGCCCTGACCTGGGATCAAATCCCCAACCTTTTGGTGTAAGGGATGATGCTCCAACCAACTGAGCCACCCCTGCAGGGGAGCTATTATTTGATCTTCAGACAGTGGTGAGTCAAGATATTAGATGGAGAGATGAAGAGACTCATGGTGGAGGAAGAGAGTGATGGAGGAGAACTGGAGAGAGACAAAAATCATCCAAAAAAACAAACAAAACGAGAAAGTCAAATGGAGTACTGAAGAGGAATAGTAAGAGGTCATCAAATAGGAAAAAGCAGTTGGACTTAACAGGGAAAAAAAATCAGACTGAAAAATACAAACGGGGAGAGAATCAGATATATAAAGTGAGATGGGACCGGAGGTGGAGAAAGGGAAGAGAGACCAGGGCGGTGAGCAGGATGGACTGGAAAGGACAAGACACGGAGACCAGAGGATGGAATAGCAGAGAGGAGCGAAACAGGGATGCAGAGAAACCCTCTGAAAGCCACGAGCCTAGGAAAGAAACCAGGAGGTGTTAGAAGCACGGTGACAGAGGAACTAGTAGATTCAGAAATTTTAAAAGGTAGCTTCAAAGAGTGGCTCCCTGAGAGCCCTGGGATGGCCTCAGCTGGGCCCACAGGCAGTGTGAAGCCTGAGGGAATGCTCTCCGTTTCTCTCTGAACCACGGGTCACTACCCCAGTGGCCCTTCATGGCCCTTTCTTCCTCTTCCGTCCTAGAATAGGAATTCCTTCGAAGCTGCTCTGGCGTCACCTCGTGCAGGTGTTCAGGAAGAGGCGATGCGCGCTCCCCACAGGCTACTGCTGCTGTGGGGGACCGCTCTGCCATTCACAGGTTCCTCAGTTGAAAGCCGTGCCTGGCTCTGAGAACTCCCAGGGTTGGCCCGAGTGCCCCTGAGACCGCGGAGGTCGAATCTCTGAGCTCTGCTCCTTGATGGCCATTGAGAGACAGAAGGCACCACAGGGAAAAGCACTGCTGATACCATTATGGAGGCAGATTGTGGCCCTTTGAGTGGGATTTTCCCCAGTTTTTATGCCCCTGGTTCTTCTTGCAGTTTTCCCTGTTAGTCATTGGGAGAAAGCACTGAAGTTGGAATTCTAGTGACTATTTAGCTTCTGTATACCAGGCTAGGTGATAAACATCGCCACGTTTTGAGACGGGTGTTATCCCCATTTAATAGAAGAAGCAAACATCCTCAAAGGAGTTAATTTGCTGATGGTCACACAGCTTGTAAATGATGAAGCTGAGGGTCAAACCCGGATCTGCCTGACTCCAAAGCCTCTACCATGGAAGGCTCTGAACCCTTTTAAGATCATAAACCCCTTTAAGAGTATGAGTGATGCGTTTCCCTCCAGTAAATGGCACATATGAGGGTATGCTCTTTATAAGTTGGGGCTTCGGCACCGAGAGTCAGAAACCCAGCTGCAAGCAAAAAGACGTGTTTCTTGTGTAGCTCGGAAGTAGAGGGTAGGAGGAGACAGCCCCAAGGACTAAGTGATGTTGCTGAGCTCACCTTTTACTTCTTTCTCTCCTTATGGTAGTTCAGTGTGTGCCCTGTGGGTACCTCATTGTGCCCAAAGCAGGCTTTTTGAGGATAAAAATCTAGGAAAGACTCATGTTGAGGAGCTATTATAAACAGCTTCCGGTTTAGTCATCTTTGTCTAGCCAGTAAAAATGAGAGCTTTTCTTTCCTAGTCACCTAGAGGAAATTCCAGAGAAAGGTCCTGATTGGCCCTCCTTGGGTCATGTGTCCACCTCTCAAACCAATCACTGGTTAAAGGGGGAGTAGGGAACCATGACTGGCCAGGCCTTTGTCACTTGCCCAGCCAATAGGAGTTCTCTCTGACTTCAAGGCCATCAGAATCATGTGGAATCCTGGAAGGGCAGCTCTCCCAAGGAAGGTGTGTGCTGTTAGCCAGAAAAAGAAGGAAGGGATGTGCCAGGCAGGCAAAAACAGTACATGCGTAACGCACGCTTGCAAAATCGTGCACTTAATTTTAAAGGGCTCCCAGGTGTTCTGAAGCTCAGTAGACCCCAGATTAGGAACCCTTCCCTTATTATTTAAAGAAATTTATTATTTTAATCCACCCAGAGATATGATTTTTTAATTGATTTTAAAGAGAGAGGAAGGGAGAGAGAGAAATATTGATGTGAGAGAGAAACATCTTATCAGTTGCCTTCCATACGCATCCCGACCGTGGATCAAACCTAGGTATGTGCCGTGACCAGGAATTGAACCTGCAACCTTTTGGTGATGATGCTCCAACCAACTGGGCCACCCAGCCAGAGCAGCCTTACTTTTCATTACACTACACCTCTCACGTGTTTGTGGTCAGGGAAGTCTCCCACAGCCCCTGGGGCCTGCTTTATCGCAGCCCCAGTCACTGGATTGTCAGAGGTGGTGACATGTCTGTCTCCTGCATGTGACCGTGACCACCTGCAGGGGCTCAGGGTGGTCTTACTCATTACTGTCCCTTCTAGTCCAGTGCTTGCGTCCAGCAGGCTTTCAGTAACTTTCTAAAAGCGAATGTCTTCTGTTCTCTTCCCCCAAACCTTCAGGGCCTGGAAACCAGGGCAAACTTGTGTCCACCCCAGAGGTTGCTGCAGGAGCCCTGAAGAGCCCTCTGTGTCACCAGCTTGACCCAGGACCCTGGCCATTCACTGTGCTGTCCCCTGCAGTGGGCCAGTGCCATCCATGAGGAGGAAACTTAGCTCTTTGAAGAGGAAGAGGTCCCTTATTGCAGGCACTGGCCCCTCCCTGCAGGAGGCGGGGAATGGATGAAAATATTTGGTCCCAGTGTTCAGAACTGAGCCCTCTTTTGTGACTGCATTGTGATTAGGTCCAGCATGCCTCCTCCCAGAACGAGGGAGGACCGGGGTCACCGGGACCGACCCCGGGCTCCTAGTGGGGAGGAGGGCCCAGAGAAGTGGGACTGGAATTGTCCAGAGACCCGGAGTCTCTTCGAGGATGCCTTCTTCCAGGATGAGGATTACATCCGCCAGGGTTCTGAGGAGTGCCAGAAGTTCTGGACCTTCTTTGAACGCTTACAGAGGTTCCAGCATCTCAAGACCACCAGGAAGGAGGAGAAAGACCCTGGGCAGCCCAAGCACAGCATCCCCGCGCTGGCTGACCTCCCTCACACTTACGACCCGCGTTACCGCATCAACCTGTCCGTCCTCAGCCCTGACACTCGGGGCTCTCGGGGGCTGGGCAGGCGCCTGCCCTCGGAGAGAGTGTCCGAGTTCCGCCGAGCCCTGCTGCACTACCTGGATTTTGGCCAGAAGCAGGCGTTTGGGCAGCTGGCCAAACTGCAGCGTGAGCGGGCGGCGCTGCCCATCGCCCAGTACGGGCAGCGCATCCTGAAGACACTGAAGGAGCATCAGGTGGTGGTGGTGGCAGGTGACACGGGCTGTGGCAAGTCCACTCAGGTGCCCCAGTACCTGCTGGCTGCTGGCTTCAGTCACGTGGCATGCACCCAGCCCCGGCGAATCGCCTGCATCTCACTGGCCAAGCGTGTTGGCTTTGAGAGCCTCAGTCAGTACGGCTCACAGGTGAGTGGGAGCCAACAGGATTCCAGTTTCTCTCGTGTGACCCTGGGGAGTAAGTTGCTTGCCCTTGGCAGTATCCATAAAAGATACAAAAGCACTTATCCTTTGAGCCAGCACTGATTCTTCTAGAAATTTATCTACTGATTGGCCTGGATATGGTCCACGTGGTAAAGGGGCTAACGTCACCCAGTTAAGGCAGACCCCGTTTTACTGCATTTTTCCCCCAAATTGAAAGCAAGGCCCTCCACCAGCAAAAAGATCACAGTTCGCTTTATTGCAATACTCACTTTACTGGGGTGGTCTGGAAGTGACCCCGCAACATCTCTGAGGTCTGACTATACAGCACTCTATATAACAGTATGAAAAAGTGGAAGTGTCCTAAAGATTCATCAGTCTTTTTTCTAGACAGCCATAAAAAAGAATGAGGTCTCGTCCTGCTTCTACCACTTAAAAGTTGTCATTCAAGTTAGAATACTCCCAGCCCAGTAGAAGGCCTGTATTATCAGTAGCCAGCCCTGTGAATTTTCACAAGTTGAATATATTTGTGTAATTAGCACCCAGATTGTTTTAAAGAAAGAATCAAACTCACTTGCCCGGACCAGTGAGGCTCAGTTAGTCGGGCGTCATCCTGCAAAGCTAAAGGTCGCCGGTTCGATCCCCTTCCCAGTCAGGGCACAGGACTAGGTTGTAGGTTCGGTCCCGGGTCAGGTTGCATGTGAGGGGCCGCCAATCCATGTTTCTCTCCCTCCCTTTCTCCCCTGTCTCTAAAATTAAATAAACAAAATCTCTAAAAACATCAGACATACATACCAGCACCCCAGAAATCCTTTTCCCGTTACTACTTTGAGGCCCCCAGGGTCATCACTATTCTTAGTGACAGATGGTCACCTTAGTGTCAGGTTACCACACGGGAGTTAACGATAGATTATCACAGACTATTTTTGCCTCTTACTGTTCATAAGTGGAATTACAAAGTGTGTTCTCCTTTGCGCCTGCCCCTTTGCTCGGTGTTAGTTGTGTGAGGTTAGTTGTGCTGTATGGTAGCGCGTCGTGAGGCCACAGATATCTGTCCCTTCAGCTGCTGATGGGAATTTGGGGGTTTCCAGTTTCAGGCTCTTGTGAATGGTGCCATGGTCAGCATTTTGTTTTTTTAAGATTTTATTTATTTATTTTTAGAGAGGGGAAGGAATGGAGAAAGGAGAGAAGCATCAGTGTGTGGTTGCCTCTCGCGCGCCCCCTACTGGGGACCTGGCCTGCAACCCAGGCCTGTGCCTCGGCTGGGAATCGACCTGGTGACACTTTGGCTCACAGGCTACACCAGCGGGGAGCATTTTATAACATGCCTGCCTGCTGGGGACCCTTGGTGACTGTTTCTGTTGGGTGTGTATCTAGGGGAGGGACACTGCCAAGCCGTTTTGCAGCGCGGTCGTGCCAGTGTGCCCTCCCATGTGGCGTCACTGGCACTTGCTGCAGTCCACCTTTCCCACGTTAGCTTTTCCGGTGGCTGTGGAGTGGCGCCACATTCTAGTTTGCGGTGCGGGCTTTCATTTGCATTTCCCTGGTGAGGAAGGGCGTGGAGCACCTTTTCCTGTACTTATTGGCTGTTTGCAGAGCCTGTTTCGTGATGCATCTGTTCAAGCCTTTTCCCTGTTTGTCTTTTGCATTGTCTGTCTTTTTGTTCTTGATTTATGGGCCTGTATCGGTTCTGGGTAACGGTCCTCAGTAGTATTGATGTATTGCAAATATTGGCTCCTACTTGGTGATTTTTTTTAACTTTAAAAGAAATTTTACTTTTGAAAATACATTTTAATGACGGTGTTTGACCAGCCTACCAATATAATTATTAAAATGAGTTTTACAGTCAGTAACTACATATTTTTAAAAATTACGTGATTTTAACAACTTAAAATTCCCTATTTCACTCTCCCTACTCTGTGATTTGCCTTTTACTTTCTGAATGGCGCCCTTTGATGACAGAGTGTTTTCGTTTAAATATAATCTAGTCTGTCATTGACTCTGTGGTTGGCACGCTTGGCGCTGTTGAAGAAATCTTTGCCTACTTTAAGGCCGTGAGGATGTTCTATGTTTTCTTCCTAATAACTCTTACGTTTAGCACTGTAATTCACCCGAAACCGATGTGTGTGCACGTGTGTGCTGTGAGGTCCCACGCTTTAGCTGTTGCCCTGGATGAGCGCCCTCTGTCCTCCTACCTGTGAAGTGAGGAGGAGACTTACCCCCCGCCGGGTGGCGGTTGTGTGAACTCAGGGTCGATATACATGAAGCATTTGTAGCCGTTGGTGCACACGGCAAGGCCTCCAAGAAAGGCTGCTTATGAGGATTATAATTACTTAGTGTCATACACCAGGCTCTGCCCCAAATAATTTATGTGCGTTAGCACATACAGTCCTCACAGGAGAGAACAGTACGTCCCTGGGGGATGGAACTGCTTGCCCAAAGTCAACGGCCCGGAGCGGCACGGGTGGGATTCGCTCCCAAGCGTGTTGGACCCCGGAGTCTGAGGCGGGGGCGTTTGCTCAGATTTCATTTTGGGCAGGGCGCGGGGCTGGTGCCCCGGCCCAGGGACCCCTGCTGACCACCTCCCCCCCACCCCCCACCCAGGTCGGCTACCAGATCCGCTTTGAGAGCACGCGCTCGGCGGCCACCAAGGTTGTGTTCCTGACGGTGGGGCTGCTCCTGAGGCAGATCCAGCGGGAGCCCGGCCTGCCCCAGTACCAGGTCCTGATCGTGGATGAAGTCCACGAGCGCCACCTCCACAATGACTTCCTCCTGGGCGTCCTCCGGCGCCTGCTGCCCGAGCGGCCTGACCTCAAAGTCATCCTCATGTCAGCCACCATCAACATCTCGCTCTTCTCCAGCTACTTCGGCAATGCCCCCGTGGTGCAGGTGCCCGGGAGGCTCTTCCCCATCACGGTCAGTGCTCCCGCACCCCACCCCCAGTCCTCCCGCCTGGTCTCTGGCCAGACCTGGACCTGTCCCTTCTCTGCGGCTCTGCTTCCCATCCCTTCAATTAAGGATATTCTCACTCTGCCTTTTCTAAAGCTGCCATTTCTGAGCATTTACATGTGCTGGGAAGAGTGGTAAGTGCTTATCAGAGGAGACCCAAAAATGTAAAGGGTCAAATTTTTTTAAAAAAGATTTTATTTATTTAGTTTTAGACAGGGGAAGGGAGAGAGAAAGAGAGGGAGAGAAAGATCAGTGTGTGGTTGCCTCTAGTGCGGCCCCTACTGGGGACCTGGCCCAGGCATGTACCCTGATTGGGAATCAAACCTGTGACCTTTTGGTTCGCAGGCTGGCGCTCAATCCACTAAGCCATACCAGCCAGGGCAAGGCTCACATTTTAACAGTCCATCTGGTCCAGGTTAATGGGAACTCAGGTCCACACGGTCATTCAGGGACCCAGGCTCACTCTTTCTCATTGCTCTCCCATCTCATAGGGCAGGGTTTCTCAGACTCAGCATTGTTGACATTTTGTGCTGGATGATTACTAGTTGTGGGGGCTGCCCTGTGTGTTGTGGCATCATTAGCAGTATTCCTGGCTTCTACCCACTAGATGCCAATAGCAGCCTCCTATTCCTGGTGTGGTAACCAAATATGTCTCCCAATGTTGCCAAATGTCCCCTGGGCGGCAGCACCACACCTGGTAAGAAGCACTGTCCTAGGTGTCCTGCTCTGTGTGGTCAGGGTTTGTGGGAAGAGGGAAGGAGCCAAAGTTCAGGGAAAGTCCAGTTTGTTTTGAAGCTGGACATGGCTGTGCAGTTGCTTCCATTCTTATCACTGAGCCCCACCTAGCTGCAAGGGAGGCTGGAAATATCATCCATCTCCCTCCCTCCCTCCCTCCCTGACTATGCCGGGGAAGACAAGCAGACTTTATGGGGACCACTGTGGGTCTCCCTCGTCACTTGTCATACCCCATGTCATCCTATTCTCACAGGAGTCCTGGGGGCAGGCCTGACTCCACGGCACTTTATTACATTTCATTCACCCCAACCTGAGGCACACCTCTTGCTGAAGAAGCTGAAATCCAGAGACAGGCCTTTTAGGTGAAAGAAACGGAGTTTGATATTCATGAAAAATCTTTTTTTTTTTTAGGTCCTCTCACAGTTTGCTCTATCCAAAGCTAGGCAGAGATTCTTTTTAGCATCCCAACTCTTAGTCCTGAACTTTCAGTCAGCAACTTCTACCCTGAACTCTCTACATTTCTCAACCTGTTTGCTATAGCCTACATATAGTTTTTGTCCATAATATTAACAATGGCAATCACAGCTAACATTTATCAAGTGTATATTCCATGCTCCCTAGTTAACAAAAAAGGGCTCATGTGAGTCCCTTGCCACAGACCTGGTAGCTCTGTGCCACGTATTACTACCATGGAGGTAAAAGCGAAGCTCAGAGATGTGAGGTCACTGGCTCCTGGGATGACTCACAGGTGGCAGAGCCAGGACTTGAATCTTGCTCACGGACAGGCCCTGTTCCAGAAGGCTTCTGCGTGTTCTTCCAGATCTCCTTCCCCCCCTCCCACCTTCCTGTCTTCCCTGGCCAGTGGGCCAGTGGGGACAGCGCTACTAGGCCCTCCGCCCTCTGGCTTCCTTTTGGCCAGTGGGGAAAGCAGTCAGTTCCCTGCTCTGGCCAGGTGGCTCAGCTGGTTGGAGCGCTGTCTTATAACCGAAAGGTCACCGGTTCAATTCCCAGTCAGGGCACATGCCTGGGTTGTGGGCCAGGTCCCCAGTTGCCGGCATGTGAGAGGCAACCCATCACTGCATCTCTTGCACATTGATGTTTCTCACCCTCTCTTCCTTTTTCCCTTCCCCTCTCTCTAAAAGTAAATAAAATCTTTAAACAAAAAAGAAAGGGAGAGTAAGGGTACTTTCTGAGAAGGGATTTCTAGGTTTTTAATCCTGGCTGCACCCCTAAAATTCTGTTGTTGAAGTTACACTGCAAACACAAATGCACACATCATGTGAACAGCTCAATTAATTTTCACCAATTAAATACCTGTATGCAGCCAGCACCCAGATGAAGAAACATCAGACCTTGGGCACCCGAAGCCTCCCAGTTACCTGGATCCCTTGTGCTTTGTGCGCATCCTCCTCGCCCGGCTGAGCATGCTGCCGGCCAGCCGCCCGATCAGTCTTCTCTGCCAGCTGTGGCCACCCCTCCCTGCTGCTCTGAGGTGTAATGACCAGGGTGCTCACGCCCGGGCTGTCCCCTCACAGGTTGTGTACCAGCCAATAGAGGCAGAGCCGACTGTGTCCAAGTCGGAGAAGCTGGACCCACGGCCCTTCCTGAGGGTGCTCGAGGCCATTGACAACAAGTACCCACCCGAGGAGCGGGGTGACCTCCTCGTCTTCCTCAGTGGCATGGCAGAGATCAGCACCGTGCTGGAGGCCGCCCAGACCTACGCCAGCCACACCCAGCGCTGGGTGGTGCTGCCGCTGCACAGCGCCCTCTCGGTGGCCGACCAGGACAAGGTATGGCAAGCAGCCGGGTAGGTGGGGGTCTGGCATTGCGCACCAGGGGGGAGGGTGGGGTTGGAGGGGTGTGAGACCGTGAATGCAGGGCTGTGGGCTGCACAGGGGCTGCTCCTGTCATTTGGGCATGGGGGGGTGGTCCGTGCCTGGGTGGGCTCCCTGGTGAGGTGGGAGGCGTTGAGCTTAGCTGTGAAGGACCAGGAGGGTTCGGAGTAGGACAAGGAGGGGGAAGGCAGTCCAGGCGCGTGGAACAGCTTGAGCAAAGGGCTGGAGGGGGGAAGCAGTGGGTGGGGCGTGGGGAAAGGTGAAGAGACCACGTGGCTGGAATGGTGGGGGACTGGGGGAGAGGCCTTTAGGTCACTGTATTAGTGTTGCTGTGTGACAGATCACCCCCAAACTTAGCAGCTTAGGGCAGTAAGCACTCATCACTCACTTAGTTTCTGTAGATCAGGAGTTTGGGAAGGGCTTAGCCGGGGGTCCTGGCTCAGGGTCTCTCAGGAGGGTGCAGTCAGCTGGGAGAGAGGCCTCCGTTCCTCTCCATGTGGGCCTCTCCGGGGGGCTGCTTGAGTGTCCTTGCTGCATGGTGGCTGGTTGTCTTCAAGAGACCAAGACAGGAGCCACAACGTCTTCTATGGCCTGGCCTTGGACATCACAGCCCTTCATCTCTGCAGGGTCCCCTTAGTTAGGCCGGCACACCCTGTTCGCTGCGAAGGTGCCGGATGAGGATGAGCGTCCCGGGAGGTGACACTCTGGGACTGTCCTAGAGGCTGACTACGTGGTCACCTTGGGAAAATCCCCTGCAGGCCACAGGCATTGCTTATCGATGAAGACACGCCCCGAGCACCTGCTTGGTGCCTCCCAGGGGACCCAGGGGGCTCTTTGGGACACACTGGGAGCTGAGATGCGGCCCTTCCCCTGAAGCAGCTGTTGGTCTGTCGGGGGAGACGGATGAACAGCTGACAGCGTTGTAAATGGTAGAGGAAAGCTCCTGAACTCAGAGCAGAGTCTTGGTAGATTCAGAAAGGGCTTCCTGGAGGAGGGGCCTTTCAAAACTGAGACTGAGAAATCGGCCTAAGCAGGGGACGGGGAGCGGAGTGGAGCATGTGCTGCAAGTGGCGGGAGTTCTGGCTGCGGCTGGCCTCGTTTAGTCCTCCCCGCCAGGTCCCGTGGCCACTGTCATTCCGCTTACCGGTGCAAGGCCGAGGTGCTGGCACAGGTGCAAAGTCACGAAAGTGACAGAGCCAGGCTGTGGACCTCGGTGATTGGCACCAGAGCCCCACTCTTAACTAGAGGTTGGCAACTTTTTGTGAAGGGCCGGGGAGTCCGCATTTGTAGATTCTGCGGGCCACCTGTCTCTGTCACAGTGAGTCTGCTGTCACACTGTGGGACAGCAGCTGTGGACCGACCAGGTGAGGCTATGTGCCATTACCTGCATTTGGTCCCTAGGCCGTGTCACTGACAACCAAGCCACCAGGCTTGACTGTCTCTTGGGTCCAAGAAAAGGGCTTGTGCAAAGGACCTGGGGTGAGAGAAAGACGAGGCAGCTGGGAAGCTCCATGCAGGGCGGCTGGGGTCCGAATTATGAAGGGGAAGCCAGGAGAGATGGGCCTGGAGAGGTGCGCAGGGTTAGACCGCAGTGCCTGGGCCTTGTCCCGAGCACACTGGGGAGCCCTGGGAGGGTTCTGAGCAAAGTGGGGCCGTGCCGGTCTGTGCTTTAGCAGATCCCTCTGCTGTGAGTGAAGGATGCCCTGGAGGGAGTAAGTCTAGAGGCCGGAGACCCAGGAGGAAGCTGGAGCAGCGTCTGGAGGGAAAGAAGGGGCCTGGACCAGGGCAGGGGCAGTGGGTTTGGGGAGGAGGGTGTGAAATCAGGAAATGTTCACCATGTTCACGTGTGTCTGGAGCAGGGGCGGCCGGGAGGGGTGCGGAGGAGGACCCAGGACAGCCGGGGGATTGGTCCAGAACGATGAGCCATCTCTGAGGTGGAGACTTGAGGGGGAAAGAGTTTGGGGGAGGCACTGCGCTGGTTTAGCCCTGTGGGTGTGAGACACCCAGGGGGCCTCCAGGAGGCCCCCCCCCCCCCACACACACACAGCTGACAAGGGCTGAGTTAGGCCCCCATCTCACCTCCTTCCTTTCCCCCAGGTGTTTGATGTGGCGCCCCCTGGAGTCCGGAAATGCATCCTCTCCACCAACATTGCTGAGACCTCCGTCACCATCGATGGGATCCGCTTCGTAGTAGATTCAGGTAAGGCTGCCCCCAGCCACCCTGAGGGCCCAGGGGAAGGGTGTGACTTGGAGGTGCGCAGGCGCAGCCAGACCAGAGCCAGGGAGTAGGTGGCATTTAGGGCTGTGCAGCAGTGGCAGCGCCTTGGTCTCTCTCAGACATTCCAGCTTGCCCGGGCCTCAGGGCCTTTGCACCTATGGCTGCCTCGAGCTGTCTTCCTCCAGGTGTCACACGGCTCGCTCGTTCATCCCCTCATTCATTCCAGGGACTGTGTGAGTGTCTGCCCTTTCACACCCACCTTGTCCACCTGATCCAAGCGGCCTCCCCCTTCTCTCTCACGCTTGCTTTCCTGGTGGGGCTTTGCTTTTCTTTCTGGTGTGGGTATCAGATTTTAGATCCGGTGATCTCTTTATCGTCTGCCTTCCTGAATCCACTGTTCTCTGGAAAGTCAGCGGAGCAGAGTGGTTAGTGGACACTGAAGACGGCCTGGCCAGTGTGACCAGGGTTGTGGCCCTGACACTGCGTGTGTCAGTCTGTTCGTTCGTAAATGACGGTGCCTCCCTCAAGGTGCAGGGATCAGCTGAGTGAATGCACTGGGGCACTCTGGATGGGGCCTGGCACAGCATGAATGCTCAGTGGGTGTTAGCGGCTACCTGACAGAGTCACACTCAGGATCCCCGCGACAGAACATTCCATAATTTTATGTACCTTTGATATTTTAAAATGCTGTCCATTAAACGTGGACATGCCATGGATTTTAAAATACATCAGCCCTGGCTGGTGTGGCTCAGTAGACTGAGCATAGGCTGTGAACCAAAAGGTCGCCGGTTCGATTCCTAGTCAGGGCACATGTGTGGGTGGGTTGCAGACCAGGTCACCAATAGGGGACGCGTCAGAGTCAACTACACATTGATGTTTCTTTTCCTCTCTTTCTCTCTCCCTTCCCCTCTCCAAAAATAAATAAATAAAATCTTTTAAAAAATAAAATACATCAGGGACAATACTATATGAAAACAGGTTAGTCTTAGAACTGATGAAATAGGGTGTCGGCTCAGCCCTGCGAGACCAGGGACCTTGTTTTGTCCACAGCTGGACTCCGAGGGCCGAGTGCAGTGCCCGACACACAGTAGGTTCTTCATAATGTGTGTCAGATGTCTGAGCCTCTGTACATATAAATGGAGGCCTGAGGAAATAATGAGAAGCTGTGTGCCTGAGGAGTGAGATGCCGTGAACGGAGCGGCAGGGCTGGGTCCGGAGCAAGCAGTGGGTCGCTGTGCATGGAGCAGAGAGGAAGTGAGGTGTCCGAGGGTGAAGGGCTGGGGCCAGGGCCAGGTGTGGGCAGGGCCCGTGTGGCCGCTACACACAGACGCCCCCGCCCCGGCCCTCACCCCCACGCACTCTGCCCCCCACCCAGGGAAGGTGAAGGAGATGAGCTACGACCCCCAGGCCAAACTGCAGCGGCTGCAGGAATTCTGGATCAGCCAGGCCAGTGCTGAGCAGCGCAAGGGCCGCGCAGGCCGCACGGGCCCTGGAGTCTGTTTCCGCCTCTACGCTGAATCGGACTACGACGCCTTTGCCCCCTACGCTGTCCCGGAGATTCGAAGGGTAGCCCTGGACGCGCTGGTGCTGCAGGTGAGGCGGGGGCAGGGAAGGCGCCGGCTCCTGAGGCGGGTGCCCGGGTGGTGGGGGGAGTCCTGCGGCGTTTAGAGGGGACATGTCCCAGGGCCCAGGGCCAGGGAGGGTGGAGCTGGACAGGCCCCTCAGGGGCACTCGGCCCTTCCAAATGCCAGACCCCATGTCGAGGGAGCTATTGTTGCCCAAATGCACAGGGTCACGGGGAGAACCTCAGGTCACAGGAAGAAGAATGGGGTCACGGGCAGCCCGAGTGCTTTCAACTACTCCGGAAAACCAGTCAGGAAGTGGCTTTCACAGTAGACCCGGGCTTCTCCGGTCCTGCGGTGGCACAGCTCACGTCTCCGCCCTCAGTCTCGCTCAGCTTAGGCCCGCATGCCCGCCCAGGCCTGTCGCTCCCAGGTCAGCGGGCAGTTTCCTTTACTCAGGGCCAGGCCCCTTCCCTCTGCTGACCCCGCCACGTCCCTGGGGTGTCTGCATCGTCCTCAGCCATCCAGCAGGAGGGAAGGAGCGTGGGTTGGGGGCTTCATGGCCAGATCTGTGGGCGGCGTGCCTCCCTTCTCCCCCCTCCCAGCTCCGTCCAGCCACACCCCCCTGCAGGGGGCCGCCACACCCCCTGCAGGAAGGCTGGTGCGTGAGTGGCTCAACCCAGCCCCTCCCTATGGGTGCCACACGTCGATAGTTTCTATTTGTTTGATTTTATTTCTTTTTTTTTTTTAAAGATTTTATTTATTTATCTTCAGAGGGGAAGGGAAGGAGAGAGGGAGAGAAATATCAATGTATGGTTGCTTCCTGTGCATTCCCTGCTGGGAACTGGCCTGCAACCCAGGCATGTGCCCTGACTGGGAATCGAACC
>CM052550.1:41134641-41168374 GCA_028533065.1 Trachops cirrhosus
CTACACCAGCCAGGGCGATTTTATTTCTTTTAAATCTGGTTGTGACCCACCTCATGGAGTTCCTGACCTGCTGTTGGAAAAACACTGGCTTAAACAAGGAGGAAAAAGGACCGTTTTATATATACCAAGAAGGCCCGAGACAGGGCCGTCCTGGGCTTGGTTATTTAAATGGCTCAGTGGTGTCATAAAGGACCCGGGCCTTTCTGCCTTTGCAACCTCAGCTCATCAGCGGCTGTCCTGATGATAATGACGATAACGACACTGATGACAGAAAGCACCCACCTAGTGCTCGCTGGGGGCTGGGCTGCACCCCAAGGGTTTTATGTATGTAACTGTTTTAATCCTCGTGAAAACTCTCTGGGGCAGGTAATCTTGTTCCAATGCATGGACAAGGAAGTGGATACAGAGAAAGGTTAGGTACCTTGACCCAGGTCACACAGCTGGCAAGTGGCACACCCTGATTGCACCTGAGGCCATACGGCCCCAAGCCTGCCTCTGGAACACCATCTGGCTCCGACAGCCGTGGGCGCCACCTCCTCCTCCTCCACCATCCAGAGACCGAAGCAGCCAGCTGCCTGTCTCTGTGGGTCTCAGTTTTAAGGCCATGGGAACCTTTCCCAGAAGCCCTCTGGCCAATTTCCCAACCTGTCTTGTCGGCAGAACTGGGTCACCTGCGTCCACTCTGGGACCTATAATTGCCCAGGGCATGGCATTGCCAGACTGACTGTGGCACTGATTCTCAGCCCCAGCTACACCAGGAGAGCTTACAAAAAATCCACGCCCACCCAGAACTTTTGTTTATTTTTTTTAAAGATTTTATTTTTAGCCCTGGCTGGTGTGGCTCAGTGGATTGAGTGCCAGCCTGTGAATCAAAGGATCTCAAGGTTCGATTCCCAGTCAGGGCACATGCCTGGGTTGCAGGCCAGGTCCCCAGTTGGGGGTGCACAAGAGGCAACCACACATTGATGTTTTTCTCCTTCTTTTTCTCACTCTCTTCCCCTCTCTCTAAAAATAAATAAATAAAATCTTTAAAAAAATAAATAAATTTTTTTACTTATTTTAGATAAATAAAAAATCTTTTTTCTAAAATCTTTAAAAAAAGGATTTTATTTTTAGAAAGAGGGGAAGAGAGAATTAAAAAAAGGGAAAGAGAAATGTCAATGTGTGGTTGTCTCTTGCGCGCCCCCTTCTGGGGACCTGGCCCACAACCCAGGTCTGTGCCCTGACTGGGAATCGAACCTTGAGATCCTTTGGTTCTCAGGCCGGCACTCAATTCATTGAGCCACACCAGCCAGGGCCAGAGCTTTTAATTTAGAGGTCTTTTAATAGGGACTGGGTGATCTCCCAGGCAACATCAGGGTTTGGTGGACGGCTAGATGTCTGGTGGCCTCCGGATCAGGGCCAGGTGAGCAGGTCCCCTCCCTGGGAGACTTGGGCTGAGCCACCGGGCTCTCTGAGCTTTCTTTTGGCTCTCTCCCAGTCACGCGAGTCGCCATGCAGGCCTGGGGATGCGTGTGTGTTTCGCTTCATTCTCCCACCACCCGCTGCCCCTCTGGCCTTTGAATTAATGGGGATTCTTCAGTTGAAAATGAGAGAAACCCAACTCAAAGTCTTGTAAGCAGGAAAGAGGATTTTACGGATTTGCATATCTATTTTTCGGGGAGGTCTAGCTTAGGAACACTTAAGGATTTCTCCATCTGCAGTGGATGGGCTAATTTCCAGGCAATGGAAGAATAACCACAGTGTCTCTGAGCTTCTGTCCTGGCCCCTCATAACCAGAGAAGATGCTGGAATTTCTCTCTTCCAGCTCCAGGTTGCAAAGTCCCAGGGAAGGATTCTCATTGGGCCAGCTCAGGTCATGTGCTCATTCCTTAGCCAATCACTATGACCAGGGGCTGAGAAACCTTGCTTGGTCCAGCTTAGAGCATGAGCCCATGCCATGGCCAGGGTCTGGGAGAAAAGGTGCTGGCCATACAGACAGTGGCCTTCCTCCCCTGCCTCTGTACAGTGGGCCTTGATATTGTTTATTTTTTTAGATTTTATTTAGTTTTAGAGAGGAGGAAGGGAGGGAGAAAGAGAGGGAGAGAAACATCAATGTGTGGTTGCCTCTCGTGCGCCCCCTACTGGGGGTGGGGGAACCTGGCCTGCAACCCAGGCATCTGCCCTGACCGGGAATCGAACCGGCGACCCTTTGGTTCACAGGCCCGCTTTTGTTCTCAATCCACTGAGCCACACCAGTCAGTTGCTGATACTGGGGGTTTTTGAGTTTCACCAGTTTGTAATCTGTTACCCTCTCAGGGCTGCACAGTGGCTCATGTGTCTCCCATTCTTGGGGGCTTTGGCTCTCATTCCAGATGAAGAGCATGAGTGTGGGAGACCCCAGGATCTTCCCCTTCATCGAGCCCCCACCACCAGCCAGCCTGGAAACGGCCATTCACTACCTCCGGGACCAGGGGGCCCTGGACAGCTCAGAGGCCCTCACCCCCATCGGGGCCCTGCTGGCCCAGCTGCCTGTGGATGTCGTGATTGGTGAGGACGACCCCCCTTGGGGTGGCCCACAGGGCACCGGGTGGGTGCGGGGCACTGCTTGCCCTCCAGTGCCTGGCGGGCAAGCCTGGTCCTTCTCCGGGCCTGTTCCTTCACTCACAAGTCCCCTGTGCGGGACTGCGCTCCAGGTGCCAGGGAGACGGTGGCAAACAAACAGGCGCCTCTGCACAGCCAGTCCCAGCTCCGCCCTGGTGCTGCCCTTTGCGGTTGGTCGCAGGGATTTCGGAACCTCTCTCTCTTCCTCATTCGGCGTCAGCCCTGCCCTGCTGAGGAGCTCGCTGACTCAGGCGCCTCCGTTCTGCCTGATTCTCCTGACTCAAGACATTCTAGCTGCACGGACAGTCCACAGCCACAGAGCAGTCCCAGTAGGGCCTGGCCCCCGAGGCGCCATTTCCCGGGGACGACACTCACAGAACTTCTGTGCTAACATCGTTCAGGCTCCGTCCTGGCGCCGCGCTGGGCCTTGGACGCGGGCGGGAGTGGGAGACTGCGGTCTCTGAGGGCTGCATTCCCCGAGTGCCAGTGAAAGGCCTTAGGGACCTGGTGTCATTTCATTTGCACATAGTGAGGGCAGCGCCTCGGGCCCCCCTCTTGTACCAATGAGGAAGCTGAGACTTGGCCGGGGCATGGGGGAGGTACAGGTCTGTGCCCAAGGGAGTGGGACAAGCCCACATCAGAGCCCGGATTTGTTAGGGCGCTACGTGTGCGTCAGGCACGTCACTGGTCAACTCCCGTGGGGGAGGCACGAGTGGCGCTCACTGTCCACGAGGAAATGAGGCTCAGAGAAAGGCTGGGACTCGCTCGTCCAGGGTCCTGCAGGAGGCAGAGCCGGGAGGCACTCCCCAGGTGGTGCCCTGGACACTGTTGGTCCTGGTCCTGCCAGGCAGTAGACTCAGGTGACCCAGTGCTGGGTGGCTCTGGGCCCAGATGGCTTGGTCACTGGCCAGGCACTGTGAGCGCTTCACACGGTGAAACATGGTTCATCCTCACAGCAGGGGGACACCATTGTCACCCCCTGCCCCCCAGTCACAGATGGGGGCATTGAGGCAAGGAGGGATGGGGACTTGCCCGAGGTGACAGAGCTAGGAGCCCGGGACAGACAAGTTTCACTGCCCACCTTTACGTAACAAGGCTAGATGTGCAGCGGGAACTTTCTGGAAAGCAGTCAGTGGGACCCGTGGGGGTGAGTCAGACGCATGACGTACAAGCCACTGACCGCAGGGCACGGGGACAGCCTGAGCTTCAGGAAATGTGTTTTCACCTCGCTGGGACGCTGTTCCTCCTGCTTTCCTTTCTGCTCTGTCCTTCCCTGTCCCCCTGCCACCTCCCCCCTCCCCTCCCCCGCCCTGCTCTGCAACTTCCCCTGCCTCTGCATTTCGAATTACGCAAAGATGGCAGGGCAGGATTCCTCCTGAGACAGGTGCGAAAGTCAGCACCTGCTGTGTGCCAGGCAGGCCGGGCTACAGCTGGCGTGGCATCCCATCCTGGGGGCGGACAGAGGCCCGTGGCAGGTCAGAGTCGGTGCCTCAAAGAGCAGAGGGCCAGGCACCCGGGGAGGGGTGCTGGGGGAGCCGGTCGTAAGAGAAAAGCAGTAGCCAATGCCTAGGCAGTGCCCACCACATGCCCACCCAAGGTGGGGAAACTGAGGCCTTGCCCGAGGTCACATGACCAGAAAGCGCGGTCCGTCCATCTGGCTGCCAAGGCCTTTTGTGGGCAGCGTGGAGGGAGGGAGGCTCAGCTCGCTGCCCGCCCCCCAGGGAAGATGCTCATCCTGGGCTCCATGTTCCACCTGGCGGAGCCCGTGCTCACCATCGCGGCCGCTCTCAGCGTCCAGTCGCCCTTCACCCGCAGCGCCCAGAGCAACCCGGAGTGTGCGGCTTCACGGCGGCCCCTGGAGAGTGACCAGGGCGACCCCTTCACGCTCTTCAATGTCTTCAACACCTGGGTGCAGGTGAGGCTGGCGGCGGGGCCACGCCCATCTGTCTGTCATTCTGCACAGGGTCAGGGCCTGCCTGAGGCTCTGGCTCCTCCTCACGCCCCCCACCCCCAGCCTATGGACTCCAGCATCCTCAGGACCAGCAGATCAGGGCTCAGGCTGGAGGGGTGCCTGGGGTTCTAAAGTACCGGTTAAAACCAGTGCTGTCAAGAGGAAGTCCAGATTATCCTAAAACACGTTCCCTGAGCCCCCACTCTGGGCCTGGCCCTGTGCTGGGCAATGCTGGGGACCCCGCCCCCCTGGGGCCCACAGTCCAGTGTAGAAAGCCAGACGTGTCCCTACACAGTGACCACCCAGAATGGGCTGAGAGAGCCGGGAGGGGGTGTCTGAGCCAGTGTGGTCTGGGAGGGCTTCCTGTAGGAAGGGGGCAGTGGGGCTGAGACCTGGAAGAAGGAAGGAAGCTGGTGTCAGGGAGGGCTGACAGGGCTCCCACCTGCCTTGCATCCTCCCAGAGGCTGGTGTTTAGACCCACGCTGGGGTCGTCTGGGTGGGAGGCCCTGCCACCTCGTGTCTGCCTCCACCCAGGTGAAATCTGAACGGGGCGGAAACTCGCGTAAGTGGTGCCGCCGCCGGGGCATAGAGGAGCACCGGCTGTATGAGATGGCCAACCTGCGGCGCCAGTTCAAGGTGAGGTTCAGGGTGTGGGGGAGGCAGAGTGAGTGCCCCCGAGCACACTCCAGGGCACAGGGTGAGCGAGACCCCACCCTACACGCACCTCCCTCACCACCGATGACCAGGCGAGTGGGTGGAAATCCAGGAGGGCTCCCGGGGGTGGAGTGCAGGGCCAGCCGTCCTGTGCCGCACGCTCAGGAACAGCCTCCCCCTCTGGAGCAGGGGGCTGAGCTGGCTGCACCTGAGGGCCGAGTGCTGGGAGGCAGTACAGGGCAGTGGTTGGAGCCGCTGCATCTGAACCCTATGCCCCAGCGGCAGATCCCAGCCCTGCCATTTGCTGGCCGTGCGACCCTGGGCAAGTGGCTGTGGGCCCTCTCGGGGCCTCGGCTCTGCCCCGAAACCGGGAAGGTAACGCACCCGCCTCAGAGGGCCCGGGGGCTTCGGGGAGTTAGTGCTCGGAGGGCCCGCAGGTGGTCTCGTACAAGGGTCTGCCGTGTTATTCTCATCACGTGGCCCTGCCCCTCGCTGGTGCCACTAATATTCCGTGCTTGTCTGTCCACTTGAGAACGAGAAGATCCGCATTGTGCTTCTCAGTGGTCGAGAGTGTGCCACGGGCCAGAAATGACATGCAAGTGTCCCTGGGGCAACCCGTTCCCTTTGGTGGCAGATGGGCAAATCAAAGCCCAGAGTGGGCGGTCACTTGACCAAGGCATCTCATACAATTTCAGGGGGTCCCCACCTCGGGGACCAGCAACGTCCCGACTGTTGTCGCGTCTTTCAACGTCTGTGGCTTACTAGAGCCGTGGTTCAACCGTGGGTGGGCCGCAGATGCTGCACTTGCGCTCTCGCACTCTCTCTGTCTCTCTCTCTTACACACGCACACACGCACGCACACACACACGCATATTCTACGTCCTTCATTGGTTGGGGCTCAGTGAGAAACAGAGGGTCCAGCCCAGCAGGGTCAGCGAAGGCCCTGTCACAAAGCTGTGTGCAGGGTGGGGGCTGGGTGCCCCGGATGCGCATCTGAATCCTCCAGGATCTGTTAAATCCAGCCTCCTGACCCCACCAAGATACTGAGTCAGTTTTCTGGGAAGGGGCCCAGGACTTGGCATTTTCACACCTTCCGTGTCCCAGACGCTGCCGCTGGTTGGAGGACCACCCTCTGAGACACCCACAGCGCTGGGACAGGCCGAGACCTGACCGGAACCGTGACAGGCAGGAGCCCGGGGAAGACCCTGGGTGATGGCCTCGGTCCCTCCCCTACCCCCCTGTCTCCCGCCTGTCCCCGGCCCAGGCATTCATTGGTCAAGAGCAGCGATGCCGAGGTTTCATAGAGCAGCCGTCCGTGTCCCCACGGTGGAAAGTTGCTCTCACCTGGCACATTTCAGCCCCCAGCAGCCCTGGCAGGGAGGTACTGGAGTGTCCCCATTTTGCACTGGAGAAAAACTGTGGCTCAGAAGGTGACATCGCCTGCCAGCAAGGGGCAGGCCCAATACTTGAACCTGTGTCTAGGTCCAGAGCCCGCCCACTCGGTCCGCCCTGTGTTCCTCACCTGGGCCCCATCTGTCCCCAGGAGCTGTTGGAGGACCACGGGCTGCTGGCGGGGGCCCAGGCCCCGAAGGCGGGGGACAGCTACAGCCGGCTGCAGCAGCGCCGGGAGCGCCGGGCGCTGTACCAGCTGAAGCGGCAGCACGAGGAGGGCGGGGCACGCAGGCGCAAAGTGCTGCGGCTGCAGGAGGAGCAGGAAGGCGGCTCCAGTGACGAGGACCGGGGCACGGCCGCCCGGGGGACCGGTGACAACGTGGACATCCAGGTGGGGCACCACAGGGCTGTCTGGGGTCTGGGGCGGGCGGCAGCGGAGTTGACCACAGGAGGACAGCACCCTGTCCTGGGCGTCGGAGGGGACACGGCCCTGCCCTCACTCGGGAGACGGGTGTCCGTGCACAGGGCCTGGCCCCAGCAGTTCGCAGAGCCCCTTGGGTCCACATGTCCTAGTACAAGCCCCTCCAGACCCACTGCGCCCGCGTTCCCACCAGGATGTGAAGTTTAAGCTGCGGCACAACCTGGAGCAGCTGCAGGCCGCTGCCAGTTCGGCCCAGGCGCTGACGCGGGACCAGCTGGCTCTGCTGAAGCTGGTGCTGGGCCGGGGCCTCTACCCGCAGCTCGCCGTCCCGGACCCGTTCAACAGCGGCCGCAAGGACTCTGACCAGGTGCTCCCCCTTCCCGCTCCCAGTCCCTGCGCATCTGCCTTTCCCCGTTTGTTTGGCACATGGTCCCCGAACCCGCTCTGTGCTGGGGACGTGGCCTCGACTGAAGCAGCCCTGGCCCTGCCTTCGCGGGGCTCACAGTGCAGACCCATGACCCAGAGGTCGGGGCTGTGGTGGGGAGCCCAGGGCTGGGGGAGCACAGAGGGGCCCCAGACCGGCCTGGGAGGGCTCTGCAGGGCTCCCTGAAGGAGGGACTTCTGAGCTGAGCCATGGAGGAGGGAACCTGGCCAGGGCGAGGAGGAAAAGTATTTCGGGCGTCGGAAAGAGCAGTCCGGGGCCTCCCTGGTCACCTGGCGTGTCCTTTGGCCCCTGCAGATTTTCCACACCCAGGCCAAGCAGGGCACGGTGCTGCACCCCACCTGCGTCTTCGCCAACAGCCCCGAGGTGCTGCACACGAAGGAGCCGGAGACCAGGACCGGGGAAGGGAGCCGAGGTACCGTGAACCTGAGCGGGGAGGGGACCCCTCACTGTCCCAGTTCCCTCTTCATTCCCTAACACACGTACCTTTGCTGAGGCTGCTGAGGTGGGACCTGCAGGCATGGCAAGGTCACCTCCCCGTGGTGGCCTGGGTGGACCTCAGCCCAGTGGCCATCCCCAAGGACTGCGTTTTTAGCCCATCAAGGGATCCCTCTGTGAGCTCCGAAACTCCCTGACTTCGTCCTCCCCTGGGGCCCTCCTGGCCCCTGCAGACACGGAAGGCTGGGAGTTCTAGTCCCGGCTGTGAAAGCCACCTCACATAGCGGCTGCACGCAGGCCGGGCCGGGCCTCAGCCCGGGGTGCCCCTTGGAAGGCTTGGGGACGCAACCCATTTTTCTCCTCATTTACAAACAAAGGACCACCCTACATGAACTCAAAAAGATAAGGTTTTAATTTTATTTTTTTTAAGATTTTTTTATTTATTTTTACAGAGAGGAGAAGGGAAAGAGAAGGACAGGAAGAGAAATATCAATGTGTGGTTGCCCCTCACACGCCCCCTACTGGGCACCTGGCCTGCAACCCAGGCAGGAGCCCTGACCAGGAATCGAACCGGCGACCCTGTGGCTCACAGCCTGTGCTCAGTCCACTGAGCCACACCAGCCACAACAGGTTTTAATTTTAAACATCAAAGATAGAATTGGAAACTTATCATTTCTAACTGATATAAATTACTAGTCAGTTTACCCTCTTCTCATTACATTGTCTTTCTTCTGTTTTTTTATTTTGAAAACTTTTATGCATCGTCCAAGTAAACAAGCCCCTCACCAGCTTCTGTGGCCATCAGCACTTGCCATCCTTCCTTTCTGCTGGAGAATTTTAAATGACATTTCAGACATCACGTCACTTAGCAATAGTAATAATAATCATGATAACGACTGGTTTTTAGCATTACCACAATGCCGTCGTCACTCCTAACGAAATTACCTCTCATACCACTGAATAGCCAGTCACATCCCATAGGACAAAGTGAAACTAAACCGCAGGCGTTCCATCAGTACGCACGTGATGAGCGTGTCTTTCCCAAGGGCGGGTGGACGGCCCCGGGAGCAGGCAGCCCTGAGGGGGTGGCGGTGAGGGGGTGCAGGAGGGGAGGTCGTGGGCAGGGTGGGCCTGAGCCGTCCCGTCGACCCTTTCAGATGACAGGGACAGGATGAGCAGCAGGCACCAGCTCCTCACCTTCGTGTCGCTGCTGGAGACCAACAAGCCGTACCTGGTGAACTGCGTCCGCATCCCCGCCCTCCAGGTGGGTCCCTGCCCCGCCTTCCAACTCCCAGCTGCGGTGACTGGGTCCGGGGGCCGGGCCGGAGGCACAGGCTGGGGCCTGCGCAGTCACCTTCCCTGCTGACTGCCGGCCGCAGGCCCTGGCCGGCTGCTGTCTTTCCACCAGGGCCCCCCTCTAACAATTCCCTGCCTAGCGCCTGCCGTGCACCAGCGCTACTGAAGGTGCTGAGGACACAGCAGTGAATCTAACCAGACAGGTCCAGCCCTCCGGGAGCTGCCATCTAGCGGGGGAGGGCTGACAACAGAAGGAAACATAAGGCTGCGTTCAGTGAGGGGTTCGAGGGCGATGGGCGGTCCAGGAAATGAAAAAGAATAGGGTAAGATTAGGAGGGTGGGGTTGGGGGTGAGGGTAGCGGACAGGGCCTAGTATGGAATAAGGCCATCTGGTTGGGCCTCATGGAGAAGCTGCAGTTGAGCAAAGACCTGAAGGAGGGGAGAGAGGGAGCCGCAGGGATCTCTGGGAGAAGGGAGTCGTGCCTGGCGGCACGTGCAGAGGCCCTGAGGCACACACACCCGGGTGTGCACAGGGAACAGCTGGAGCAGTGGGTCGGTGAGGGGAGGAATTAGGGGAGACGAGGTCAGAGAGAGGAGGTCAGCGAGGCAGGTGCAACTGGGGCCACGCCGTCCCCCCAAGGGTTTGGAGCAGAGCTGGGACAGGATCTGATGAGGGGGGATGCTGGGAGGCGGAGGGGACGGTGCCAGGCCAGGACGGGCACGCCCAGACTTCGGCTACACTGTGTGTGCTCGGGCGGCCAGGGAGCGGGTCCTGGCAGCAGGAGTGCCGCACGGTGCCTGCCGCCCTGCGGTTCTGGGACTGGCTGTGAGTCTCACGTTAGTGGTGGAGACAAGGCTCTGGGGCGCTGGGTTGGGGGCAGGCCACACCCCTGGCCTGAGCCATGCAGTGAGCAAGTGGCCGGGCCAAAGTGCCAGCGCCATGCACCGAGGGCGTCCCCTTCCCAGGACGCCCTCGCTTCGACCCCGGGAGCGGCGAGGAAAGAGAGAAACCCTTCCGGCGCCCCGAACTCAGGAGATTTCTGCTGACGCCGTGAGTCCCACGGACTCCATGGGAACCAGCTCTCAGCCACCCATCCAGACTCCTTCACCCATTCACTGGGCACCTGCCTCCCTGCGGACGCCAAGTGCTTGTCTCGGGGCTTGTCGCGGGCTCACAGGAGAGTTGGCAGCCAGACGGTGCATAGAAACAACTATAACAAGGGGGCCAAATGCTCCGGGGCGGGGCCAGGGGGTGGGGCCGGGGTGGGCCAGGGCAGGGTGGGGTGTGGCCCTCAGCAGGACCTCAAGGAGGAAAGGGAGCTGCGGCCTGCTTGTGCGGCCTCGCCTCCTTCCCCACAGTTTGTTCACGGTGGGGAGTTGGAGGCAGACACTACTGCTGACAGAAAGCGTGTTGAGCCCCCCATTCCATCGCCCAGCCCCCCAAACACTGACCCGGGGCCAGTCCTGCCCCACCCTCTCCCCTCCTCCATCCCATACAATTTTTCCCAACGTATGATGATGGTTTTCAAACAGAAGTTGAAGGGCATGTGTGGTGACCACTCATACCCTTCATTCCTAAGATCCTTCAAGCGACATTGGCCTTTTGCTTGATGACATATCTGCCCTCTGTCCACTCACCACCCATTTCAGTAGGTGGGTTTCAGAGTAAGTTGCCAACCTCAGCGCCCTTCACCCTCAAACACTTCCGCCGCACCCAGTAGCTAGCGCCCCAGACTCGAGAGTGTATTCAAGGGCGAAGTTTGCCTAGAGAGACGTGTGCAAATGCTAGGGACATCACTTGATGGGGACTGACAAGGGTGTACACACGTGCAGCCCCCAGCCTGTGCAGGTGTGGCCTCTTCCCTCAGCGGTCTGCCCCCGACCCCGGGAACGGCCACCCTCCTTAGAAGGTTCTCTGGTTTCACTCTTGGTCCTGATTCGTCTGTCTCCCCAAGTGCAATGTCGGCTCTGGGGGGCGGGGGCTCAGTCTGTCCTGTTCACAGTCGTGCCTCCAGCAGCTGGAAGAGTGCCTGGCACAGAGCAGGCGTGTGGCGAATGTTTGCTGACGAGGTGGATGGATGGGTGAGGGGTGGATGGGTGTGGTGGCTAGACAAGTGGATGGGTGGGCAGGGGGTGGGTGGGCAGAGGGATGGGTGAACAGGGGGATGGGTGGGGAACTGATGGGTACATTGGATGGAAAAGGGGAAGGATGGACACAGGGATGGGTGAATGAGCAGGTGGGCAGGAACCCAGCCAGGTGGGCGCCCCTCTAAGATGCACCCTGCCCCTCACCCGCTGCCTGTTTTCTGCCCCCTCTCTTCCAGTCTCTCCTGCTGTTCAGTCGGGCCCTGGACACCAATGGTGACTGCTCTCGCCTGGTGGCCGACGGCTGGCTGGAGCTCCAGCTCGCCGACAGTGAAGGCGCCGTCCGGCTCCTGGCGGCTTCCCTGCGTCTCCGGGCCCGGTGGGAAAGTGCCCTGGATCAGCAGCTGGCCCATCAGGCCCATCGGGCCCAAGGGCGAGGGCAGCAGGAGGACGAGGAAGACGACGAGGAGGCTCCGGTCAACCGCCAGGAGGTGGCGGCGCTGAGCAGGGAGCTGCTGCAGTTCATGGCATCCAAGGTAGCCACCGCTGGGGGCCGGCGCCACCCTTGGCCCGCGGGGCGTCTGCCACGGGGATAAGGCTTCTGGTTCACCAACTGTGCGCACAGTCAGGGGGTTTCAAACCTGGGAGGTGACAAGAAACCAAGGTCACACAGACGGTAAGGGTGGGAGCCAGGAGTTGACCGTGGTACCTGGCCCCATAGCCCACACGGCCAGCCACGCAGCCCTCGTGCGGCAGCCGCTCACTGAGCAGCCCGGGCGTGTGGCGGCTGGGGCACCTCACTGCAGTGAGGGCTTGTAGGAAGGGGCAGGGGCCGTAGGGTGTTTACTCACGGAGAACAGACAGGAAGATCCGTGGGGAGCAGGTGTGAAACCAACTCCCCACCTCTTAAGTGGGAGTGGGGAATTGACACTGATTTTACCACGTGTGGCAGGGGTAGGGGAGAAGGGTGCAATCCAGGATGACTTCCTGGAGGAGTGGAGGGACGCAGTGAATCAGGGAAAGAGGAAGAGGCTGACATGCTGGGGGAAGGAGGGGCAAGGTGGCCAGACTCACAGCCAGGTTGTGGTCCCCCAAGTGGCAGGGAGAGGGGAGGGGCCTGGAAAGGGCAGTCAAGATGGAGAATGAGGCATCAGGGCATGCTTAAGATAAGACTCTGGTCTTGAGTGTGTCTGAAACTGTGTTGTGATTGGCTTAAGCAATTGGCCCCTGGACCTGAAAAGTCCAGGGGTGGACTTCAGGCACAGCTGGATCCTGGCGCTCTGATAGTGTCTCCCCTGGTCTCTGTGCTATCTCTCTCTCCCCAGGTTCCCTACAGTCTCCGGCGGCTCACAGGGCTGGAAGCTCAGAACCTCTATGTGGGACCCCAGACCATCACAACTGCCCCCAGCCTCCCTGGCCTCTTTGGCAGCTCTGCCCTATCCCCCCACCCCACCAAGGGGGGCTACGCAGTCACGGACTTCCTCACCTATAACTGCCTCACGGTGAGTATGAGCCCCACCTTGTCCCCCGCACTTGTGCCCCTGAAGATGGGATTTTAGGGAGCCCCCCAACCACATTCCAACCTAGTCCAGGGACACAGTTTCAGAACAGGGCCAGCCAGCCCTGGGGGGTTCTCAGAAGGGGCCTAGGCTGGCTATTGGGGGGGCAGGCCCGGGAGTCAGGCCCTGACGTCAGGCCCTGACATGGCCTGCCTGCTGCAGAGCGACACCGATCTGTACAGCGACTGTCTCCGCACCTTCTGGACCTGCCCCCACTGCGGCCTGCACATGCCCCTCACGCCCTTGGAGCGCATCGCCCACGAGAACAGCTGCCCCGAGGCCCCGCGGGACGGCCCTGCCGGTAAGGATGGGGCTGTGGGTGCATCTGTCTGTCCCGTGTTGTTTCCTGCGCATCCGAGCGTTCGCTGGATGCTCTGGGGGCAGACAGCAGCTGCCCTCCGGTCCTGGCTGGTGCCTCATGCGGGCTTCGTCACAGAGACCCAGAGCCTGGGCTGGGGAGGGCCTGGAGGGCCACCCCATTCTCATTTCTGTTGGCCTGTCCCTCTGTGGTCTCTCTGTGATCCATCGCTGTGTTTCTCTGTCCCTCTGTGGTCGTGTCCCTTGTTCTTTATGTCCCACAGCTGTCTCCGCCTTGACCGCATCCACTGAGTTGTTAGCCAGGGGGTGACGTGGCGGGCAGACGCGACACAGTGCCTGCCACACTATGTGGGCCCCACCCCAGGGCAGTCTCTGTCTCTCCCCCGGACACAGACTAAGGACTGCCTCTGTGTGCATGTATTAATCAAGGAAGGCTTCCTGGAGGAGGCAGAGCCAGATTCCCCCAAAGGCCGGGAGAGTCTGAATCCCCTGGGTGGGGGATTTGGGTTGGGGTGCGAGCCTGCAGCAGCGAGCCCCCCTCAGCCTCCCTTCCTCTCTCCCTCAGGGACTGAGGAAGCCACCCCTGAGCCCCAGCAGAAGACATCAGCCCTGCAGAGGCCTTACCACTGCGAGGCCTGTCAGAAAGACTTTCTGTTCACACCCACGGAGGTGCTGCGGCACCGCAAGCAGCACGTGTGAGCCTAGCTGGGCTGGGAGCCCCGGGCAGGGCTGTGGTCTCCACCCGAACCCCCAGCCTGGGCTCAGAACCACGGTATGGTCCCCCCGTGCTCCCCCGTGGGGAAGGGGTATGAATAAAGTCTGACACGCTGCGTCGGATCCCCGGCCTCCGCCTGTCCACCCAGAGGGGAGCAGTGGCCTGCTGGTCCTCCCCGTGGTCGCGCCCTCAGGCTGGCCCAGGGGCCCTGGGGCAGGTATGGCCGAGCAGGGACTTCAGACCAGGGGCGGGACCTTGGCGCCCGTCCTCTCCCGAGTCTGTGCTCACAGCCTCTGCTTTCCTGTGAATGGGGGAGGCCTGCACTGGCCTGCCCGCCTGTGTCACCTCAAGACTTGGTGAGGAGTGGGTGTTGGTGTTCTCGTGAGACCACGGGCGGCACCACGGGACCCATGCCCACATGGGCACCGGCCGTTCCTGCTGCAGGGCCCATGGGCGGTTCTCAGCAGTCCCCTCGGGACCTTCGGCCATGCTGCTCTGTCCCTGAGGAGCCCTCTGCCTTGGCCCAGGGCCGCCCCTGCCGCAGATACCTCCCCTTCCCTGGTGGCCGTGGCTGGTGGCCACCCCGCTCCTCCCCTCCCTAACCGGATGCAGCAGGGCCTACCCTGCCCTCACCTGCCTCTGTCCCCACTCACCTCCCAGGGAGCTCGTACAGTCCGCAGCTTCCTGCCCCCCGCAACCTCTCCCTGGGGCCTGACCACCACCCTGAGCCCTGGCTCCCCGTGGCCGGCTGCCTCCTTGGCATTGACACTCACAGCCTCACAGGCGTCTGGGGCGTCACCCCGAGCCCCCAAAGCCGACTGGGGCCTCCTTGGGGCAGCCCCTTCTCACTCCAGCGGTTTGCAAGTGATGCTCCTGTCACCCAGCCGTTTCCCATTCACGTGGTGATTTCTGGCGCTCTCTCCCCCTGCCCCTGGCCCCACCCACCAAGATGTTTGAGCTTTCCTTTTGGGAGTCCGTGGCCCCCACATCGGAGGCCTCTGCCCCAGCTCGGAAAGGTGCAGCTCCATTCGGCCGCTCGGGCCCAAGCCCTCCGTGTCACCCTGGCCCTTCTCTCCCACCCGCATACACTTTTAGCCGGTCCCTCGGCTCCCCCTTTAACAGATCCAGAATCGGACCCCAGGCCTCTGCCACCCCCCCACACAGGGACTGGGCCAGCTGCCTCCTCACTGGTCTCTCCAACAGCCGTAGGTCAGGCTGGCAGTGCGTCCTTCCATTGCACCTGGTGGAACTCCGCTCCATCACCCGCGTGTATGGAAATAGAGCGTTTGCACTTTTCAAAACCCGGGATTACACACCCATGGTTCTGCAACACGCTCTGAGGGTGACTTGGAGAGCGTTCTGAGTCGGCGCAGAGCCTGCACGTTCTGCGAGGCCGCAGAGTGAGCCGTTACGTGGCCGCACGGCACGTTCCTTTAACTGGGCCTGTGTGGGCAGATGGGTCCCGGAGAGAGGGAGAGAGAGACATCGTTTGGTTACCTCCCATAAGCGCCCCAACCCAGGATCGAGCCTACAACCCAGGTGTGTGCCCTGACCTGACTGGGAATCGAACCCCAAGCCTCTTGGTTATGGGATAGCGCTCCAGCCAGCTGAGCCACACCGGCCAGGGCCAGACAGTGCATCTTTTGCTCCTACAAAGCTGGAGGTGGCGTCGCTGGTCAAAGGGAGGGTGCATTTGTGCAGGTCATTCGATAGATTCCTCTCCCCGATGTACTTCCTACAGCCTGCGCCCATTTATTCCTGTTATCTCTGTTCCCCCGGTTGCCAGTGACCCGAGCATCTCTGCGTATTGTTCTGGGCCCTTCGTATTTCCTCTTCTGTGCTGGCTCCATCTTTGACTATGTGTTTTCCCAGGTGCTTTGCCATTTTTATTGGTTTGTAATAGCTCTTTATATATTCTGGATCGTAAGCTTCATCATAGACATTACAAACATCTCTTCCAGCCTGCGGCTTATCTTTTGGCTTTGTTTAAGGTGACTTGACTCAGAACTCTCCCATTTTTTGGTTGTCAAGTCTCTTAACTGTCTTCTATGTTCCCCAACTCAAAGAATTAAAAAATAGAGAAATAAAGGGATGAAGGGAGAGACTACCTCAAAGCCGTCCCCACCCCCGTCCAGCCAAATCTAATGACATAGGACTCTCAGGACTGTTCTTGCTTTCCCTCCTTTTTCATGTTAAACATAAAATAAAAAGAGTGTCCCGCGGGCAGAAGCAGAGTTTTTACATTTTCATTGGCAGGACAGGGCACTGAAAATGAACCAAGCCAGCGTCCACAGAAAAGCCTTAACCGTCCCCGGCGTCTAACCCAGTAACTCCATCCACGGGAGTTGGGAGAAGGTGGCTGTCAGGGTGTGTGTCAGAATTGAGGGACCCAGGGGCCACAGCCCCTCAAGGGTGAGTCTGGCCCTTAACAGCACAGGAGTCTTTATCCGCTGAGTACCCGAGAGAGACGTCTGTTCCGATGGCGCACAAAAGCTCCAGGTGGGGCTGTGGCTTGGCCGCTCTCCCAGCTGCGTGGAGTAGCCCCCCGGGGCCATCCTTTCTTCCCGTTGGACTGGCGCAGATGAAAAGGGTTGAAGCCGCGCGCTGCCCGCGCTTCTGCGGGGAAGCGGGCACCTTCACCCGCCTCGCGGGGGATTGGTGCGACTTCTCTGGACCGCAGCAGGATCTTGAGAAATGCGAAGTGCGCATGCCCGCACTCTACAGTCTTGCAGGACGTTCTCTCTGAGCGTGACTCACGAAGGTGCTCCGGTCCTACGGGAACAGCTCGGAGAATTTTTCCGGAAAACGAAGCATGCCTGAGCCGCCAGCTTCCACAACAGGATGCAAAGCGTGACCAGCCCCGGCAGCCGTTCTAATGATATTTACTTTGGTTTTAATGGCATTTTTATGGCTAATGTCAAGCGTTTTTTCGTAACCGTATTAACCATTTCTAGCGGTGGCGGCTCAGCGCTCATCGTTAATTTCGTTCTGGAACTCGCGACAAGTGCTGAAGCCGACCAGTGCCAAACGAGGAGGCAAAAGGCGGGGCAGGGCCGTGACCCAGACAAGTTCCAGCAAGTGTGACGGGTCCCGAGCCAGCGCCAAGCGCGGAGACTTTTTTCTCATCAAAACGCGACGAGTATCAAGGTTGACGAGCTCTGAAGCCGATGAGTACCGAGGTGTAACTGTACTTTTTGTAACTTACATTAAATGTCTTTTATAAAGGGCTGTTTGTCGTATTGGTTTGAGCTATTTATATAATAAAGATATAGTTTACATATTTCTTTAACTCAATTTGGCAAATATATGAATTGTGAATACTTCCTCAAAGTCTATATGTGCCTTTTCACGTAAGTGTCTTTTGCAGAGCAGGAGTTTTTAATTTTAATAAAATTTAATTCATTACTTTTATTTGTACTTTTAAATTATTTTATTTTATTCTATTGTTTATTTTTAATAATTTTAATTTTAGATTGTACCTTTTTATTCTTTTTATTTTAAATTTTAAATTTTTATTATTTGGATTTTTTGTGTGCTAACAAGTCTTTGCTTACCCCCAAGGTCATGAGTTTTTCTGTGTTTTTTTCTAGAAGTTTTATAGTTCCAATTTTACCTTTAAGCCCACAACTTTGTTACCTTTAAGCCCGCAACATTGCCAGTTAGTTTTGTGTATGATGTGAGTTCGGAGTCAAGGTTCATTCTTATGCATATTAATGTCTGGTTGTTCCGGCACCATTTGCTGAAAAGACTTTTCATTCCCTGTTGAATTAATTCGCCACCTTTATTGAAAATCAATAGGCTAACCCACGTGGTGCATTTCTGGGCTTCAGCCCATCGACCTGTGTGTCAGAGCTGTCCCTGGACCGCTCGGTCTGGCTGCCTTAGCTTCACGGCGAGTCCTGGAGTCGGGTGGGGCCGGGCCTCCAGCTCTGTTCTTTGCCTAAATGGTCACAGCAGCCCTAGGCTCTGCGTGTTCACACGCACGTTGCAGAATCGGCTTGTCCACTTCTACAGAAGCCTGCTGGGGCTCCAGCTGGGAGTGTCTTGGCCCCACAGATATTTAGGGAGAGCGGACAAGTTGACTTGTCAACAGTAGCAAGTCTTCCAAGTCTCTGAGTCCATGAACATGGTACAGCTCGCTTTTTAAAAAGTGCATTTAAGGTTTTCTTAATTTATCTCAGCAACATTTCATAAGCTCAGTGTGTGTATTTTTTTTTAAGATTTTATTTATTTATTTTTAGAGAGGGGAAGGGAGGGAGAGAAGCATCAATGTGTGGTTGCCTCTCAAGCACCCCCTAATGGGGATCTGGCCCACAATCCAGGCAGGTGTCCTGACTGGGAATCGAACTGGTGACCCTTTGCTTCACAGGCTGGTGCTCAATCCACGAAGCCACAGCAGTCAGGGCTGCCTTTCTTTTCTTCTATTTCCTTCCCTCCTCCCTCCCTTCCTTCCTTCCAATAAACAAGACCTTTCTCAGTTTTTGTGGGTCACCATTCATTCCGTCATCAGGATCACCTGGGAAGGACCAGCATTCAGCCTGGTGATCATCGGGCAGTACACCTGGGGTCGTCTCCAGGCTTCACCAAAAATGGACCCCTTCTACCTGCACCCTTGGGCTCACCTGGCGCACTCCCATCCTTACCTCCCAGTCTCCTCACCCCCTCCATGTCGGGCCTCTGCCTCCCCCTCCCCTCCTCCCACTGAAATTGCTCCATCAAGGTCAATGGTAACCAACAACTGTTAATCTTGGTCCTTATCTTAGTTGTCCTCATCTCAGTTGTGTTTTGCTGTTTTCCTACCTGCCACGAGCTCTTAGGGTCAGCACGCCGATGACCTTTGTGTGACACATTAATTTGATGGCACCCTCCTCTCTGAAAAGTGCCTTGTCTCCCGATATTCTTTCCCTGCTCACCTTCCTAAGTAGCTCTGAGCACCCCCTCCCTCCCTCCCACATCCCCTTGTGTCCTGTCCGACTCCTCCCAGTCTTCCCAGCTCCACCTTCACTCCCTGTACCAGTTTCCCTTGGCGGCTATAAAGGGGCACCGCTGAACGGGCGACTCAGACAACGGAAACTTCTCTCCCAGTTCTTGAGGTTTGAAGTCTGAAATCAAGACGTCGCAGGGTTGTGCTCCCCTGAAACCTGTAGGGGGGTCCTCCCTGGCCTCCCCCAGCTTCTCGTGCTTTGCTGGCCAGCCTCGGTGTCTGTTGCTGGTGGTGGCGTCACTTCGGTAGTCCTCCGTCTTCACGTGGCCTTCTCTCTGAGTGCCTGTCAGTGTCTAAATCTCTCTGTTTTGTAAGGACACGATCACATTAGATTAGGGCCCAACTTAGGATGTCATCTTAACTTGATCAGCACAGATCCTATTTCCGAAAGAGGTCACATTCACAGGTCCTGGAATCAGGGCTTCAGCATATCTCTTTGGGGACACAGTTCAACCAATAACACCACCTGCAACCCACCCTCCACAGGGCAGCCCAAGGGGCAAAGCACAAACCCAACTCTCCTTTATCTGCTCAACATTGCTCCAAGACAATGGAATATTACTCAGCCATAAAAAAGAACGAAGCACTGACTCACGCTACATTGATAAACCTCAAAAACATGTTAAGTCTCCCAGGCTGGTGTGGGTCAGTGGATTGAGTGCTGGCCTGTGAACCAAAGGGTCACCAGTTCGATTCCCAGTCAGGGCACATGCCTGGGTTGTGGGCTATGTCTCCGGTAGGGGGCGCTCAAGTGGCAACCACACATTGATGTTTCTCTTTCTTTCTCCCTCCCTTCTCCGTTCTAAAAATAAATAAAATCATGTTAAGTGAAAGAAGCCAGATATAAAAGACCATATATTGTAAGATTCCATTTATATGAAATGCCTAAGACAGGCAAATCCATACAGGCAGAAAGTGGATTAGCAGTTGCCTATGTTTGGGGGTTGGGTGTATATGGGGAGTGACTGCCGAAGGTAGGAGCTTTCTTTTTGGCTGATCGTGGTGACAGACACACAATCCGTGACTACTCGAACGCCTTCGCGCAGCACACTCTCAATGGATGGATTTTACTATCTGTGACTTCCATCTCAAAGTTGTTCCAAAACAACACCTCCTGTGGCTCTCCAGCGCCCTCTGGCGGGCGCCCAGGCTCTTTCCCTGCCCCACATTCTGATACATCTGAGCTGGATGACCCACAGTCGCATTGTCAGACTCCTAACTGACAAGAGGCTACGAAGCCGCACAGAGGGACGCTTCCGCGGACACATGCAGGAGGCACCCGGTTATAAAGACCCGCTCTGCCCACTATTCCGCCCGGACGCACACAGCAACGCCCAGAGTCTCCAAGTCACAGACACGTGCGCACGCGCGCGCACACACACACACACACACACACGGCACACCGTGACAGCCAGCCTGGGACCCCGCCATTCCTCAGGAACACACATGTACCCCATACATTAACAGGCTCGGCCGTGGACACATCCTAGCGGCGCCGGCTGGCCCAACAGCCCTCCCCCAGCCTCCCAGGTCCAGAGCCACAGTGGCCACACAATGGTCACACATACATTGGTCCCAAGACCGCCTGGCCCTGCCCACCCATCTTACAGAGGCCTCCCCACAGAGCTGGCTGGGGTCCCTGCTTCCCCCAGGCCCTGCCTACTCCGCAACGCCCATCCACTTCACAGGCTGCCCCAGAGCTGGCTGATTCCACACCCCAGGAAGTGGGGGAGGTATTTTTAGTTACAATTAACCTCCCACCCAATTTCCCTCCACCCCCAGGCACATCCAATTGGTATAATTATAGAGAACTAAGTGAGAGGCATTTCCAGTCACCGGGAGAAGGTGGGGGAGGAGGGGCGAGGGGAGCTACCCCTCCCCCACTTGCCAGTGTCCCAGGTTCCCCCATCAGGCAGGCAGGCAGAGGTTGCATGAACTCACCTGGCCTCCCCTTGAACTAGACCTCAAACCTGGGTCCAGCCCTGCCCTCCTCCCCAGAACCCATCTTCACCTGCCTTCAAAGGAAGAGGGTGTTGGAAGCCCTTCCTGCTGTCTGTCCCTCATCCATTCCACTTCAGTCCTGGGGGTGTGGGGAGAGATAAACACTAACCGCAGTCACCAAAACAATATCTAACCCAGAAACTATTTTGTGTTAGGCCCTTTAAAAATCAGAGTCTTTCCCTGGCTGGTGTGGCAGTGGATTGAGTGCTGGCCTGTGAACCAGGGGGTCGCCAGTTCAATTCCCAGTCAGGGCACATGCCTGGGTTGCGGGCCAGGTCCCCAGTAGGGGGTGAGCAAGAGGCAACTGCGCATTGATGTTTCTCTCCCTCTCCCTCCCTTCCCCTCTATATAAGAATAATTAAAATCTTTTAAAAAATAAAATAAAAATCAGAGTCTTAGATTCCATCTCTTAAAATGAGAAGCCGTTGAGCAGCGTGTTAGCGCGCAGGCTCCGGAGCTGCCGGGTCGCCTTGGTGCGAATGCGCGCCCACACTCTGCCGCTGTGAGGCCCCCGCCAGACCTTCGCTTCGCTGGGCCTTGTTTTCTCCCCTCTGGGCACTGGGGACCATGCCGGGCCCATCTCCTGGGACTTGGTGGTGGGTTTACCGGGCTGGCAGGGTGAGGCTCCCAGGACGGATCCGGGCACGCAGCACGCACTAAATAAGGGTAAGTGAACGCGTGGAGGTGGCCGGAAGCCGCCCCTACTGTGTGCCGCCCGTCAGCTTCCGGCAGACGCATTGATGAGCCCATTGCATGTCTCCATCTCCCGGCTGCTGGGTCGGCAGCTCCCTGAGGGCGGGGGTCTGCGGCCTGTTCTCTGAAGGGCACAGAGTGTGTATGGGAAATACTTGTGTCCTGAGTGAATGAATGAGTGATTGACAGGTGAAGGGCCTTGAGTCCCAGGATTGCTTCCTCTGCTCTCCACCCGGTTCCCAGGATGCCCTGAGCTAAAGTTTCTCTAGTTACAATGACTCCTGACTGACTGAGCGCTTACTACGTGCCAGGCACCATCCTCCCCATTTCCCCCCATTAAGCAGCGCGGCAGACCTGTGAGGCAAGTGCTCCCATCCCCAGATGCGGAGACTGAGACCAGAAAGGTGAAGTCACTCGTCCCAGGCACCATAGCTATTATGTTCCAGAGGCAGGATTTGAACCCACGTCTGTTGGCACCACTCCCAGTGGGTGGGGCTGTTCATGCCCAGCCCACCTGTCTCCCGTGGGACAGGTGGAGAAAGTAACCTGGTAGTTAGTGTGGGAGACTGATGCAAAAGTGGTCCCAATTCTTTATCCCTCCCTGTGTCCGCCTCTTGCAATGTGAGTTTGCAACTCCACCCAAGAGGGTAGAGTCTATTTCCCCTCCCTTGAATCTGGCCTTGAGGCTTTAAGGCACTGAGAGGTAACCTTGTACCAGATCTGAGCTTGGGACTCAAGAGGCCCTGGGCCCTTCTGCTCTCTGCGTCCAATCAGCCTCTCCGTGAACAAACCCGGCAACCTGCTGGCCGATGTTACCATATGGTCCAATCACTGCCGCTGTTCCTGCTGCCAGCAAGCCAACCCCCGGAAGCAGAGCCCCCTGGCTCACCTGTCCCTGGCTACAGACACACAACAGAGCCCTGATGAAACCACAAGACCTACCTAACGAAGCCTAGTTTAAATACCAATCCACTGAATAAAGAGCTAAAAAAAAATCAGTGGGCATTTTGAGCCACAAAATTTAGGGATTGTTTGTTACGCAGCAACAGCTGACTGATATGTGAAATGCCCAAGGACAGAACAGGATAAAGAGTATTAATTATTGTAATGAGTGACTTCTGAGCTTCAAACAGATGAGAATGTAAATCTTAGAAGAGACACAAGAATTCCCACTGGTGGCTTTTTGAAGATTTTATCATTAAAAAAAAAAAGTAGAAGACATCAGAGAAGGGAGGTAGGGGCAGAGAGGAGGGGAGTGGGTAGGGAGGATGAAGGGAACCTCCCCAAATATCGGATCCGGGTGACCCTCCTCCCGTGTCGGCCCCAGCCCACCCCCAATTCCATCTCGGTCCTGGAGGTGGGGTCCCAGCCACCATCTTCCGACGACCCAGGATCGTAGCTCGGGTTCTGGGCAGAGGCGAGGGTAGAAGTGGGCGCCGAGCCTAGAGGCTTTGCCTTTGTCCTTCAGAGACCCTGGAGTGGGCGCTCAGACCCCCATGTCCCAGTGGGGCCCCAGGGAGGTAGGTGTTGAGTGGGAGGGCCGCGGAGGGTGGGGTCCTGAAGCCAGAGGTGGGGACCGGAACAAGGTGTGGGCCTGGTGGTCACAGTTTGGAGGCTGGAGTCTGTGGAGAGGGGAGGAGAGGCCAAGTCAGGAGGTGGGAGAGCGTCTGGCCCCACGCCAGCCCTCCTGTGTAGCCCCTCCCAACCCCACAGGGAGAGGGATACAGACAGAGGGAGAGGAACAGAAAGGAGACGAAGAATGACAACAAAATGCAGGGAGGGAGACAGAGATGGAAGAAGATAAGCCCTGGCTGGTGCGGCTCAGCAGATTGAGCACCGGCCTGGAAAGGGAAAGGTTACGGGTTTGATTCTCAGTCAGGGCACGTGCCTGGGTTGCAGGCCAGGTCCCCAGTAGGGGGCGTGTGAGAGGCAACCATACATTGATGTTTCTCTCCCTCTTTCTCCTTCCTTTCCCTTCCCTTATAAATAAATAATATCTTTAAAAAATAAACGAATAAAGTCTTTTTTAAAAAGGAGAAATAAAGACACAGTTAAGACAAAGAAAGAAAGACAAGGAGAGAGGGAGACAAAGAGAAAAAGATAAGATTGGGGGGCGGAGACAGAAAAGGCAGACAGGAACGACAGCCCCCCCTCATTGCTCCTGATCCCAGAGGGCCTCTGACCCTCAGACCAGGGCACACCTGTCTGGACCACTCGGGGCAGAGCGGAGACCCCCCACTAACCAGCGCGGCTCTGAACAAACCCACTCATCTCCCCTTCCCAGCCTCGGGCCTCCACTGCCCCTGCAGGCCTAAGCCCTCCTGGGTCTCCACTCTCCTCTCCCAGCCTTTCTGTCGGCCCTGAATTTATCACTCACCTCAGTCACCAGCCCCAGCCCCACTCAGTCCTCCCTCTCCCTTGTGTGTGGGGGTTGGGGAGGGGCTGTTTTCACAGCCATGAGGTTTCTAGGTGCGCCAGGCCTTTGCATATGCTGTTCCCTTCTCCCCTACCTCACTCCTCCTGTTCTGTGCACCAAAGTCCCCTCCTCCAGGAAGTTCTCCCTGAACTCCCCGGCCTGGGTCTGCTGCCTTCTCTGGGTTCCTCCAGTTCTTGGGTTCCTTCATTCCAGCCCTGCCCACTCTGGGTCCTCACTGTCTGGGACAGGTCTGTCTCCACCCCTGGACTATGAGCCCCAGGAGGGCAGGGTTGGGCTGTCACAGTGCCTGCTGTGTCCCCAGCACCACCCAGCACAGGGCCAGGCACAGAGGTGCTCAGGGAATGTGTACTGAATGAATGAATCAATCAATGAATGAACACATGCTGAAGTAAGGAGTTTCAATGTTATCAGAGGGCACTAGGGAGCCGCAAAAGGGTTTTAATCCAGGGAGGGTTGAGATCTGACCTATGCTTTAGAATCTCCAGGCAGCCTCTCCACACTTGGCCTTTGCACATGCTGTTCCCTTTGCTTTTCTGAGCTGACTGAACCCTCACAACTGCCCTCTTCTCTCTGAGCCTCAGTTTTCTCATCTGCAAAGCTACAGTAGTTACAAAGTTACTGCAAAAATTACAACAGTTTCTCCCTATTGGGGTTCTTGTGAAGACTAAGTAAAACGAAACTCTAAAAGCTTAAGACCTGGAAGAAGAAAAGAATGTGCCCTGTTACTTTGCCCCTAACGTCTACTGGGTGGATGGACTCCTATTCATCCTTCAGTGCCCAACCCAGAAGCCACGTCCTCCAGGAAGGCTTCCCTGATATCTCAGACACAGCCGATGGCTCCCTTCTCTGAGCAGCCTGTGTTTTATTGTTTCAGCTGTTGTACTGGTTCCTAGTGTCCGCTTTCACAGAAGCCCAGAGTCTTCTCGAGAGGAGACTCTACCTGAGGCACGTCAGGGCGTGTGAATGTACGTATAAGCAGATGGAGGGATGGATGGGTGGATGAAGGAATGAGTCATCTTCCCTCCAGCCTTGGCGTACACTCAGCTCAGGGAGCGCCACCCCTGCTCTGGGCGGTCCCCTGCGGAGGCCAGAGATGTCACACAGGCGTGATCGCTGCAAGGCCCCCAACCCAGCACCCGAGGCACTGGACACTCACCCTCCTCCTGACTCCAACCTCTATAGGTAATGCCACTCCCCTTCCAGGTTCAAACTCATCCCCATCGGTCCTGGAAGACAAGAGGACGGTCAATGGGTCTTCACCGGACACCTGCAGATGCCCCCAAGTCCCTCCTGCCCCTTTCTGTCTCAGGGGCCCCCTCTAGTAGGCCAGACTGAGTCATCGCTTAAGGTGGCGCTGGTCCTGTGAGGAGAAGCGGAGCCATCCAATGGGCAGGCAGAGCCTGGAAGAAGCAAAATTTGCGAGGAAAATGTGGGCGCCTCCAAATCTGCTGTTATGTAAATGAGGCACTGTATTCATTACTCATGAACAGAACCCTAGAAGGTGGGACATCTTCATTTAGAGGAGGGGCCTGGTCTGCTGGGGGCATGGCTTAGTTCAGAGGCGGGGCCTTACCTGCTGGCCTGACAGTCATGTGTGGCTGTGTCTCCGTGTAGCCCGCCACGGGCTGGCCCTCTGGGCTGAAGGCTGCACCCTGCCCTGGGAGGGGGGTTGCGGGGTGCAGCCTGAGCCCCAGGATGCCTGGGTCCGGGCTTTGACTCTCCCCCAGGAGCACTAGGCCCTCTCTCCCCTGCTCCTCCCTGTACCTGTGCGGTTGGATTGATCTATCATTGGTTGCACGATGCGTCTCCGGGCGTTAATGAACCTGGGAGGGGTCATGGAAATGGAGGAGGGTGTAGGAGAGAGGGAGAGATGGACACAGAGACAGAGAGCCAGCCGGGAGGTGAGGCCTGGGATGGGGCGGAGAGTCTCCGAGGGCTGGCGGCCCCCTTCAGCACCGCGGACAGCGCCCGGCCTCCCACCCCGCGCCCCACGCAGCGCCCAGGCCTCCGCAGCCCCTCACCAGTTGTTCACTTGCAGGATGGTGAGCCCCGTGTCCTGCGCCAGCTGCTTCTTCTGCTCCTCCGAGGGGTACGGGTGCTGTGGCCATCAGCAAGAGTCACCCTGCCTGCTGGGCCACCATGGGCTCCCCACGGCCTGGCCCGCCCGGTCCCCGAGGATGGCGAGCCCAGGCTGGGGCAGGGGCAGGAAGAGCCCCTGCCCGCGCGCGCGCGCGCGCGCGGCGGAGCTTCTCTGTGCTCCCCGGGGCCCAACAGAGGGAAGCAGAGCGAAGCTTCGGGCAATTACGCCCGTGGGCGCCCCCGCCTCTTCTAGCAATTAGAGGCTAATTGGCCAGCTCTCATTCGGGAAACAGAGCTCAGGGACAGGGCTGCATGGCCAGGGAAGGAGGCAAAGCCCAGCCACCAGACTCTCTGAGTCTGTCAGGGCCCGGTGTCCGTCTTTCCTGGTCCCAATTTCTTTCTCTATGCCTCTCTTTCCTCCCCTCCCCTCCCTCCACCCTGTCCCTGTGACTCAGTCTCTCCTTGTCCCTCTCTTGCTCTAATTCAATCCTCCGGAGACGTTGGGTCTCACTGTCCTCATCTGCAGAATGCAGAAAATAGGGCCCCGCCCTCACACGGCCAGTGTGGTGGATGATTGACAGGTGGGCGGAGAGGGGCCAGTGGTCCAATGAGCAGGCGGGTGGGTTGGGGGAGGGCTGAATGGGTCAAGAGCTCTTAGCAGCACCGGGCACACACGTCGTGTTCAGGACATTTTTTTCTGGCCGGTGCCCCCCTCACCTTGAAATCCCCCCTCAACATCCCCCCTGCCTCAGTCTCCCTTCCCTGGGTCTCTCTGGGCCTCAGTCTCTGTGTATCCATCCTCCTCCATCTCTCTTCTCTTTTTTTAAGATTTCATTTATTTTTTATAGAGGAAAGGAGTGAGAAAGAGAGGGAGATAAATATCAATGTGTGGTTGCCTCTCATGTGCCCCCTACTGGGGACCTGGCCCACAACCCAAGCATGTGTGACCGGACTGGGAATCGAACCAGCGACCCTTTGGTTCGCAGGCCAGCGCTCAGTCCACTGAGCCACCAGCCAGGGCTCCATCTCTCTCCAGGCCCGCCCACCCCGGGGAAACGGGCTCTCACCGAGAGGTGCTGGAACAACCAGGCTCTCATGATATTGGTGGCCACCTTGGGGAAGATGCCCCTTTTCTTGTTCCGCCGCCGTTCCTGGTCCAGCTCCTCGTCCTCTCCCCCGGAACTGGGAGAGGCCACACTCGTGTCCAGCCCATCTCCTGAGGGCGGAGAGGCGAGCCATGTTTTGTGCACAGTGAGGGTGGCAACCAGACGGGGCCAGAACCCTCACCCACCCAAGACAACTGCCCCGCACCCAGCCGTCTGTGCTCTTTTGGAAGTCCTACTTGCTATCTAACCCCAGTCCTCAGACTGACTCCCACATTTCCCTTCTGCCTCCCAAGCTTCCCACCTTGGTCACTGGAGTTGTCCCCACTCTGGGAAGCCAGGCCCCCGCTGGATGGACCCGGGGTCCCCAAGTGTACAGATCCGCTGTCTTCGTGGTCTCTCATCCACGTGTTATTCTGGAAAACAAGAGTGGGATGTCAGTGCCGAGGCTCGGGACACAATATAGAACCGTAGCTGAGGCCACGGGCTCTGGAGCTGGGACTCCCCATGTGGAAAGCGAGTCCCCGCCTCCTTTCTGGCTGTGTGACCTTGGGCAAGTCACTTCACCTCTCTGTGCCTCAGTCTCCTTAACTGGATAACAGAGGACAACACTGGTCCCCATCTCACAGAGCGCGGAAGCAATGAGTTAATTCACGCAAAGGCACACAGCAGGCGCTCGATAAGGATGAATGTGCACAGATCAGCGGCACCTCATCTGAAACCCGGGGGCGCTGCAGGTGTTTCAGAATTCAGAACTTGTCGCATTTTCTAGACAGTCAGTCACGCACATGCTGCGCGGTCCCAAACACCCCCAGCAGGGTCTGGGGCCTGACCTTGCCATCCAGCTCATTAACATTTCCACAGCAAAACGGACGCGCGGTTAACGCGGTGGAATGAATAAAGGCTATAAATAGACATCTCATTCGTTCAGGTCAGATTCTGCCGCCAATCGAGTTGGCACTAAACTTGTGGGGGAGAGGAAACAAGTTTCAGCTTTCGGACACGTGGGGAACTCAGAACTGCAGGCCAGGGGGCCCGGGACCGTGTGCGCTGCATCCACACGCCTGGAGGGACCTGGCGGCATGCTGGGCTCGCCCTCCGCCCAGCTCCGTGCCCAGGGGCCCAGCCCGCCCCCTGTACAGACAGCACCAAGACTTCTGTGTCATGTGGCTTGAGGCTCAGCTCGGCGTTGGGAGGCACATGGGTATGGGGGTGGTGGAAACAGCCCCCTGAGCCTGGGGCGCCAGCCTGCCTCTGTGAGTGCCCTGGACCCTGCCCCCAGGACCCGCCATCTGTGTCCTGTGGGGGCACCACCGAGACACGGCAGCCCAGCGAAGCCTCCTCCAGGCTCCGTGCGTCTGTGTATGCAATTGTGGGTCTGAGCGCACTGGGGGTCGCTGGTGTGCCAACCGCAGCACCCTCAGGTCTGAAGGCCTTTCTGTGCACCGATGGAACCACCAGCTGTAGCTGTCCCAGCGCCGGGTCCGCGGCAGTGTGCCTGAAGCTGTCCTGAGACGGCCGTGTGACGTGTAGCATGAACCTACGTCTGTGCCCGAGATGGCACGGTGGTCCCTGCAGAGCAGCCGGCCGTGGCCGGGTGGCTACGTGGGTGGAGATGAGCCACACACTGTGTTTGGAGTGTGGCTGTCACTCTCTGAGGTGGTCAGGCGGCTGTCGCTGACTACAGCACTTTGTGGCTGTAGATCAAGGGGCTGGCTGTCCTATTTGTGAGACAGTGAGACTCTGCTGGGTGGCTGCCGGCCACGGGAGTGAGTCAGAGGCTGTGGAGAGAAGGAATATACGTGGCTGTGCCTGATCTGTGTGGCAGGATCTGGGGCCAGCTGTCTCAGTCTGCATCGGTGCGATGGTCCTGTGTGCACCACACACATGCTCTCTGGAATGACGGTGTCTCAGTCGGGCTGTGTGGTCTCCGATGCCATTTTGCAGCCGGGACGCGTGTGTGTATGTGTGTGGTGCGTGCTGCCAGCGGACCACGAGTGGGAATGGCTGCCACTGAGTTTGTGCAGCTGTGTGAACCTGTGTGCGTGCAGCCCAGTCTGTGGCGGTGTCTTCAGCTGTCAGGGTGCACGTGTGTGTGCAAGTGTGTGTCCCCCCACGCTGTAACCCAGCTGTCCAGAGTGGCTTGGGTTGCAGGGTGATGCCTGGCACCCCCTCCCGGGCCCACCTGGTCTGGGATGCTGGGGCAGGAGCCTGGGTAGTCCTCAAGGTCCTCCCTGCAGCTGCCATCCCGGTCCTCGATGACCAGGTCGATGGGCATCTTTCCCTTGAGGCAGGTGATGTAGCGGTGACAGAAGTTGTCGCACAGGTCGTGGACCTGAGGGGGCACCGGGGTACTGGGGGGGCCACCCGGGGGCCAGGGCTGGGGTATACGGGAACGGGGGTGGCATTCTGCTCCAACTCCGGTGGGGAGAGAGCCTGAGGGGGGTGGAGGGGCGAGAGGGGAAGGGTTGGGGGGCCAGAGAGGGTGTGGGGTGAAGTGAGAAGCACTCACCTTCTCCAGCTCCAGCAGGTGGAACCGGAGCACCTGAATGGCCTGGATCATCTGGAAACAGGGGCAGGAAGAGGCAAAGGAGGGGAGAGAGGGGGAGAGACAGAGGAAGAGAGACAAGAAGGAAGAGGAGGAGAAAGGAGGGAAGAGAAGAGATAGAGGAACAGAAAGAGTGAGATACACAGAATGACAAGGACAGAAAGACACAAAGACAAAGAGACAGGGGAAGAGAGAAATAGATCCGAGGTTCCAGGAGGAGTCAGACACAAAGGCAGAGAAGCAAGAGGTACAAGGAACAGGAAAGCATCCATCACAAGAGGATGAACACAGGCACGCTACCCTAATCTCTCCCCTTTGCCTGCTTGCCCTCTGCTCTGTTTGCCACCCTTCACCTGCAAACTACATTTCCCAGAGGCCTTTGCCAAAGGGTTCAGCCAATAGGAAGCCCTGGTGGGAGCCGGAAAAGAAAAGCCAGGGCATTCCTCCCTCTCTCCCCCTCTCCTCCACCTTCTTCTCTTTTCTTTTCTCTCTCCCCTCCTCTCCTCTTTCCTTTGCATCCAAGTGCCTGCACTCATGTGAGCTCTGTTCTCCTGGTAGCAGGGCTAATGCTCACTGAGTCTGCGCCAGGCACCATTCTAAGTGCTTGACCCTCGTTAACTCATTAAAACCTGCACAGCAGTCCTACGAGGTAGAGATTACTACGAGCTGCACTTTACAGGTGAGGAAACTGAGGCACAGGGAAATGTCCTGGTTCAGAGAGGTAGGATGTGGAGGACTGGGATTCGAGCTCGGGCTGTCGGTCTGCGTTCTCAAACTCTGGGCCACACCGCATTGCAAATGGGTAACTGTTACCATTGTCTGAGCACACGGGTCCCCCAAGTGGACCCAGGTCTCACCAGATTGTCCAGCTCTGGGTTGGAGGAGAAGAGGGGCCTCTCGGAGCGGACCTGGGAGGAAGAGAGGGGCCAAGGAGGGCACAGCCTGTCTCCCGCCCGCCCTGCTCCCTGGCCGTCCTGCTGCGTGGCGCTAGGGGTGCCCACCTGCTTGGCGAAGGCGGCAATGTCCTCGTTGAAGGAGTCGGAGGAGCAGACGTCACCGCCCAGGGGTGTGCCCAGTCCAGCCCCGTCTCGGGGAGAGCAGGTGGCCAGCTCACATTTCTCAAAGACCAGGGCCAGCAGCGGGAAGAGCGGGTGCCTGCGGGAAGCAGGAGGGGAGAGAGTTCACGAGGGGAGGAGAGGGCAGGGGTCTCTGCAACATGGAGCAACTGGGAGGGGACAGGAGACCCAGAGGGAAGAGTTGGGAAGGCAGCCCCAGAGTGGGGACAGTCAGAGAAAGAGACAGGGGCTCAGAGAGGCCCAAGTTGTGAGACCCCTTGGAGCCTCAGCCCAGCCCCCACTCACCCATAGATCTCATCCTTCTCCCTCTTCAGTCCCTCGCCGTCCAAGCCCGGGGGTGGGGGCTGCGGAGGCCGGTGTGGGCCGTAGGGCCCAGGGGCTCTGGGTGCTGGAGGCGCTGCCTCCGAGAAGCCAGCCAGGGCTGCAGTGCCATCCGCGATGCCTGGGTAGTGGGGCAGCTCATTGTACTGGGGAGAGATGAGATGGGGAGAGCCCCAGGGAGGCATCAGCACCGGCTGGAACCCAATAGACTCCCTCTCTCTCCCTCTCTCCCTGCCACAGGAACCGGCCCTTCTGTCCCCCAAGTGTCCCAGCCATGCCCCTCAGTCCCCCCAACCCCCCAATGTCCCATGCAGCTGTGTGGGACTGAGGACCCTGTCTTGCACCCCTGCACTGTGACATATGACCAAACAGGGATTCCTGAGGTGTGGGCAGGAAGGACCAGAGGAGAGAGACAGACCCGGATCTCTGATCTGAGGGTCAGGGTGGGAGGATCAGGGATCAGTTGGCTGGTATGTGCCAGCTCCTCACAGAATGAGGAAGGGAGCCCTGGCTGGTGTGGCTCAGTGCATTGAGCACTGGCCTGTGAACCAAAGGGTCACTGGTTCGAAACCCAGTCAGGACACATGTCTGGGTTGCGGGCCGGGTCACAGGTGAGGGGCCCACGAGAGGCAACCACCCACTGATGTTTCTCTCCCTCTCTTTCTCCTTCCCTTCCCCTCTCTTAAAAAAATAAATACATAAAATCTTAAAGAAAAATGAGGAAGGGAGGAAAAAGGGGAGAAAGCCAGGGGGTGGGGAGAGAGAGAAATGGTGAGAGCGATGGGAAAAGGCAGCGAGGGGAAGAGCCAGGACTCAGAGAGCTGCAAACAGACAGAGGGAGAAGATGCGGGAGACAGAGCCAGGGAGGCGGAAGAGAGTGATTTTTCACCCACAGACACTTCCCATAAAAGCAACGCATTGTTTGTACACAAACGTACACGCACGGTCTCCCTGCCTTTGCTTTCACTCGGGTTCTCCAACAGGCACAACCCGCCCGTCCCCCTCACCCTCGGGGTCGCCCTCACCCTAGGGGTGCCCCTCACCCTCGGGGTCCCACACACGCACCAGAGCCAGCCCTCGGGCGCAGGAATGAATGAATGAATGAATGAGTGAATGAATGAATGAGACATTGAGCATGCACAGGAATAAAATGAATGAATGAGGCATTTAGCACAGTGCCTGGTACACATTCAATAAACTCTTGTTGAACGAAAAAAAAAAAGCCACAACCGCACAAGCCCACGTTTGCAAACAGTCCCAGAGAGAAACCACGGGCATCCGGGCAAGATTTCTGGGTCCGGCCACCACGGAGGCTCAGGCGCTGGGGGAGCCTGGGGACCTTCAATCGCCTAGGTCAACCCCCTCCTTTGGAGACGAAGAAACTGAGGCTTAAAGAGGCAAAGGGACTGGAAGGAGGAGCGCGGAGTTCCGGCCACCGTCCGCCGCAGCCCCGCCGCGGACTAGCGCCGGCTCTGCGTGCCTCTGCCTCTCCGCCCGCTCACTTCCTCTCCTAACTTCTCCCGAGCCCTGAAGTTGCACGCGACCGCTCCCGGCTGCGCGTCGCGCCTCCTACGGTGTCGGCGCCGTCCTTGCATCTCGGTGCTTCTGCCCCCTCCGCCCCCCAAGGTGCGCGCGTACCTCCCAGCCTGTCTCCTCCGGTCTGGCCCATCCCCAGGGCAGAGGGGCCCTGCCTGGTGAGACCCACCTCTCCCTGCGCTGTCCCCACCCCGAACCCCCGGAGGACTTGGAACAAAAGTAAAGCAGGGAGAAGGATGGGGGGGCAGAAAAGGAAGTGGGGGGCTAGATAAAGGGCTTGCGGTGGAGGGAGAGATGGAGGAGCAGAGTGGGGGGAGCCGAGGGCCAGGGATAGGGAGGCAGAGAGGGAAGGTGGGGAGGGCGGGATGGGCTAGCCGGGACCACAGCGCCGGGGGTGGGGACGGAGGAGGGGGAGGCGAAGGCGGGCTGGGGCACAGGGGTGCCGGCCCTCAGACCTACCCTCCGGGCCATGGGCTGATGCCGGCGGCAGCTCCGGGGCGCCTCCAGGGCCTGGCCGGCGGGCAGGGCGCAGCCGGGGGCAGCGGCCCCCGACGGCCCGCGGGGCCGACACCAGGGGGTGGGGCAGGAGGCCGGGTGCCGGGCCCCCCCACCCCCGCCGCCGTCAGCGGCAGGCGCCGGGCGGTGCGGCGGCTGCGAGCATGGATCCCCGGCCCCCTCCCCCCCGCGGGGGTCACAGCCGGGGGCTCATGCCGGCGAGGGAAGGGGCGAGACGGCGGGGAGGGCCTCCCCAGGCCCCTTCCCCGGGGCCCCCAGTCCGTTCCCGGTCCCGGGAGGACGGAACCAGCCCGAGACAAACAGACCGGGAGAGGAGGGTGGGGCGGGGGGTGAGGAGGTGGCCCGGCCCAGGGCGGCGGGGGCGGGGGGCGCCCCGCGCGGGTGCGGGTCCGGCGCGGGCGGCCCGGGGGGATGCTGGCGGCCCGGCGGTCCCGCTCCCCCTTCCCGGTCTCTCCCTCTCTCTGTGGTCACATCCGGAAGTTCCACATCGGAGATGCTTAACCCGCTGTCCGCCGGGGCGCGGGGGGCTGGGCGGGGCGGCCGCCGCCGGAGCCCCCGCCCCTCCCCCCGCCCCCGCCCCGCCCC